>JARQOD010000010.1:10879376-10902861 GCA_033576555.1 Oophaga sylvatica
CCTATCTGACACCACATCAGAAGGCAACCCGTGAAGTCTCACAATCTCCCCAATGAACACCTGCGCCAGAGTTTTAGCATTAGGAAGAGCAGGAAGAGCAATGAAATGTGCCATCTTACTGAACCTGTCAACTACAACTAGTATGACAGTTTTCCCTGACGACGGAGGGAGGTCCGTAATGAAGTTCATAGACAGATGAGTCATGGACGCTCTGGAATTTTCAAAGGCAAGAGGGTCCCAGACGGACGGGTATGTGGGGTCTTAGAGCGAGCACAAACCCCACAGGACGCGACAAAAGTTATTACCTCTTTATTTAAGTTAGGCCACCAAAACCGGCGAGAAAGGAGATCCACAGTTGCTTTACTCCCTGGGTGTCCTGCTAAAGCAGAATTATGATGTGCCTCGATAACTTTTTGTCTTAACTGATTTGGAACAAACAGTTTCCCTGGAGGTCCTACAGGGGCGTCCCCCTGAGCCTCCAATACCTCCTCCTCAAGCTCAGAGCATACAGCCGACACTACAACTCCCTCCTGAAGGATAGGAACCGGGTCATCCGTCTTCCCGGCCCCTGGGAAACTACGAGATAAGGCATCAGCCTTAACATTTTTTGACCCAGGACGATATGTGACGACAAAATTAAACCTGGTAAAAAACAACGACCATCTAGCTTGTCTGGAATTCAGACGCTTTGCAGATTCTAAATACAGCAGGTTCTTGTGATCAGTAATAACGGTGACCGGGTGGACTGCCCCCTCCAAAAAGTGACGCCATTCCTCAAAAGCCAACTTAATGGCCAAGAGTTCCCTATTGCCGACATCATAATTCCTCTCGGCGGACGACAATTTCTTAGAGAAGAAAGCGCACGGATGCCATTTACCAGGGACGGACCTTGGGATAATACTGCACCCACCCCTACGTCAGACGCGTCCACCTCCACAATGAACGGTTGTGATGCATCTGGTTGAATGAGTATGGGGCCGAAGCAAAACATTTTTTCAAGGAGGAAAATGCCTGACAAGCTTTGTCAGACCACCTAGAAAAATCCGTCCCTTTTTTAGTCATGTCAGTGAGAGGTTTGACAACAGATAGAAATTACGAATAAATTTCCGGTAGTAGTTAGCAAACCCCAGGAAACGCTGCAGTGCCTTAAGATCCTCTGGCCGATCCCATTCAAGCACTGCTCTCACTTTCTCAGGGTCCATACGGAAACCGGAAGCTGACACCAGGAAACCCAAAAACTGAAGTTCCTGTACGGCGAATGCACACTTTTCCCATTTGGCGTACAGCTTATTGTCTCGCAAGATCTGCAACACCTGTCTCACATGCTCCTGATGAGACACAAGATCTGGCGAGTAAATTAAATGTCATCTAAATAAATGACCAAAAACTGCCCCACAAGGTGGCGAAAGATGTCATTAACAAAATGTTGAAACACCGCCGGGGCAGTAGTCAGACCAAAAGGCATGACAAGGTTCTCATAATGTCCCTCCGGAGTGTTAAACGCCGTCTTCCACTCATCCCCCTCCTTTATCCTAATCAGATTATACGCCCCCTGAGATCCAATTTAGAGAACCATTTGGTGCCCACAATCTGATTGAAGAGATCAGGAATAAGTGGGAGCGGATACGGATCTCGGACAGTAATCCGATTAAGCTCACGGAAATCCAAGCAAGGGCGTAGGCCTCCATCTTTTTTCTTCTCAAAGAAGAACCCCGCGGCCACTGGGGAAGATGAAGGTCTAATATGCCCCTTGGCCAGACTTTCCGAAATATAATCCTTCATAGCCTGCCTCTCAGGCCAGAAAGGTTATATAACCTAGATTTAGGTAATTTAGCATCAGGAAGCAATTTTATTGAGCAGTCATACGCGCGATGAGGAGGTAACTCTTGACACCCCTCCTCTGAGAACACATCCTCAAAGTCCTCCAGAAAAGGAGGCAAGGTTCTAGGCACGACCGCACTGATGACCGTGTTCATGCAGTTACTCTTGCAAAATTCACCCCACTGGCTTATCTCTCTGGATTGCCAATTAATCACTGGGTTATGTTTAACCAACCAAGGAAGTCCCAACACAATAGGAGTAGGAAGACCCTCCAACACATAACAAGACAATTGTTCTTTATGTATTGCCCCTACTCGAAGGTCTATGTTATGAACAGCTTGTACAAAGCTACCTTGACCGAGAGGCCTGGCGTCAATAGAGAATATAGGGATCGGTTTGGCCAATACACTCAGTTGCATACCTTGCACCTGGGCAAACCGAGCGTCCACCAGATTAGCCCCGGACCCACTATCAAGAAGAACAGAAATCCTCTCAACTCTCGTACCAACCACCACCTCCACAGGTACGAGAAATTGAGACGGACTTGGGGACGAAATACATACTCCCAGGTTGTCGTCCACCACACAACCTGGGATTAACAGTTTTCCGGCGACTTTTTGCTCAATGAGGCACGGGATGGACACCCCTCAACAAAATGCCCCTCTCTCCCGCAGAAGAAACACCTTCTTGTCTTGCGGCGCACCGCCGATCCCCTCCTACAAAATGATGTCCCTCCCAACTGCATAGGTTCCTCAGAACAGACCAGGGGAACCTCAATATAAGGGACTTTAGTAGTAGGTGGAGTCATAACAGGGGGCGGAGTTACCTCGCACCTCTCCCGAAGCCGTCTATCAATACGAATAGCAAGGGCCATAGCAGCCTCCAGTGACGGAGGAGAATCATACTGAGCCAAAACATCTTTTAATTTGTCAGATAACCCTTGACAAAACTGGCTCCTAAGAGCTGGGTCATTCCACTGAGTATCTGTGGCCCATCTACGGAACTCAGAAGAAAATTCCTCCGCCGGACGATCTCCCTGCTGTATCTTACGTAACTTCATTTCAGCAAGGGAGACCCGATCTGGGTCATCGTATACCAGACCCAGGGCAGTAAAAAATCGATCTACTGACTGGAGGGCCGGGGAGCCCGGAGGAAGAGAGAACGCCCAGGATTGAGGGTCCCCTTGTAAAAGCGAGATGACAATTCCCACCCTCTGCTCTTCACTCCCCGATGACCGAGGCCGAAGCCGAAAATATAATTTACATGCCTCCCGGAAGGTAAAAAATTTGTCCCGCCCACCAGTGAACCTGTCCGGGAGAGCAACTTTAGGTTCAGATCTGGTTTGCTCCGGGGGGGACAAAACCTTGGACTTAATGTCCGTCAGCTCCATGGATAAACTCTGCAACTGCAGGGCAAGCTGGGCAACTGGATCCATGGTAGCTGGGGAGAATCTTTTTTGGCCGGTGAAAATGTCACGCTGTATCACAGATATATATATATATAATGTCAGTAATCCATACCAAGAGGGACAACATACAATATAACATATGAATAGGTAATATCAACATGTACATAAAGTATAGTATTACCTGACATAATATCCGTTGTACTGTGGGTGAATCCTGAAGACGTATTACGCTGTCACAGGCTGGAGGTGGACCGGGGTCTATGCTGACCCTAAACTGGGGTCCTGACTAGTCCCTCTACCTGGAGGTACTGTTAATGTTACAGAGGTCCAGGCCGCCAACGTAACCCTGTCTCCTATAAGTCCCTGACCACTGTAATCTAGTCCTCAGAAGGACCCTGATTACCACACAGGGAATAGGCAGATCACTGCTTAACAAACAGTAAAGACAAACGAGACAGACAGGGGATAAAGTAAATACTGTCTTGCATACAACACTTAAACACAGAGGGAACACAAATGGTCTAGGAGATAAACTATAAGCGAGGAGAGGAGAAACCACAAAGGAACTCTTAGCTTAAGTCTTCTCATAACCTGATCCAATCTGCTGGTCTGCATGTAAGCTTTCACCGGCAACTCCTAAGCAGACTGGCAGGTATATAAAGGAAGCTAATTAGTGCATAATCAAAAGCAGCCGGGCGAGGCTGGACCTAGTCTTAGCAAAGAGCTAGGTAAAATTAACTCCCTCACTACCAAACACAAAGTAACAGCAACTCAGCTGCGAGAAGTCAGAATGTGCAATCGCGACGATCTTCGTGGCGATGCACCCATGACATTCACTCCTTCACGCTACCTCAGCCCATACATCTTCCACTGTGCGAGCTATTCCCGTGGGTCAGTTCCTGCGCGTCAGACGCCTCTGTTCGACGGAGGAGAGTTTTGAGGCGCAGGCGGCTGATCTCCAGGATAGATTTGCGCACGTGGTTATAGTCAGCGTTCTATTAAAAAGGGATATAATCGCGCTAAGGCGTCTGTCCGTGGCTCTCTACTGTCCGGCTCGGCTGCTGCTCTGGATCGGTCCAGGATGTTAGATTTATTTCTACCTACAACAACAGATGGAATACTATTAGGGGCATCTTAAATAAACATTGGTCCATTTTAAAAACGGAGCCCGTATTGGGAAATTGGCTTCCGGATAGACCTCTTCTAACAGCCAGAAGGAGTAGTAATTTGAAGGATTTGCTGGTGAGAAGTCACTATATAGGACAACCATCGTCCACTTTCCTTTCTGCCAGCAAACCCCGTCTTGGATGCTTTCCATGTGGATCCTGTATGGCTTGCCGCAATATCGAACGTACAGCTGTTTTCTGTTCCTCAGATGGCAAACGTACCTATCAAATTAGGGAATACATATCTTGTAAAAGTGACTTTGTAGTATATTATGCCACATGTCCGTGTGGCCTCATATATGTGGGGTTGACATCGCGAGAACTTAGGGTACGCATCAGAGAACATGTTAGGGATATTGTGGCAGCCACAACGGCCCTTGATGTGAAGTCTTTAAAAACTATCCCCCGTCATTTTAGAACTAAACATGCATGTAACCCAGATCTACTGAAGGTACGTGGGATAGATCGAGTGCATGGCGGAATTAGGGGGGGAGATCTGAAGCGGAAATTATCCCAAACGGAATGTAGGTGGATTGTTAGATTAAATACCATGGTTCCTAATGGTTTGAATGAACAGCTGAGTTTTTCCTCATTTTTGTAGTTTTTCAGGAGTTTTTCAGATGGGGTCACACCTCTTCAGATTTATTTTATTGATTTTAATTGTGTGTTTTTTGTGTATTTTTAGTTACAGTGGATGACTTCTTCCTTTTCTTGCCCCCCTCTTTGGACCATTTGGCTTCTTACATATCGATGTGCCCCTCCTTGGATCATTCCTAGACGAAGGATGCTGCTGCCATACATCATTTATGCTCTATATATTGTATATGGAAATATTATAATATCATTGTGGACTTTTAATTAACTAATTAATTTTTCTGGATGGCATATTTATATGCATTCTATTGTGTCAGTTTGTATATATTGTTTATTAGTTCTGCACTATTTTTATATGCTTTATATTAGATATTATTATTATCATTCTACAACGTACACTTCTCTTTCTCTTATTTCTTTACATGTAAACCCGTATTATGGCCGCACCATAAGGAGACTTACTCCTCAGGTGTGACGCATGTGGTCGGTCCTTCCTGTGTGCTTCCGTTGCCGAAGGTATCTGAGGATGCAACGCGTCTCACTGACGTCAATAGGTACACTTGTTCCTGACACGTGTTGCACCCGGGACGCCGGATGTGACGTCAGAGCGCCGGATGTCCCGCCCCCATGCGCCGATTACCGGAGTAAGGTTTCCCTCCTTCCCTGTCTTGTAGCGCGATTGGTCCGGGGAGCACACGTTGGGGGCATAAAAGGACCATGCATTTTTCACATTGACATACTGCCCCCCGAGGAAGCGGAAACGCGAAACGGCGTCGGGGCCTCGGTGTGGCACGCAGGCTGTATACAATGGGTGAGTTCTGACATGTGCCTTAGTTATAATGCAAATGACTGCTTTTCCTCTCATTTTGGCAGTCAGTCAGTGACCTTTGTGAGATATTAGGAGCACATGCTTCTTTCTTCTTATATATGTGGGCTTTTCTCTTCTTTCTATTTAAGACATAGTCTTTATATTGTTCGATTAGAAGGAATATACCGTTATGCCCTACATGCATATTAATATATTACCATATATTCCATTCTACTTTTGGTCATTGGTAATGTGCACATTTTGTTGATTCACCTTTATCACTAGACCTTTCTGTATTCTATATATTTATATATATGTCTGCTATTGCCACACCACGGCCATGTCATCTTCTTACTGGTTTTTTATTGTTTTTGTACATGGTGTGTAATGATGTTTCTATGTATTGTATTTTGAAATAAAGTATATATATATTTTTTGAATTACTTTTTTGTAATCACTTTATTATTTTTTAATTAGTGTTGTAATTTTCATTCACACTAGTTATTCTTAGGGATTCAAGCTCCCAATTTTTCCTTATGATATCATGGAATATTAGGGGTAGTAGTCTGGCAGCTGTGACGGGATGATGTGGGATATTATGGGTAGTAGTCTGGCAGCTGTGACGGGATGATGTGGGATATTATGGGTAGTAGTCTGGCAGCTGTGACGGGATGATGTGGGATATTAGGGGTAGTAGTCTGGCGGCTGTGACGGGATGATGTGGGATATTAGGGGTAGTAGTCTGGCAGCTGTGACGGGATGATGTGGGATATTAGGGGTAGTAGTCTGGCGGCTGTGACGGGATGATGTGGGATATTAGGGGTAGTAGTCTGGCAGCTGTGACAGGATGATGTGGGATATTAGGGGTAGTAGTCTGGCAGCTGTGACGGGATGATGTGGGATATTAGGGGTAGTAGTCTGGCGGCTGTGACAGGATGATGTGGGATATTAGGGGTAGTAGTCTGGCGGCTGTGACGGGATGATGTGGGATATTAGGGGTAGTAGTCTGGCGGCTGTGACGGGATGATGTGGGATATTAGGGTAGTGGACTGGTGGTTCTGGCTGATGGGACGATGTGGGATGTTAGAGGTAGTAGTCTGGGGCTGTGGACGGGAACATGTGGGATATTAGGGTAGTAGTCTGATGGCTATGGCTGATGGGATGATGTAGGATATTAGTGGTAGTAGTCCGGTGGCTCTGGCTGACGGGATGATGTGGGATATTAGTCGTCTAGTGGCTCTGGCTGACAGGATGATATGGGGGGTTTTTAGGGGCAGTAGTCTGGTGGCTCTGGCTGACAGGATGATGTGGGATATTAGGGGTAATAGTCCGGTAGCTCTGGCTGATGGGATTGTGTGGGGTATTAGGAGTAGTAGTCCGGTGACTTTGATGGGATGATGTGGGATATTGGTGGTAGTAGTCCGGTAGCTCTGGCTGATGGAATTGTGTGGGGTATTAGGAGTAGTAGTCCGGTGACTTTGATGGGATAATGTGGGATATTAGGGGTAGTAGTCCGGTAGCTCTGGCTGACGGGATTGTGTGGGATATTATAGTGAATGTGGCTATACACTCAGCTTTATGTATAGAGAAATAATCATTATAATTTGTTATAACTAACCGTAGTTAGTTACTATGCCCGGGCAGCGCCGGGCTCTTCAGCTAGTATTTAATAAAGTTGATATATTTGTGATATATTTTGTAGCACCATTTTTCTTTTGGTTGATCTTGTATCTGTGATATTCTATGGGGGCATTCACATGTCCGATTATTTCCTATGACTGAGTGGTCCTCGGAAAACATCAGAGACAAGTTTGATTTTGATTGGAGGGTTGGATCCGAGGATTGGATCAAAATCATCAATGAAAGTCAACGAGTCCACGAAAAAATCGGACTGCACTTGGTTGACATCCTAGTGTGGTCCGATTTTCATGGACTGTCAGAATGAAGAACGTGGAGAGATTTCTTTTTATTTCTCCACAGACGAGAATATCTAATGACATGGATATTACACTCTAATCAAACTCAGATCAGAGCAATCGGTCCGATTTTCTCGAAAAATGTGGACGTTTGCATAAGGCCATAATATGTAAATCAATGTTTTAAACCTGGCAAATGGTTCTAACCATTACATTCCTGTAACCTGTTTGTTAGGAATGGAGGTTTTCGGCACAATTACAGATATTTTGTGTTTAAGGCATTATGCTATTAACCCATTGTAATTACTGTCATTTACAGTATGGCTTACAGCACATACAGACTATGTTTAACATTGAGAGAGACATCAGAGGCAGCTGTAATGTTAATCTGGACTACGCAGTTGTCAGCTGATGAAGCTGCTTAGTGGGGGAAAATCATTATTAGATCCCTATTGTGATAAACGCTATTTATTACTTTCAGATGGTTTCGATGTTTGATTCACAGGTCGGAATTGGTGATCGTAAATGTGCAAGTTTTTCCCATTCCTGGTCAAGAATGACAAAGGCAGCTGGTGTATTCTATCCAAACAAACTTCACTTTTGCTACAAAGACAGTGAACAGATCCATTTGCATATGTTTTAAAAGGGTAATGAAGTAATATGATGTTTATCTTGCTTGAAGAGTGGTAATTTTTTTTTTTCGGTTGGCAGCCCTCAAACCCTTTGGAGGCTTTGTGTAACATTCAGTTTGCAGCAGATGAAAATGTTTTTCTAAAAAAGCGGCAGGTGCAGAAAAGGATCCGAAATGAGTTATTCATCTGTCTGCAAATGAACAGTCTCTTTCTCAAAAAATATATTTACGGCTTTTTAATTCCCATTTGAATTAAACATGTGTGTGTGCTCCCCACATCCCTGCACCACTTAGCACAATATACTTATGAATAGTATGAAAATGCCTTTGACTAAGATTTTGTTTGCTAGAAGCTCTTGATTTATTTGTGCAGAATTAGGAGGAATGTAGATGATGGTGGAATTTGATACTTGTTAGAAAAACTTAACTTTGACTTCATCTTTTAATAAAAAAGTGGAAATGAGCCATTTTTTTCCAGCTGGCTAAAGAGTTTTAGATATAAGAAAATATAAAGCTGCACTCTAAATTGTTTAGAATGGTACATTTAGAAAATTGGAACTGCATTACTGCCATAGAACATTGGTTAAGTGCTATATTATGTACAAGTGAAATTTTGAAAAAATTGGAAATGCAAAATTTGCTATAGCAAATTTTTCAGCAAAAAGAAAGTACCGTACTTAGCACATAGATTGGCCAATGTATATGAGCCCAACTGCAACGTCAAGGTGTACCTTATAGTTGGGTCCTTGTCCTGATAATACACCTCTCCTGGACTAAAAAGCCTATAATGTTATGAATGTGCTAGAGATGGTTTCTGAGCAGAGGCTCCCTCTGGTGGTTACAGACAGTACTGAACCTTACAGCGAGGAATGGCAATCTGGGATCACTGACTGGACTGATATAAGGGAAGTTCCCTCCCATGATGGTCGCCGGTGAGCAATTGTTCTTGTCTCAATTTTGGTTCCTGGTTCATTTGGAAGCTTGCTGGAGTCTTGCATGCATCTGCTGCTTTCAGATAAGATATTTTCTGCTTTTCTTTTTGTGCTTGCTTTTTGCATAATTTTCTGCACTTTTGTGGAGGTCAGCCGGGTCCCCTACTGGGGCCTGTGCTCCTCTCAGTTTATCTGAAGCCACTGTTATTTGTTCATTTGCTTTTTCCTGTTTTTTCAGTGGCTGCGGCTTAGTTTTGTTACACCAGAGATCTGATTTAGGTTGTGGAGATCGTGTGATCTCACGTGATCTCACGTGTTTTTGCAATCAGAAGAGTTGGTATTTTTTAGGGTTTTTTGTTGGATTGCAGTCAGAATTCTTTCCTGTACTTTTCTGTCTAGACAGATTGGGCCCCAGCGTTTGCTCTTTCTATTTTCTGTCTGTGTCCGTGCTTCTTCTTGTCTAACCGCCATTACATGTTTGGGGGCTTCCTATTTTCTTTGGGATCTGCTCCGGGGCAGATAGCTTTCATCTTTCTGCCTTTAGGTGTAGTTATCTCTCAGGCTGTGAGAGGTGTCTAGGATCAACGTAGGAACGCTCCACGGCTAACTCTAGTTGTGTGATTAGTTCAGGTTACTGGCAATCCAATAGGTTACAGCCTCTCTGGTGAATTGCCATTTTTGCTTTTTCTCCTCAGCTACCTAAACATAAAACTATAATATATGGGGCAGGAAGGAACCAGCTAGTTAAAACCATCTGAATCTGCTGGAATTGGGCATGGGAGTACACATAGATAGATATACTGTAGATAGATAATTTAAATGAGATTATGTCTGTACATTACATTGATGCAAATATTTTTATATTTTGGATTTTAAATACACAGTCCAGCTCAATTCAGACTGCATTTTTTCTACAGTTATTTAATAAGGTTTTGTAAAATCACACCTAAAAGACTAATACAGTAACACACAGTGGATATTCCTTCTGCCACTTGTGCACATATCCTTAGTAAAGGTGGTACTGGACTCTGTCCATTGATCAAGTCAGTAATCTTTGGCTTTTGGACAGGAGCCATGGGTGAGCCATGACTTCTCCCGGTATCCACAGCACTTCTTTCTGGGCCATTTCCTCGTCATGATGTGATGTTGTTCCATGCTAATCCAAAGAAGAATTCTATGTGAGCATAGCCTTAGTAAAGATACAAGACCCAGTTTATTAGTCCCATCAGTAATCTTTAGCAGCTGGACGGGAGCCCTGGGACTTACCTCCTACCTCCTTGTATTCATAGATCTTCTTTCGATTAACTGGCTTGGCACAATTTCTTCATTGCTGTGTGAAACATATGTGATGTGCCAGACTGGTTAATCAAAAAAGAGCCCTATTTGTGCACATCATTAGTAGACATGGTGCAGGACCTAGTCCATTGGTCACATCGGTAATCTATAGTAGCAGGACTGGAGCCCTGAGGACCAGCTCTTACCTCCTGGCATCCACAGCTCTTCTTTTGATTGGCCAGCCTGGCACAAAGTCCTCATTGATGATGAATATGTGATGTCATGCCAGGACGGTTAATAAAAAAAAGAGCTGGGAATAACTTCAGGCAAGAGACATTCAGGACTCACATCCAGTAGCCACATATTATTACAAGTTTGACGGACCAGGTTCTGCAATCAATTTGCCCCAACTCTAATTATTTGGTTCGTACACATATCCGATTTTCTTGTACTACTGTTATCCTTGGTTTTCATGGATGCTAAGGATGAGAAAAATGCGCGATATGGTCTTATCTGGTTAAAATAGATAAAACCGTTAATTATGTTGTGACCACACAACATTTAAGTGAGCATGTAATCCCAGCTGCAGCAGGTCCCTGGGTCCAAGTCCAGATCGACACTAGGATAATGTGCATTTTTTTTATTATGTCTGTGTGTTTTAAAGTACCATACTTCTTCTTCAGGACAGGAAAACCGTATGACAAATGACAGGTTACAGCCATATATATACTGGTGAGATTTAAAAAAAACTGTGGCGCCAAAAGAAAGACACATGGTGTGTTAAAGTTCATCTTGGGCATTTCAGTATTGCAGAAATGATTAAAGAAGAAATAATATTAATAAAATGTAAAAAAATGTATAATTGCATATTAATCATAAAATGAGATGCATTACTCTTGGGAGAATAAAGATATAAATGTGTGTTTGATTATTATGGTGGTATAAAAATATTAGTGTACATGGAGGATTTAAACTCACAGAATAACGTTAACAGGATTAGTGTGAGTGACATGATGTTGACATGCCACGGAGGATATTAAGTGAACCCTAAGGGATAGAAAAAGGTGTAGAGTTCGATAAAGCTAGGTACATTCAAATAAAATTGTAGTGATTAAAATTGTTTCGATGTATTTATTTTCACATTAAAATATTAAAATGCTAAAGATAGTGTGAAAAAGAAAGAACAAAGAAAGCAGACATACAAAAAAGGGCACTCTGTAAGGACCAAGATATATGAAAACACTGAAAACATGTGTTCCAAACTACATTGTTACTGAATAAAATGTACTTACAAAAGATTAAGGGCATAAATTGGCCAATTCATATATGTCCATCAACCACATTGCAGCTTGCACCTGTTCACACTATATTGAGATGCTGGTCAGGTTTTTTGCAATTTACCATTAGAGGTTGTGACTACCTCCTTTCTGAATCTGTACTCCTCCTTTCAGCCCAAGAATGCTTTTAATTAGTGCTGGTTCCTACCTGCCCATTTAAAATTGTAGGTGTATAACCCAAGAGAGGCATGTTTACAATGTTAGGACCCATCATAAAGAGGTCACCTTGCCTGGTTTGAAGAACACACATGAATTGGCCAATTTATGAGCTAAGATCCTTCATTTTTTCTAAGTACATTTTATTCAGCAACAATGTAGTTTAGATCTCATGTTTCATATACCTTACAGAGTGGTGCTTTGTCCTTTCTTTGTATGTTATGCAGTCATTGCAGCTGCCACCTGTCCACAGTATATGGAGGTGCTGGTCAAGAAAAGAGTCATATGGGAAAGCAATCCATAGAACTTCCTTAAGGGTATGTTTCCACGGTCAGGAAACGCTGCGTGCTTGGCGCTGTGCGCTGGCGCAGCGTCAAACACGCAGCGTCCAGATGTTACAGCATAGTGGAGGGGATTTCAAGAAATCCCGGCTCCACTATGCTTTTCAGACCGCAGCATGTCCTAGTCTGTTGCGGCGATGCTGCGTCGCCGCAACGGAAATAACACAGGGCTATGCAGCCCTGTGCTCTTTCCGGAGGTGTTCCGGAGGTGTCCTAAACACCTGCGGAAAGAGCGTGCGTCAAAAAGGGGGCGGGGCTTAGGATGGAGCAGAATTTCCGCTCCGTCTAATGCGCTGTGGTTCCGACCGTGGAACCACAGCCTTAGACATAGCGTGGGAAAAAATTTCCGCTAACCTGTTTCTCTGCTGAACTCAAATGAACTCAGCATTCGGGGAGTACCCCACTAAGTACAATGCACAAGATATAGATTTCTTGGGCATTTCTTGTTTTTTTTTGTCCTGAAGAAGTATAGTACTTTGAAACTCGTAGTCACAATAAAAAAAGCATATTATCCTAGTGTGCACCTGGATTTATTACAGTCAACCGGCAGAGTGGATTTTTCCACTTTCTACATGGTTTTCATGGATTGCTTGTGATAGTCTATGAGGCTGTTCACATGTCCGTTTTTTTCATCAGACCAAGTAGTACATGGAAAATACCAAGAGTCAAAATCGGAAAAGCAAGTCTATGGGTCCAGGAAAAAAATCTGGCCTCGTTTGGAGTACATACTAGTGCAGTCTGATTTTCATGAACGGTCAGAAAGGAGAAAGTGGAGAAACATTTTTTTCCCCCTCTATGTACGAGAAAAACTTATGATACTTGGACAACACTCTGATCAAAATCTTGACAAAAGTCTGATGTGGAAAATACTGATGTTTCGGCTTAGTGCTCAAACTCTGTACAACCTCCAAGTTACATGGAGATTTCAAAGAGCCTTAATAGACATAAAATACGAGCACGTCTATACAGGAGTAATATGCTGTAGACTTTCTGTCATACTAAGTTGTACTGATATTATTGAGGAAATGCTCCTTATTTGCTGGGTAATTTCCACAGCAGATTTTTTCAGCAGGTGTACACAATATTTATTAATGCGCAATGCTTGTAATGTCATATGCACCAGATATTCTACCTGAAAAGTCCAGATGAAAAATCTGCTGCATATCTGTCCTGCCTGCACATCCCCTTACAATAATTATGTAAGTCCTTGATTTCCTTTAAAATTAAATAGATGTTTTATTCAGCCACATTTCAGAAGCTTTGCAAATATCCTCAATTTATAAATTGTAAAAACGCCACTTACAACAGTAGTACAGTATCTGCTGCAGGGATTCTAAGGGTATGTTCACATAACTTTTTTTTATTTTAATGCAGATTTAGAGAGGGTTCTGCCATAAAATGCACCCATAAAATATTCAAAAGAGGTGTTTTACGTTTAGAAGATCTCTATACTTATCAACAGGAAGGTTAGAAAGACTTCTTAAAGGTTCCTGAGTGACTTTTGGCGCGCTTTGTGAGCTATAAAGAAAAGACACAAAAACAGATTCAAAAGATGCCAAAAAGAATTCTTTGAAAAACACCACCAAAAATGTTTACAAATCGCTTTAGGAAATGCTGAAAACACAAGAAAAGATGACTCAGGAAAAAAGCCAACATTTCCTGAAGCCATTTCGACTTCCAATTCTTGTCTGTTTCACCCACCTAGAAAAAGTGTTATGTGATCATTGACTCAAGTCACAGAGAATGATTGCTTAGTGTGACATAGATGATATGAGTTTTGTTTCCTGATGTATGTTAATTTTAAGTTTTGCTAATCCTACTTGATACATAGCTTTGACCATAGGAATTCAAAGTGACCATATCATGAATCCTTGGAATATTCAAATCTTTATTTGTCTTTTATTCTGTGGATTTTAACTTGCCCATTTTATGATAAACTTTGGGCATCATAAAAGTCAATTCTAGTGGAAGAACTGAAAGGTGTGCACAAAGTATTGCCCAGGTTCCACTGAGATTTGAAGTCAGATCACTGGATTCAAAGTCCAGAGTGCTAACCATTACACCATGGAACCAAACATAACACACACATGGCTGCAGCTTGTTTTGCTGAAAAGCGCATGTTAAATCATGAATGATGGTGAAAACATCCTCTAAAGCTGCAGTGCAATCCTACAATCATACACAATGGTAAATTTATATCTTCTAACCTTTTATTTCACAAGTGTGCCCAGAGTTCTGCGATATTACAACAAGGACAGTTTTAAATGTTGATGAAAAGTGGCTAATAAATAGAGTGCTGGATCTTACTTTGGAAGAAGGGTGAGAAAAAAATAAATCGCAAAACTTAAACTGTTAGATTGCTGTTCATCCAGAAGTCGTTAAAGATTTTTCATTGTGTGGTGAAAGGTTTCATCCGAGAGATAATTTAAGGTTGGTGTAAATCAAAGTGCATGTCCCCGTCCTTCAGCCATGACAGTGGTCTGTGGCCGCTGGACAAGATGGGGAGAAAAACCTCTTACCTGATGGAACGCACGGCACTTCTTTTGATTAGTGGCATGTTGCCCATGTAATGTCACTCCAGAATGGATTATGTAAAGAACATTTAAAGATGAAGTCAGTCTGGTCCTACAAAACCGCTCCAGTGATCACAGACCACTGTCATGGGGGACAACCTGGTAAACATGCAAATTGATGTACCCAGGTAATCGGTCAAAAAGTTACGGAAACATAGACGTAGTCGCAGGATTTGAACCTGCGCGGGGAAACCCCAATGTATTTCTAGTCCATCACCTTAACCACTCGGCCACAACTACTCAGATAATGAACTTTTATGAGTTTCACACACCTCTTCTAATAGCACCATCAACAAGTTCACTGATTATTCTTCTGGAGGACATCTCACAACATGAAAAGATTATTTCAGTTCTCAGTAAAATTTAAAACTCTGATTTAAAGTCATCACCAATGGGAACCATGCACAGTTCAAGGCATTTCCCTCTTCATAAGGTGGATTTGGAGTGGCTCTGCTTCAAAAACATCCTTAAAAATGCTGAAAATACTGAACATAATCATTTCCATGTAAAAAAAAGACTTGCTGTTGATGTGATCAGGCTTTTAATTGGATCAACATTCCAAAAACTCCAAGCGGTTAACTGAGATAATCATATCAATCTTCAGGTGTTTTTCGCTTAGAAGAGCTCAATACTTATGATACAAGTCAACGGGAAGGCTAAAAAGATGCTCTTGGAATATTTTGTGAATTTAACTACAAAAAATGCTTGGATTATATCTAATGGGCTGAAAAAACAATCACAAATTGCCCCGAAAGGCACTACAAAATGCTCAAAAGAAGCTCATTATAACACCAGCGAAAATGTTTACAAACTGCTTCAGGAAACGGCATAAAAACACACTTTTCTGCTTGAAAACTTCGTTTGTTTCTCTCACCTGGGGCAAGTCATCAAAATGATTCTCTTGCGGGTCTTGATGATGAGACGTTTGGGAGCAGATGCTTCCAATTCTATAAAAAGGCATATACTTCTTAATGAATCAGGCAAGGCGAGTAGTGTCCTGCGCCACAATGTGTGCATCACCAGCCCCTGTTAGAGTATTGTGCTATTGTGCTTATATTGTTCCCCTATTTTTCTAGTAATTCTTTTTGTAATGCACCCATTGAGTTTCATATCAGTTTCTCATCCGAAAAGTTAAATAAACTAGTGCATTCTGCATTTGTTTCACTGGAACATTCACTATTGGTGGAAAATGTTTTTTCCAGAGAAGGTGCTTCCACTTAAGGATAAAGAGTGTTAAACTCCAGCAACATTTGTTTTTATGTTTTTCATTTTTTATAAAGTGTAAAAAGTACACTGATAATATAACATGCAATTTGTTTCGGCTAGCAATACTTCATCAGCTGTCTAAAATAAAATGTCACATACAACCCTCTTATACCTCCTCTAACTCGAGGTGGGCATGGATTTTAAAATGTTGGTCCAATCAATATTTACCTCTTATATAGTCATGACATGAGTGCAAACAACCATTGCTGGTTTGATTATGAACAGATAAAAAAAAATAAAAAATATAAAATAAAACAGTATAAACATAATTTATATTACGTAGGACATCATATCACAATAGTCAAAAAAGTTAACAAACCAATTGCTTTCAGAGAAGCACTACGTGTTGCCATCTGTGTGAAAACTGAAGATCTGTATGACCCAGTGTAATGGAGAACGTATCACCCTGTTGACGCAACGCCATTATGCCTCAGATGACCGATGGCTGTGCTGAATCCCTGGATAGATTCTGTGCAGCTCCCTTGGCCATGATGTACACCTGCACCGCATCGCCTTGTCCCACTCGCCCACTTCCAGTTTCTGGAGTGTTGTCTTTGTGGACTGAAAGACTGCTGCACCACTGGCATCCTATAAGTGTGAATGGATGTTACTATTGTAAGATAAAATATAGGGATTGCAGTAGAGAATCATATGGATTAACTCTACAATGAGATCCCGCCAACAGCATCTTATGGAGGAGAGGTAAGGATATAGCAATCCGTATAGTATATTATACATGATTAAACTTGTTCACGCATTTCGTTTAATCCTTCTGGGTACAGTCTATGTAGTCTGTATATCCAGTAGGATTCCTTAGAATTAAGAATTGACCTTCTGCGAATGGTATGGGCAGAAACTTGTTCCAGAGGAGTGACCCGCACAGATGCAAAAGTTTTATTATATTTTAAAGCCAAATGCCATGAAAGACTTTGTTTTAAAAAAAACATTTTTCACATTATGCCTATGACTGTTCATATGCCCTCGCAGGGTTTGAGTTGTTCGGCCTACATAAAGAAGACCACAATCACATGTGACCACGGAGAGAATGCTTAAATAGTTTCTCCCCTGTCCCCTCTATTCCAGGTTACTTCATTATTCGAAGAAAAAAAATGCTAAACTGAGCTACTCTATTATGTAATACTAGCTTAGCCTGTGCAAAATTTTCGCACATTGGTGGTCGGGGGCGCAGGCAATTTGAGAAAAAGCAAGCTGGTCAAAAGTAAATGTATTTCATGAGATGATGAACACAGACAGGTATTTATATATGTAGATTGGCAGTACAATAAATTGGTTTGATAAGTAGAGGCCAAAAAATGTCTTCCGGTGAGGTGCCACCTGCAGGTCATTGTTTCTTTCTGCAGGTTTATGAAAATGAATGTTTAAACTGTATTTAGTGATAAAATTGTGAATGTGTGGTTTGTTTGGGTCTTTTCTTGCTGAACGGGGCAAGTTTACTTTTCAAATGGTGTATCATTTGAGTGTGTGGGTTGAAGTAATCAGCGAAAAAGCAGTGCATGTTTACAAATGTGTTTGCATATGTGATGCACCATTTGAGTGTGTGGGTTGAAGTAATCAGCGAAAAAGCAGTGCATGTTTACAAATGTGGTTGCATACGTGACTCACCTGCAGTGAAGTGTGCAATCCTCCAATGTGCCTGAAATAGGCTGGGCAATCACTTGGGCAAGCTGGAAAGACCCCAAGGCAAATGTTTGGATTTGTTTGTGATGTCTGTAAGCAGCTTTGTGGTAGTGTGCTTTGGGGTAGTGTGCTGCCACCTGCAGGTCATTTGACCTTTCAAATGGTGTATTATTTGTTTGTGTGGGTGGAGTTTGAACGGAGCAAGTGTGAAATTCAATATGCAGTGCATGTTTACAAATGTGTTTGCATATGTGACTCACCTGCAGTGAGGTGTGCAATCCTCCAATTTGGCTAAAATAGGCTGGGCAAGCAGTTAGCAAGCTGGAAAGCCCCCAAATGTTTGGATTTGTTTGTGATGTTTGTAAGCAGCTTTGTGGTAGTGTGCTTTGGGGTAGTGTGGTGCCACCTGCAGGTCATTTTTCCTTATTGCAGTTTTATGAAAATTAATGTTTAAACTGTATTTTGTGATCAAATTGTCGATGTGTGGTTTGTTTGGCTATTTTCTTGCAGAAGGGTGAAAGTTTACCTTTCAAATGGTGTATTATTTGTATGTGTGGTTGCAGTATGAACGGAGATACAAAGTAATCACCGAAAAACAGTGTTTAGAAATTATAGAATAGATAGATAAATTGTTTTGTTCAACCGGGAGAACACACAGATCACAAAATGATCATCAGAACAAGGCCTATGGTGGACTGTGCTCTATCTGAACCTTGTAGGTCCTTGAACCGCCAATGTTACTTCAGTAAACTTGGCATAAATCAATAGAAAAAACAAAAATAAGATACATTGATATATGTCTTATTACATATAGCATATCTGACTCCATTTATGAGCCGCTTATTTCCACTTCTCCATCTTCCACTTGCAATCTCAAACTAATTAATCACTAAAAACAGCTATCTTGGTCACTAAAGTATCAAACCATATCATTAGAAGTGTCTGGCATGTAGGTAATAGATAAGCCAGCTCTCTTATTTCTCTTGACTAATGTATAAACAGAGTACAAGAATTGGCTTAGCTATTAAGAAAATGCTGAACTACATCACCCACAGCACTGGCCAAATGTTGACACAGGAAAGTCTTTGTGAAAAACAGAAGTCAGAAGTGAAGCTCCCTGAGTTCTCGAGTCAGGAACTGGGACTTTTGTTAATACACATACAGTATATGAGTAAGTTGTAAGCAATTTTATTTAAAACACATCTGAAGATAATAAGTTCAAAATGCACAACCCCCTAATGATACATTTTATAGTTTTTGCGTGACGTAACATATAGCATGCCATTTGCTATGGAATCCAGTGGCTGATGGGTCCTCCATAGGGTTGTGACCTGAACAGTATTTATTATTAGAGAGGGTTAAAAGTAAGTCATGGTATTTCTGTGCTATATAACCTCACAGTCATGTTACTTCCTATTTGTATTTAAAACTATTCCCTTACAGTCCAACCATATGAAATTCAGTAGAGTCACGACTGGTACCAGTTGGGGATCATAGCGGGAAAGTTAACAGAGTACCATAGATGGTGCGTTGCCTAACCAAACTGTCCTGCAAATGAAAAGCAGAGGAGTATACTCAGGTCTTTTTTGCACTGTGTTCATTTGCTGAACCATCTTTATAGATTTTGTCCAGCCAGTATATATCATTATGCTTTGTTTACTGCTATATGGAAAAGTGTAGTTTGATGGTGATTTTTTTCATGATTTGTACAAATTGTAGCATAAAAATAATCTCACAAACCACCACATTTAAATCACCCTTAACTGTGAATTATTTGAGGTTGGATTAAATAGTAACCAAATAAGTGAAGTGAGCACATTGCCTGGCAATAAATAATTCCAAGGTTCAAGTGTAAAATCACACCCCAGGTTCAAGGGGTATTCTCAAGCTTGGATGTTATCTCCTATCAATTAGATAGGGGATAATTTCCCTTGCACTGTGGGTCCAACAGTTGGGACCACCATCCTAATCCTGACAACCGCGGTTATGTCGAGCACTGTGTGAATTGAGTGGTGGTCAATCAGAGAAAAGCTATGGGCAAATAACAATGAAGTCACTGGAAAGTTCTTCAAATCAAGAAACATTTCAATCACGACAAACACACAGGACATAGTTTTGTCTTTTATTTGGTAACATGTGAAACCTGGACAATAATGAAACAAGACAGAAGAATTGACACCTTAGAAATGTGGTGCTGGGGAAAGATGTTATCAATACCATGGATGGCAAGAAGAATAAACAAATCAATTTTGTAATAAATCAAGTCAGATACGTCAGTTGAAGCAAGGATCACCAAGCTACCATTTGCCTACTTTGGACATATAATACAAGCAGAGCAAGCACTGGAGAAGGACATCTTGGTAGGAAAAATAGAATAAACAAATCAATTTTGGAATAAATCAAGCCAGATACGTCACTTGAAGCAAGGATTACCAAGATACGACTTGCCTACTTTGGACACATCATGCGAACAGAGCAATTACTGAAGAAGGACATCATGGTGGGAAAAGTAGGAACAAGGTGAAGAAGAAGACTGGCTATTCATTGGCTTGATACTATTAAAATAATGGTAGAGAGGCCCCTATCTATGCTTGCACAACATCGATCTTGTGGGTTCCAGTGGTTGGGTCCCCAGTAATCATGATGTTTTACCCTTATGGATAGGGAACACGTTAAAATTGAGTATACATTAAGCTAAAGCCATAAAACCATAGAAAACCATGCTGCTTTTTAACCTTGTCTGATATATTTTCTTGAATAAAGTAACAAATTTAGACCACTATCACTCCTTCAAGATGAGAGGTAAAATAATAAAGGTCATAGCCATCAGAATAGCTGACCATGGGGCATACACTGAAGCTAAAGTGGCCTTTTAGAAACACTGGGGCAGTTTTCACAAGATTTATGGCATAAAATAGTCAGTCACAAATTATTGTGAATGTCATAATTGTCTTCTCAAACACTCCCCACTTATCTAAAAAGTGAAGCTTAGTTTAAAGTGTGTGCCTGCTCACACCTTAACAAATTTACTATATTTTACATCAGAAAGAGGCAGAAATTATGTGTTACAATTCATTATGGGATTCCTGGCAGCTCTGGTTCTACTGTAATTTAAAAGTTGTTTTTTTCCATTTGGTCCAGCAAGAGTTACTGTCAGTCTCTTGCTGGCAGCTTTTTTTCAGGTTTTAGGCTTATGTTGGTTAGTAACTGTGATGAATCGCAAAGGGGAAGGGGTGTCGACTTCGCTCACCTCGGGGGAGGGGATAGAAGGACCTAGCAGGGATCGGCTCTCTGGCACCACCACTTGCCCCAGGTCAGTCAGGGAACTGCACCGAGGGCAAATAGTCGCTGGAAAGGCTTCCCTTATAGGTAAGAGTTATTGAGGCGCTCCCAGTGAGGGGGAATATATATCACCAGTCCAGGCTGGGAATATATATATAAACCTCCAAAACTTCACTGCCAGAGTTCCTCACTAAAACAGTAAGGTTTGCTGCCAAAAGTTCCTCTTTCGACATAAGCCCCATCCGACAACAGGCTTATATCAGGTGAGAAACCAACCCGGGTAGTGTATAATGTACAACAGAGCATGCAGACATGGGGATTCATATATTGAGATAAAAGAGCAGCCCAAGATTAATTTTATATTTAATCGTTGAAAAGGCACACTAGAAATATACAGGTGTATATTTACAAGAACAATATACAGGTATACAGTCAGGAGTGTAGTACAAGGATAGGGTATATATAGGTTGCAATTATCGTGCTATGTAGCATGTGACCACAGGGAGGCGCTGATGGATCATAGGTCCAAATCTTAGTTACGTGGTTTTCCTGGCTGCGTGAGCCAGCGGATCCTCCTGCCAGTAAAAAAACTAAGCTCAAAATGAGCAGTTGTTTCTTATCTCCTAGGCTGTTCCCTCCCACACTCTGCTGCCACCCATGGGCTGTGCAGCCTCTTTCCTCCCATCTCTGAGAATATAATTTTCTGTCCAGCACCGTGGATGGCTCATAACTTTCTGCCCAAAGCTCTGAATGGGTCGTCTACGGCGGCCCTGGGTTCCGCTGGATTTTATCTGTGCATAGAGGCTAAATATGCCCACGGTATGTAATTCCTGGTAGTTATATTTTATAACTCAATAATGCAGAGTGCTACAGGTGGTTGCCAGGCATGGGCATGTGGGCTGAAGAATGCCGATTCTGATTATGTGCTCGGCTAGGCTCAGAGATATTGCTTTCTATTATTATAGGTCATTTTCCAGATTCAATACCTCAGAGCCTTGCTGTGACTTGTTATGCCACAGTGTCTCTAGCTGCAGAAGATTTCACACCCTTGTGTTAACAGCTTCAAAGGGTTTGTTCTTGGCGTTTTAATTAAAAGCACATTTCAGGAGGGGAGAAACATTTTCTTCGCCCCTCAGAGTAACCACTCCCATTTTCCTTTAAATAGTCACATGACCCATCACCTGAATTGAAGTAATAGGTTTACTTCTATGGAGACCAGTAAGGGGTTTGGAGCTCTTCTGTTTCAATGGTTTTGCTGCTACTGTGGGACTGCAGATTCCTGGTGTCGTATTCTCTGCTGCTGTTGAGCTTGGCAGCAGAGCCTGAAGCTGAGTATTTTGTACCTATTTTTTTGTCTGTCCTGTGCTTGACTCTTCCCTTTGTTTGACCATCTGCAGTGTTGAGGCTAGCGTCCTTGCTGGCCAGTGCACTAGCCAGGGTATACTGAGGTGACAATCAGGGACTATGCACATGATGGCAGAGGGGGAAGGAACCGCATAGGGCATTGGGGGAGCTTAGGGACAGATACAGGTTGGTGTCAGGAAGTGTCTTCATCTTCGATCCCTACTGTTGGGGCCTTCCTCGTCTTTTCCATCCCACCATTGTTTTATGCTGTGTTGCACGCCGGACTTAACCGTGTTTGAGCGTGACATTATGGTTCAAATCTACTCCAGCTCATGAAGATTTGATTTTATGGTGCATGTACAGAAAACAATGTGCTTAATATATTAAGGAATGTATCTTACACCTGCTTCGTCTTAAGACTAGTATAAAGTACACTGGTCTTATGAAATCTATCTCAGGTGCAGCACCAGGGAGAGTGGAATAATTACATTGGCAGTAAGGTGAAACGCTGACATGCTAAAGAAGGAATGAAAAAAGGAAATGTCCTTTAGATTTGCTAACTTGATACTGATAATGGGTCTTGCTGTTCTGGGACCCTCTATAATTATTACTAGGTACTACATGGTTCCTGAACTTTCCCATAGCTACTAGACTGCAAAATGCATAGAATCTTAGAATGTCTATGTAGAAAATTTCCACACATCAAAGCAGCCGAGTGCAGAAATGTTTTCTGATTAATAAATAAAACACAATTATAGTTTATTAAATTTTACGTGCTGCAATAAGATGATATTTCTCTTTTCAGCTTATGTATTCTTTATTACCGCAGTCTGTATGTGGTTTTTATATTACCCCATACATCAGGAACATTTATTTTTCCATATTATTATTTCAATCACATTTCTTTGTTTAATATTACTTGCCATTTTGCTACGAGTGCGTTTCCAGAAATGTATCAGTGGGAACACATACTGGCAATGATAAGAAAATACTATAT
>JARQOD010000010.1:10902961-10941172 GCA_033576555.1 Oophaga sylvatica
TATTGAGATAAAGAGAGCCCAAGATTAATTTTATATTTAATCGTTGAAAAGGCACACTAGAAATATACAGGTGTATATTTACAAGAACAATATACAGGTATACAGTCAGGAGTGTAGTACAAGGATAGGGTATATATAGGTTGCAATTATCGTGCTATGTAGCATGTGACCACAGGGAGGCGCTGATGGATCATAGGTCCAAATCTTAGTTACGTGGTTTTCCTGGCTGCGTGAGCCAGCGGATCCTCCTGCCAGTAAAAAAACTAAGCTCAAAATGAGCAGTTGTTTCTTATCTCCTAGGCTGTTCCCTCCCACACTCTGCTGCCACCCATGGGCTGTGCAGCCTCTTTCCTCCCATCTCTGAGAATATAATTTTTGTCCAGCACCGTGGATGGCTCATAACTTTCTGCCCAAAGCTCTGAATGGGTCGTCTACGGCGGCCCTGGGTTCCGCTGGATTTTATCTGTGCATAGAGGCTAAATATGCCCACGGTATGTAATTCCTGGTAGTTATATTTTATAACTCAATAATGCAGAGTGCTACAGGTGGTTGCCAGGCATGGGCATGTGGGCTGAAGAATGCCGATTCTGATTATGTGCTCGGCTAGGCTCAGAGATATTGCTTTCTGTTATTATAGGTCATTTTCCAGATTCAATACCTCAGAGCCTTGCTGTGACTTGTTATGCCACAGTGTCTCTAGCTGCAGAAGATTTCACACCCTTGTGTTAACAGCTTCAAAGGGTTTGTTCTTGGCGTTTTAATTAAAAGCACATTTCAGGAGGGGAGAAACATTTTCTTCGCCCCTCAGAGTAACCACTCCCATTTTCCTTTAAATAGTCACATGACCCATCACCTGAATTGAAGTAATAGGTTTACTTCTATGGAGACCAGTAAGGGGTTTGGAGCTCTTCTGTTTCAATGGTTTTGCTGCTACTGTGGGACTGCAGATTCCTGGTGTCGTATTCTCTGCTGCTGTTGAGCTTGGCAGCAGAGCCTGAAGCTGAGTATTTTGTACCTATTTTTTTGTCTGTCCTGTGCTTGACTCTTCCCCTTTGTTTGACCATCTGCAGTGTTGAGGCTAGCGTCCTTGCTGGCCAGTGCACTAGCCAGGGTATACTGAGGTGACAATCAGGGACTATGCACATGATGGCAGAGGGGGAAGGAACCGCATAGGGCATTGGGGGAGCTTAGGGACAGATACAGGTTGGTGTCAGGAAGTGTCTTCATCTTCGATCCCTACTGTTGGGGCCTTCCTCGTCTTTTCCATCCCACCATTTTTTTATGCTGTGTTGCACGCCGGACTTAACCGTGTTTGAGCGTGACATTATGGTTCAAATCTACTCCAGCTCATGAAGATTTGATTTTATGGTGCATGTACAGAAAACAATGTGCTTAATATATTAAGGAATGTATCTTACACCTGCTTCGTCTTAAGACTAGTATAAAGTACACTGGTCTTATGAAATCTATCTCAGGTGCAGCACCAGGGAGAGTGGAATAATTACATTGGCAGTAAGGTGAAACGCTGACATGCTAAAGAAGGAATGAAAAAAGGAAATGTCCTTTAGATTTGCTAACTTGATACTGATAATGGGTCTTGCTGTTCTGGGACCCTCTATAATTATTACTAGGTACTACATGGTTCCTGAACTTTCCCATAGCTACTAGACTGCAAAATGCATAGAATCTTAGAATGTCTATGTAGAAAATTTCCACACATCAAAGCAGCCGAGTGCAGAAATGTTTTCTGATTAATAAATAAAACACAATTATAGTTTATTAAATTTTACGTGCTGCAATAAGATGATATTTCTCTTTCAGCTTATGTATTCTTTATTACCGCAGTCTGTATGTGGTTTTTATATTACCCCATACATCAGGAACATTTATTTTTCCATATTATTATTTCAATCACATTTCTTTGTTTAATATTACTTGCCATTTTGCTACGAGTGCGTTTCCAGAAATGTATCAGTGGGAACACATACTGGCAATGATAAGAAAATACTATATATGCATATTTCATGTACACGTTTTACTCTTACCATAAGACAATCACTCAAATACTGTGATTGCCACAGCTAAGCACATCCCTGGAGATCACAGCAGAATCTGAATTTGCAAATTTAAGTAGTTTGTTGTTCTGAAGATTTATAGTGAAAATAAAAAGCAGTTTTTCCCTGTATCATAGTTCCCAGGTATTGTGCTGTAAATCACTGAACAGCTCGCTGCTGAAAATGAGGGGACAGCATTTATACAACCATATTAGAACCAAAGAATAGATACAGTGAAATGAGTTCTGGTCCCTCATAAATATAAACTTACAAAGGACTTGACAGCTGTGGTAAGGAAAATCAAAAGGATCATGCTACTTATTTACTATAGCAAGAATAGTTTTCAGCAAAATGGTCCAATTTGTAAGGGATTGACTGAAGAAGTTTATACTTTTTAGTGTGTTCTGTAACATCTAGTGATTTTATAAGCTTCATACACTGATAATACTTTTACCTTTGACCAGATGTTTTAGCAACCATAATATTTTTACATTCTATATACTGTTTTTCACTCTAATTTATTAATTATATTTTATAGCACCCAGGAGAACATAAAAATTAAAGCTCGGGTGTGGGCAATGCATCACAACCATAAGATAAGACACCATGTTATGGCTTTCTGAAGACTTTGGTCCAATAGAGGCATCAGCACTGAGAAGGAGAGTTACACTATAGACCTGTGATGCCCACAAGGTTGCCAACTTTTTTATTTTTTCTGGACAGGTTATTAGTGATGAGTTAGCGTGCTCGTCACTACTCCTTAAGCCTCAGTGAGCTCAGGATGCTCGTTACTCGGGTAGTGTTTTTTTAATGCTCGAGCAGGAGCTAAAGTCCCTGCCAGTCACTGTAATGCCATAGCCATCTTGGTTGTGGCATTACTATGATTGGCTGACCACATAGCATTATCAGGTCTATATAAGACCCATGACGCCATGCTCAGCACACTGTACCCCGGAAACAGGCAGAGCACGGAGAGGTGGTTTTGAAAGACGGACAGAGTTGTAGCTGCGTTGCAGCCAGGGATTCAACCACATTTACATTTTTGTGAAGTACAACAACAGCTCTTCTTAGGGCTAATGATAATTAATAGTAATACTACTGTGAGCATCACTTAAGGAGAGATTGTGCTGAAGGGATCGTGTAGGACAGGATAGGGTGAATTTTACATTTACGTTTTATGCTTCAGCCTGCAACTCATACCAAAACCCCTTCTCAGAGCTAATAATATTCACTTTTTTTTAATCCTGCAAATTGTTCTGAGCAGGGAAATAATACACACCATTTTTACTGCTGCAGTTGTGTCTTAAAAGAATACAGCCAGACTTCCTTTAATCTCAATATCATTGGTATATTGATACTGCAGTCTCATATGTCCATCTCAATTGGGCAAATTTGCCTTGCATTGTAATACTGCAATTTTTTTGAGCAGTGAAATTTTATATGGCATTTAGCGTGCTACAGTCATGCCTCAAACCCCCAAAATTAAATTGTTTGCTAAAAAATTGTAATGCTATATTTATGCTGCAGTCTGATACGTCCGTCTGAGACGTGCAAATTTGCATGTCCTTACAATACAGCCTTTTTTTAGCTGTTATATTTTATACAGCATTTACCATGGTAGGGTTGGGCCTCCAAAGCCCCCCAACACAAAAAAACCTATGTTAAAAAAATTGCATTGGTATATTGATATTGCAGTCTTATATGCCCATCTGTAGCGGGCACATTTTGCTGGTATTGTAATACTCTCTGCAATGTTTTCTCAACAGGGATGCATCATATGTAATTTAAAATGGACAAGGTGCATGGTAAGGGCCTGGGAAGTGGACGTAATGCTGATGGTAAGCGCAGAGGCAGAGGACGTGGACAAAGTGAAAATGTGCCTGTCACGGGAGCACAAAAAACACTTAAATTGTATCGATCTAGCTTCCTGTCCCACATTGTAGGGGTGTGTGGAACACCACTCTTGAAGCTAGACAGGTGTGAAAAGGTTGTTGGATGGATAGCAGATAATGTATCCAGTCACTTTGCTGGCAGCACCCTGTCTATCACCCGGTTTAGTCTCAGTAGCCATGATTTTGGACTACATAATCCTCAGATCTGCCTGAGTTACTTATGTAAGTATGCCATGTGTGTTAGGCATCAGGATTCTCGCACTGCAAGGGGTAGATTCCAAGCCTTGTCTGCCTCTGCAGTCTACCATTCTGCCTCAGCTGCAGTGGAAACTGCTCAGCAAAGATGTCAGTCTCAGCTTCTTGCTCATACTCTTGCTGCTCTCTTAGTTACTGCTGGCTCTCCAGCTAAAGCTATAGTAACTAGCAATAGGCAGCGGCAAACAGACGTCCCAGAGGCTAAGTCCAGTAATCACTCTACTGAGCATGCTCGTGAGGTGGCGACCTCTCATTGGTGGTCATTCATCAGCTGCGTGGGTGATGTGGCAGTTCCGGATTGGTCCACAAGCAAGGTTCTGTCTGAATGGACTTAAGCAGAGCATATAAAAGGGTCTTTGGGGTGCACATCAGCGTGCTAAGATCCTTTATGCTATGTGTGTGTTAGTAGATACGTTACCACTCTGTGTGCACATGTGATGCTACTAGCACGGCTATTGTATGTCTAGGCAGGCAGTGTAGGGTGGGAATTCCCACTTGGCTTGGTATCTGTTTCCCATTCTGTGTGCGGTTAGCACAGCAGAGTCACAGAACAAGCACAACCACCAGCCTAGACTTCCCTGGGGGGTAGCTATAGGGACCTCAACTAGTGTCATTACTTGCTGTACTCTTGTGACATCGAACAGGGTATAGCTCTGAGTGCTCTGTTATTGTACTGCTCTGTGGAGCAACAGAGCAGGTACTTTGCACTCTTTCCACACAGAGTGACCTTTAACTTTGTGTGTTTACGGTGCTTGTATGCAGAATTGCTCCGCCATTGTTTGCTAGCTGCAGTTCCTTCATCACCGCACAGTGGACCCAGGGTTGCGATCGCACCTTCTCATAATTTTATATTTGATGCGATCCGCAAAGCCTAACAACATGTGTGTCCATTTCCACAAGTTGGCTACAGCTGCTGCTGCCCTGGCAGCGCTGCAGCAACATTTTAAACTTCCAGTTCTCTGACTTGTGTGCAATGTCACCACGCATTGAAACTCAACATTACATATGTTGGCAAATCTTCATGAGCAGCAGAGGGCAGTAGCTGAATACCAGCTACACTATGCTTGTCAGTATTCTGGTCAGCTTCCACACATAAGAGCTGATGAGTGGGTATGGATGTCTGACATCTGTGCAGTTCTTCAAAACTTTGAGGACTTTACAAAGATGGAGAACGGTGATGAGGCCATAATCGGCGTCACCACCCCACTTCTCTTGCTATTGGAATGCTCACTGCTCACAATTAAAGAGGAAGATTTGCAGGCAGAGCTTGTTGAGATGAAGCAATAAACTATACTGGGTGATTCTGCACCGCCCAGCCTCATCTTATCTTCTCAACACGGGGATTGGATGATAATGAGGAGGAGGAGGAACTGGAGCAGGTTGCCTGTGCTACAGATGGTAGTACTCATAACACCTTCATTCCATCTATTCAGTGTGGATGGCCTGAAGATGAGGAGGACAACATGGACAGTCGCCTTCTTGGTGGGGACAGAGAAGTCTTAGTTATTAGTAATCTTGCACACATGGCTAAGTTTGTTCCACTGCCTCTCCTGTGACGCTCACGTTTTACACATTTTGGCCAACACTAATGATTGGTTGGTCACCCCTCTACATCCACGCTACAAGGAGAATTTTCCATCTCTCCTTCCCTTGGTGGAGAAGTCTAATAAAATGTTGCTGTTCCAGAAGACCTTTGTTGAAAAATTATTACAAATATTCCCATATGATAAAGCTGTCGCAGAGGTCACAGTTCCTTGGACAACCATGGAGTGAAGACTAGGGACACATACACCAGATACAGCAGAGGCAGGGGAACACTCTCAAAGGTCTGGGAGAGTTTTCTCAGACTCTCCCAGGGCTCAGGCCCTGAAGCGTGGGGCACTCTGAAAGGAGGAAAAAAATTTTAGAAGATACTGAAGGAGTACCTTGGTGACCGTAACAGTATCCTCTGTGATTCCTCTATGCCTTACAATTATTGGGTATTCAAGCATAACATGCAATATGAACTGTCTCTCTACACCTTGGAGGTCCTGGACTGCCCTGCCACCAGTGTTTTGTCAGAGCAAGATTTTAGTGCTGCCGTGGGTATCATAACTGATCGGCACATCCGCCTGTCAACTGAAAACGCAGCCAGGCTAAGTGTTACCAAAATGAAGAAGGACTGGATTGGGCCAGACTTTTGTACACCACCAGATGACAGCAGCGGAACATAAACTCAAATCCAGTGTTTCTTTTTTATCTGATTTATTCCCACTCAAACATTGGTATATGCTAGGCCAGGTTTTCATGGTCCCCAGGTGAAACAGTCTCAGTTGGTCCCTTTAACACATACCATAATTCATGATGCACAACTATAGCAGAGAAATATAGGTATAGTACAAAGCCAAAGATTTTACTTACTTCTTACATTATGTGAGTGATATCTATTGTAAATCCTATAATAGCTCAGAAACCAGACTGTATAGTCCTCCATACAGTATTATGAGCATCACACAGTGCTCCATACAGAACAATGAGCCCCATATATTGCTCCATACTGTATAATGGACCCCATATAATGCTCCATACAGTATAATGAGCCACATATATTGCTCCATACAATATAATAAGCCCCATATATAGCTCCATACAGAGTAATGAGCCCCATATATTGCTCCACACAGTATATAATAGGCCCCATATATTGCTTCTCATATAATGTTCCAAATAGTATGAGTCACATATAATGCTCCATAAGGAAAGATGAGCACCATATATTGCTCCATACAGTATAATGAGCCCCATATAATGCTCCATACAGTATAATATGCCCCATTTATTGCTCCATACAGTATATGATGGGCCCCATATAACGCTTCATACAGAATGGGCTCCATATAATGCTCCAGCAGTATATGATGTTCCCTATATATTTCTCCATATATAATGAGCCCCATATAATGCCCCATACTGTATAGGATGGGCCCCATATAATGCTCCATATAGAAAATGCCCAATATAATACTCCATATATAATGGGCCCCATATAATGCTCCATATATAAAGGGCCCCATATGATGATCCAGTATATGATGGGCCCCATATATGATACTCCAGTGTATGATGAGCCCCATATAATGCTCCATATATAATGGGCCCCATATATCATTTTCCAGTGTATGATGGGCCCCATATAATACTCCATATAGAATGGGCCCCATATATGATGCTCCAGTGTATGATAGTCCCCATATAATGCTCCATATTTAATGGGCCCATATATGATGCTACAGTGTATGATGGTCCCCATATAATGCTCCATATGTAAAAAAAATAAAAAATAAAATACTCTCTTCTCCTCACTGGCCGCTACTTTGCTCCTGACTCCTCAGCTTCGGCATCTTTTAACTCTCTGCACTGTGACTGTTCGGGCAGAGGGCGCACAGACGTGACATCATCGCACCCTCTGATCTGAACGTCCCAGTCAGAAAACACGGAAGACTCTGCAGTGGTGGAGCTGGAAGAGGTAAGTATTGCAAGTACCGGGGCCCTGAGCAAGCTGGGGCCCACTCATGGGCATCAGCACAGGCACTGGGCCCCCATAGCACACCAGCGTCTAGACAGTGATTGGGCCCCCCACCTGCTCAGGGCCTCGGTACTTACCCAGATGCGCTGGGTGCTGACACCAGCCCTGCTATACACTTCAGGATTTTGTATTTTTTGTCTCGTCCACAGGGTGATCATGATACCCTAGCTGTAAATTTTTTGAGTGTGTTTATGAGGCCTGCATTAACAATTTTCAGAGGCATACCTTGAGCATTCGTTTATATATATATGTATTCTCCCTAAGGGGTAAATGTTTTTCAGCCAATGCACTTAGTGCATGGGTATGACCAGTGTAGGATACCCACTCCTTAATAATGGGAAAAAAATGTTTTCTGAAGCCTTTCATTATGTCTGTTCTAATTGTTGGTATCCCTCGCACTTAGTGCATATGCTTTACCAGTGTAGGAGACCCATTCTTTAGTAATTGGAATACATGCTTTTCTGTGGATTCACCTTCTAGTCGAGGGAAATGTTTTTTTGAAACGAAAAGAGCCTATGGGTTCTATTAGTATATGATCCAGTGCCTTGTTGTGGGCTGTCAGATGGTTGTCACATAGTGAGTTCTCATACTGCATAGAAAGATTTGGGAATATAAACTTATGATGACCTTTGACACTCTTAGTGCTGGAATGAACGTGTCACATGGATTTATGTCTTTCTATATCAATTAAGGAATCTGCTTCCCTGACCTTCTAGGGGCATCAAAACACAATACCAGACCCCAATCAGAGGGCAATAAAGCTTTCTCTCCTTATCTATGAACTGTTCCAATATTTATGTTCATCCCTCTGCCATAATGACAGTTCTGCTTCACGTCACTTGTCTTACCTATTGCATTATTCCTGTGTCCTGTTGTGTATATAAATATGTGATTCTTCAGATTTTGTATTAGTCTAGCCTGATGAAGAGACCTGAGTAGTCTCGAAAGCTTGCAATTTGTTACCATCTTTTCAGTTAGCCATTAAAAGGTATCAACCACTGAGGACTCTCAAGTCTAAATATTTTTCATACTGCATACAGGATTTCACAGCCGAGACAGGAGAGTGTGTACAGTAAATGCAGAAGATCCTAGCATCCTCCATATCAGGTAGATATTGAGGATACCAGCAGTAGATGCAAAATGCTCCACTATATTGTCCAGCAGAGTTGATTAAATAATATTCCTAGCTGCTATCTTAAATTAATCGCTTTTTTCAGGGCTAATTCAAATAGATTATATTCTGTCATAATAATAATGCTCTTATAAAATAATAAACTATAAATAAATAAACTGTCACACAACAATTCCAAGGAGGTGTGGTCGGGCATGAAGCAGTTAACTGGGTTTAAAGCAAGGCCGGAGTGTGGGGAAGTGGATCTGCCCATGGCTAATGAAATGAACAAGTTTTTCAACAGATTTACCAACACATGTGCTGCGTCACCAGGAATGAGGGATGGAGCTGAGGAACGATCTGCAGCATTGACATTGGGGGATAAGCTGCCTGCTTTCACTGTCTCCCCAAGGGATGTGAGGAAACAGTTTCATAAACTAGTCATTGGCAAAGCAGCTGGGCCTGATGGCCTCAGTCCACGCGTCCTAAAATGTGTGCAAACCAACTGTGTAATGTCTTTCAGCACCTGTTTAACAGGAGCCTACAATCACAGAGAATACCAGTGCTGTGGAAGACCACCTGCCTGGTGCCAGTTCCCAAGATCACCTCTCCAACTTCCCTACACGACTATCGTCCAGTGGCCTTAACATCGCATGCTATGAAGTTGTTGGAGAGCATAGTACTTGCCTACTTGTGCCCGAGAGTGAGGGCCTACACTGACCCCCTGCAGTTTGCGTACCAGCAGAGATTGGGGGTGGATGATGCTGTAGTGTCTCTGCTACATACAGTACATTCATTCTTGGATAATGATGGCACTGCAGTGCGCACCATGTTCTTTGACTTCTCAAGTGCTTTCAATACCTTACAGCCACCCTTACTACGTAATAAGTTGACTGCTATGGCGGTAGATGAGGGGATGGTGAACTGGATAAGTGACTACCTGACAGACAGGCCGCAGTTTGTAAGGATGGGGGAGGTGGTATCTGGCAGTGTACGGAGCAGTGTTGGAGCCCCTCAGGGTACAGTGCTGTCGCCCTTCCTCTTCACATTGTATACAGCTGACTTTCAGTATAAATCTGACTTCTGTCACCTGCAAAAATTCTCAGATGACTCAGTGATTGTAAGGGGCATTGTGGGGGGCCGGGGGGAGGAGGAATATAGAAGGGTGGTTTCTGACTTTGTGGATTGGTGTCAGGCTAACTGTCTAGAACTAAATGTGAAGAAAACCAAGGAGATGGTGGTGAGTTATAGAAGGAAAAAGGATGATTACTTACCGATCACTATTGCTGGCCAGAAGGTGGAGATGGTTGAGAGCTACAAATATTTGGGGGTTCACCTTGACAGCAAACTTGATTGGAGGTGTAATACAGAGAAGGTTCACAAGAAGGGAATGAGCAGACTGTACTTTCTGTGGAAGCTCAGGTCGTTCAATGTGTGCAGCAAAATGCTGGAAATGTTCTACCTGTCCGTTGTAGCAAGCGCCATCTTTTTTGCTATCATTTGCTGGGGCAGTAGTGTGCGAGTAGCTGGCGCTAATAAACTCAACAAACTTATCAAGAAGGCAAGTGCAGCTGTTGGCCTCCATCTTGACTCTTTTAAGGAAGTAGTGGAGGATAGGATTCAAAAGAAGTGCAGGGCTATAATGAACAATAATACACACCCACTATTCGAGCTGTTCTTGAAGCAGAAGAGCACATTCAGCAGCCGTCTAATCCTTCCAAGGTGCACGAAGGAGAAATTCAGGAAATCGTTTGTGCCTACCGCTATGGGGATGTATAACAATTCACTAAGGGTGAAAGATGACTACGACCTAGGACTGGTGCACTAATGGAAATGATTAGAGATTTGTGTACCTTTGTTTGTTACGTATTGTGGTTAGTCATGTGCAAATCTGTGTCTTGTAATTACTCTATGTAATGCTGTTTGTAATGGTTTGTTTGTAATTCTGTTGTAACGCTGCTGTGATACCATAATTTCCCTCGGGATCAATAAAGTGTATGAATCGTATCATATTATCTGCCATTTGTGTAGGTTGATGTAGCAGTAGGTATAGTGTATAACAGGCATCTAGCCAGGGATTATTGCCTTATAAATTGTAAGCCTTGTTGCTGCTTTTTTCCATGCACTCATTGACTGATTCACGTTTTTTACAGTGTTCTGTTCTCAGAAATTCATCAAAGCAGGCAAAATTAAATGATTGAATGTGTTCAGTCACAGTTTCTCTGTAGTTTCTGCATGTAAGAAGTAGTATTGGGAGACTTTTTCTACTGGAGCTGGAATTACCACTTCTGAACTCTCCAGTGCTTTGTTTCCATCTATTTATGGGTTCTTCTTGAAGTATGTTTTGTGTCACTGCCCTGCTGGAAGATCCATGACCAACTATGATGCAAACCCAGCTTTCTGACCTCAAGCACTACATTGAGAATCTACACATTCCATGATGCCTTGCTCACAGTCTAGGCATCCAGGGCTAGAGGCAGTAAAACAACCCCAAAATATTTTTGAACCACCACCATATTTGACTGTAAGTACTGTGTTCTTTCATTTTTAGGCCTCGTGCATCCACAATTTTTTACATAAAAATACATATACACAATATATATATATGTATATATAAATATAATTAAATTCAGTAATTTAAATTTGTCAAATCTCTCAAATTTATTAGAAAATTTGATTTGGATTAAAGTTATTATCTCTCTAGATCCCAGATAATAATAGACATGGGATGTTAAAAAGTTGGCAGCTCATCTCTAGTAATTGATTCTAAATAAATATCTCCTGAGAAGAGACTAAATAACTATTAATTTTTGTTATTCTGGTGTATTAGAAAATTAATATTCACTAAAACTTGAATAAATGCTGTTTTTGGAAAGTATTATAAAACTATATTTGACATGCTGCACTTTGTTCTTTTGATAAAGTAATCCCTTCAATAACATTTATCACTGATGCAGAGCATAAATAGTAAATGCATTCTGCTATCTCTGCCAGTTGAATAACACTGAAACAAGTGGTGATGTGTATCCATGACCAATGTTTCATACAAGGGGTGAACATAGAACTCCCATCTCGTAATCATTGAGGGTCTCAGAAATGAGACCGTCAGTCATTTTTCATTTAATGATTATCCTATGGACAAGAGATAAATGTTATTTGTGGACTAACACCTTCAATGATGATGCATGCAGAAGATCAAGGATTGTTGAAACAATATTAAAATATCATTTGCTTATTGTAATACTGATATTTATGGAGGTGAAAGAGCATCCAAACTTATGTGTGAAGACACAGAGGGTTAGTGGACAGCTATCTCAGCAGCGATCTTGCTATGTCTGACACGTACCAGCGATCAGGCCCCTGCTGTGAATCGCTGGTCGTGTCAGAAATGCCTGGACATTTTTTTGATCGCTGGTCTCTCGCTGGTCAGCACGCATCGCTGCGTGTGACAGGCAGGAGACCAGCAATCAGCTGGTAACCAAGGTACACATCGGGTTTCCAGGCGCGGGGCTGTGCCTGGAAACCCGATGTGTACGTTGGATACCAGCGAGCTGCTGCAGGGGAGCTGGTAACCAAGATACACATTGGGTTTCCAGGCACCGCGCAGCGCCTGGAAACCCGAAGTGTACCTTGGTTACCAGCTCCCTGCATCAGCGCGCTGGTATCCAACGTACACTGCGGGTAACTAGGCGACATTACCCGCAGTGTCGCTGTCCTGATCACTGCCTGAGCTGTCGCTGCAATCATGTAGCGACACACCAGCGATCCTGATCGTTGTCGGGATCGCTGGTGTGTCGCTATGTGAGACGGGGCCCTAAGATACAAACAGACATTCAAAAAATATCAAAAATCAACATTTAAGACATATGGCAACAGTCTATTGTTCTTGACCAACTGAAAATAGACGTCTGGATAAATAAGATTAAATGCCATGTCGTCACATTATGGTGTTAGCCTGCCAAGCATCTTGGAGTTCTAAGCTCACAGCCAAACTGTTACTGATCCTGAAAGTCCAATATCTGAACATCAATTAATTAAAAAAAAATCATTATCAATATAAAATAGTTAGACTTTGAATACATACAGTTTTTTTGAGTCATTCAACAATTTCTAGTATTTTAAGCAGAACGCTCTTCAGTTAACACTCCTTTTACCGAAGCATTTCCTGCTGTGGTTTTGAAGAGTTTTTAATGAGATTTTTTTCTGAAATGTATTTTTTAAAGCAGCCTTTTGAATTAAGAGTACTTACAATAGTTTGGTGATAATTCCATGAAGACCTGCTTCAAACAAGTGACTTGCATTTTTTTTGCACAATCCATTTTTCAAAACTTCATCAGGAACAATAATTCTCAACCTCCGCAGAGATGTGGATTTCCCATAGTAATGACTAGGAAGAGTTTTTAAAGCCAGAAAGGTATTTAAAGGGAATCTGTCAGTAGAACCAACCCTCCTAAGATATATATATGGAAATGTAGGTCGTAGGAAGCCGAATAAAATGATATCTTGATATTTGAGGTCTTATTCCAGGGATATCAATATTTTTCTTCCATATAAATGAGCTGTTCAGAACTATGGGCAGAGCACTGATCTCCCAGAGAATCTGCCTCCAGAGATTATTATAAATGAAAGACGGCTGCAGCATTTATGAGATAAACTGTATGTCCTGGCAGGGGTGATCAAAACATTTAATCTACCCCAAAGTGGTATCAATAAAAATGTTGAATTTGAGCTAAAAAAAAACAAGCCCTCACACAGCTCCGTTGACCAAAAATTTAAAACGTTATGGTTTTGGAGGATGGTGAAACTTTTTTTTTTGTTAACGAAATTCCGAACTTTTTTCATATTTGAAATAAAAAATCATACTAAACTGGAGAATCAAATTGCCAGATCATTTTTACCATATAATGAATGCTGTAAAATCAATACCCCAAAAAATATTCAGAGTAGTGCATTTTTTGACACTTTTCATCGCATTTGAATTTTTTTTTCGGCTTTCTAGCATTTTACATGATAAAATGGGTAGTGCCATTCAAAAGTTCAATTTGTTCTGTAGAAAAGAAACCCTCATATTGCTATATTACCAAAAAGATGAAAAAAGTTATGACTTTTGGATGTGGAGGGAAAAACTTAAGCACAGAAAAGGAAAATCACTTGGATGGAAAGAGGTTAACCCATGTAATCCTTTTGTGTCTCACAAAAAATTTTGAAAGATAAATCTGAATTTATAGACACATCCTCCTGAGCCAAAATATGCATTTTTTTTAGAGGACTCTGGACTAATTATTGAGATAAGATCACACAGTTACTGTATCTTTATGACTAGGTCTAGGAGCAAACTTTAACTATAATTGCTAAGAAAAAAAAGAAAATTAAGTATCTATAAGATCATAGTGAAGAGAAGAAAATGAAATTTTTGGTATTCTTATTCAACTAACTAGAGTATTCTCAATTTATTATACTTTGCAGCCTGTTATGATTAATAAGTGCCTACATGCATTCAGCTAGAGTGATTTCGATAACTTCTCTTTGGTTGTTAAGATTAAAGAAGTCAAGAGGTCATTAAATGGAAGAAGAAAAACGTGGTGACTGAAAATTTATATTTCTTTAACTTACGAAACACCATGGAACTGATATGCAATTGAAATACCTCAATATGTCAGCCAAGTGTGGATACAATTATCTAGTCGCAAAACTTAATTTTGGCAAAAAGTTGCAAATATTTTAACAAAACTAAATAGCAAAAATGATTTTTAGCTCAAATTACAAGCATTTAAGTAAAACAAAAGAAATCCCAAAAGGTGTATGCATCCTTTAAAGGGAACTTGTCACCAGAAAAAAACTCTATTGACCTGCAGAGATAAGGTTAATGTGCAGGTTAATAGCGTTAGTAACCTGCCCAGCGCTTGCATTTAGCTGGGCTGGGCTTACAGTCATAGGGGCAGTGCTAGTGCAGGTTCAGTCACTGCCGTGAGTATACAGATCAGCTGCTGTAACCGCGCCCTCAGATCTGACTGACAGCTTGCCCCAATGTAGAGCAAGTGTCAGTCAGGGCCGGGGTGTCATGTGTGGGTCAGAGGCTGCAGACAGTCACACTGCATCTGGCTGCAGAAGTTCTCAGCTGTTTACTTTGTAGACTTCTTCCTTGTCCTTCTGACTTCAGGACCCAGTGGTAACCTCCCCCAGCTCTAATTAACACACCTGGTCATGGGTTTTATATACTCCCAGCCTGCTTCTGGGAGTTGCTGGTAATATTTCCATTTCCCCCTGTTGAAGCTTGGAGCTATAGCAGTCGTCTTTCTTCCTCTTTGGTGTTGTTGGAGGAAGTCTGTGCTTCATCTGTGAGTCTTCTCAAGATAAGTGTTCCTTTTGTTTGTCAAACTCAGATGTCTTTAGTGGTAATGGGGATTGACTAGTGATCATCTTGTCCATCCCTATGCAAGGCTTATCACCAGGGTAAGGTAAGAATTAGGTTCTTGCCTTGCGATAGGTGCAGAACCTATATAGGGACGTTTAGGGCAGAAAGTGTGACGTTAGATCTGCCTAGGGGTCTCCACTCCCCCTTCCCTAGTGTTGGGTTCCCTTCCCCTTATCCCTTTGTTTTGCACTTAGTCTTTCCAACACTGTGCGTGACACCAGAGTGCAGTTCAGTTGCAGCCGCCGCTTTTACACAGAACGGTGACTGACACCATATAACTGAAAGTCAAATGCTGCCAGGGGGGAAAAAGCAAATTTTTGTCTTGACAGTGTTCGGCTAAGTACGGGAGCTGGGTAGGTTCAAAATGCTATTAACCTGCAGATTACTCTTATATCTGCAGGGTATTAGGATTTTTCTGGTGACAGGTTCCCTTTAATTTGCCATTTTTCATGTAAATTATGCTGTTTGCTGGGGGTCCTTGAAATGGAAGAACCTGGTATTATCTTATTATTGGAGCGCCCTTTCTTATCTAAAAACAAATACCTAAAGTAGTAGTTACTATAAAAAATGTACATTGTATTATTGTCTTACTATTGATTCAGTTTGCATCGCCAACACAATCAGCATGGACAAATAAAAGTAATTTACATTTATTTACGGCTTCTATCAGAACTGTTCAATGAGTTTTTAACAGTAATCTAAAATCTACAAAGTGTTAATATGTAAAAAATACATAAAATATTTATTTTTCTATAGCATTATGTAATTATGAACATTTATAATAGTACTAAATATAGTAACTTAAACTCATTGTTTCGGTTGTCCCCCATGTCAAATTGGATAAGCTAAGCTCCTTTGTCAAGTTGATAACATAAGTTTATCCCTTAGTTCTGCCAACTCTATACAGATGTAGCAAACTTTAAATTGACTTGTAATGCATAAAATGTCAAGTTAAAGTTACATGATACATTTTTCGGTATCAAGTGTTTCTTGATGGTCAATTGGCAACATGAGATTTCCAGTGATGAGGGCTAGGGCTCAGCTGGCTCACAAGAGAATCTTCCGGTGGCTTCCGTACTGACACCAATATGGGTTTCACTAGAAAAAGTGGTATAGAATTTAAATACTGTGATAGATAGACCATTATTTCTAATATTTACTGATTTTACATTCACAAGGTCTGTTCTAGAAGATTAGTGCATCGAAAAAGAGATGTCAATATTTTAAAATAGGGTAAAAAACTAAGTCCAGTAACCATAGGCCAGTAAGGTTACCTTGATTGTTGGAAAAAAATATTTTAGGGTTTTCTAAGAGATGGTATTGCAATAAAAATAACCTCATAACAACATCTACATGTGTTTATAAGATTTTAGCCCTATTAAACTAATCTGTTCAGCTTTTATAAGGAAGGAGGTAAGTTCCAGACTGAATGACGGTAAATGTGGATGGCTGTCGATGTGTCTGTGGATCTGAACTTTTCAAAGGATTTTGATACAGTGCCAAATAAAAGGTTAGTCCATACAATGAGAACAATAAGGAAAGAATATGTAATTAGATCAACAACTAGCTCAATGATAAGAAAAATAGGGTGGTTAAGTAATGAAAACATTGTGATTGGGTCATAGTTAAGGTTGGGGTGGCACAGGGGTCAGTATTGGGCACTCTTCATTATAATATATTTCCTTAAGAGTGTTGTAGAGTGCAATTAGAGTAGAAGTTCAATATTTTCAGATAATAATCATGTCTGTAAGGTATTCAACTCAAAGGATGATGATGTATTATTACTTAGGAATTTGAGAAAGCTGAAGCTTTGGGCTGAGAATCATAGATAAATGTAAAGTCATGCAAAAAGGCCAAGGAAACGAAGTGTATGAATATGTACAACATGGTAAAGCACTGTTGTGTGACTGGATAGAAAGCTCAATTTTAGTGACCACTGACAGGTAACTACTGAAAAGACAAATGCAATTATGATATGTATTAACAGAGACATAGCTACTCGTGACAAGAACATAGTTTTGCCTCTATACAAGTCACTTTGTGGCCACACGTAGATCAATGTGCACAATTTTGGGTTCCAATGCATCAAAGTACATAGCTAAACTAGAGTGGGTGAAGAGAAAAGAGACCAATGTTTTCATGGGAATGATTTTTAGGGGTTTGGATAAACAAAGGCTTAGGGTTGATCTTGTTATAATATACAAATATATGAATGGACTGTACTGTACATCACTATAATAACCAGTGTATACCTATGCCTGCAAAAATGACAATAGAGCATACTTTACCTGTAGAAGAAAAAAGGTTTATTCATCATCACAAATGCTGATTATCTACCGTAAAAGCTGAGATTATGTAACTTTAGGCGACATCATATTTCAATGGTTGGTATACTACAGTGGCATACAACAGTTTCGGGACCCATGTCAAAATTACTATTATTGTGAACAGTCAAGCAAGTTGTAGATTAAATGATCTCTTAAAGGGCTAAAATTGAAAATGACACATTTCTTCTGCATTTTAGGCAAATATATATATATATATATATATATATATATATATACAGTATATATATATATATATATATATATATAGTCATTTTTTACATTTTAAAAATTACAAAAAGGGAAATGGGCCGATGCAAAAGTTTGGGCACTCTTGGAGAGTTGTGTGCTCAAATAACTTTGACCAAGGTTTCAGACCTTAATTTGCCTGTTAGGGTTATGGCTTGTTCAGTATCATTGCTAGGGAAGGCCAGGTGATGCAAATTTCCCAGCTATCTCAAAAACCCAGCCTCCTTTAATCTTGTGCCAAAAAACAGCAACCTTGGTTCTTCTAAGCAGCTGCCTAGCACTCTGAGAATAAAAATAGTTTAGACCCACAAAGCAGGAGAAGGCTATAAGAATATAGCAAAGTGTTTTCAAGTTGCCCTTTTCTCAGTTCGAAATGTAATTAAGAAATGGCAGTTAACAGGAAACATGGAGGTTATGACAAGGTCTGGAAGACGAAGCAAAATTTCAGTGAGAATTGCTCTAAGGGTTGCTAGAGATACAAATCAGAAACCCGAGTCATCAGAAGAAAACCTCTCCTGGATCGTCACCATAAAATTCAGCATTAGCAGTATGCTAAAGAACATCTAAGCCAGCTTGATGCATTTTGAAAACAAGTCTTGTGGACCGAAGAGGTTAAAAGAGAACTTTTTGGCCACAATGATTAAAGGTATGTGTGGAGAAAAAAGGGCACAAAATGTCAGAAACAGAACATCTCGCCAACCATTAAGCATGGGGGTGGATCGATCATGCCTTAGGGTTGTTTTGCAGCCAATGGCATTGGAAACATTTCATGAGTAGAGTAAAGAATTGATTCAATGAAATTTCAACAATTTTTTATGCAAACCTAACACTAGCTTTAAAAAAGCTGAAGTTGAAAAGAGGATGGCTTCTACAAATGGATAATGATCCTAAATACTCGTCAAAATCCACAACAGACTACCTCGAAAGGCACAAGCTGAAGGTTTTACAATGGCCCTCCAAGTCCCCTTACCTAAAAATCAGGAAACTGTAGGAGAAATCAGGGCAAAAATAGGGTCTTATCCGAGAAACAAGAAAAGCTTTATGCTCAGATTAAACTCACCTGTGCAATCTGTTAAGAAGGCATGTAATGTAAAATGTCTGCTGCAGTAGATCCACGGGTCAGCAAGTGACCATCAAACATCAAAGGTTATGGCATGTACATGTGGTCTTTCCTGAAGAAGAAATAACTCTGTACTTCAAAACACATAGAACAAACCACCACTTTAATTAATCTTTACTAGGATATACGTCTCAATCCTTTCAGCAGCGCAGAAACCGTCCATTAATCTCTTTTATATTTGAGTCCCCTTATCTAAACATCATTGAAATTCTGTAGCTAGACCTCAAAATAGCAGTGCATGCAAGGCGACCTAGGAATCTCACAGGAATGGAAGAATTTTTCAAAGAAGAATGGATGAAAACCCCTCAAACAAGAATTGAAAGACTCTTGGCTGGCTACAAAAAGTGTTTACAAGCTGTGAGGCTTGCAAAAGCGGGTGCTACTTGGTACCCAAACTTTTTCATTGGCCCATTTTCCTTTTTCTAATTTTAAAATGTAAAAGATGAATATATATATAGATATATATATAGCCTAAAATATAAAGTAAATGTGTCATCTTTAAAGCGAACCTGTCATCAGGATTTTGCCAAGTAACCTACAGGCATTGTCAGGTTGACATTGTTACACAGATTGAACTGATACCTGAGGACATCAGTCTTTCGATGCTTGAGTAATGAGTGTTAGAAGTTTTCAGTTAATGAGATGCTTGTCCTCCATAACGTGCCTGTGGCCTGCTCTTTTTTCATGCTCTGGCCTCTTCATCATCATTCTGGCTTAAATGACAGGTCACTGAACCTAATGTAAATAATGCACTTGCGCAGTTAATTTTCTGGTCTTTAAAAAAAAAGTAACTCCAGCAAAATGGTGCCAGCGGCACATGCGCAGTAGCATCTATCGCTTGCCAATAGATGCTACTGCGCATGCGCCACTGTCATTTTGCTAGAGACAATTTTTTTTTTTGCTCCAACAAAATAGCATCGGTGGAGCAGCATTTAAAATAGAAGGCAGGTCACTGAACCTATCATAAAGCCAGAATGGTGAAGATGAGGCCAGAGCGCGAAAAAAGAGCTGCTCACAGGCACGCCATGGAACAAGAGCATTTCATTATCATTATCATTTTATTCAGTGTTACAGCACCAACTTGATAGTGCCTGTAGTTTATTTAGCAAAAATCCTGATGACAGGTTTGTTTTAACTTGAGCCCTTTTAGAGATCATTTCATCTGCAACTTACTTAACTGTTCACAATAATAGTAATTTTGACCAGGGGTATTCAAACTTTTACATACCACTGTAAATAAATTTAAGAAGGGTGTGGATGCCTTGGTTTTAAATATAATATTACAGGTTATGGATACTGCATTGATCTTAATCCAGGAAACTAGGTCTGTTTGCCATATGTGGAGTAGGGCAAGTATCTCCCTCATGTTTTTTTTGCCTTCCTCTTGAACAACATGTTAATTTAATGGACATACTGTATGGTGCTTTATTTCAGCCTTAAAACTATAAACTACATCAAACAATTAATAGCAGACATACTCTTTTTCTCTGTAGCTGGAGGAAAGGCCTCCTTTCTTCAGTCTGGTACTGTAGAGCAGTGGTCCCTAACCTTTCATACCTTGAGGTCTACCTTCAGTTCGAAGAGATGGATGAAAGCCACATCCAGCGCACCCACCCTCCCACACCGTAGTGTCACCCAAAGCCCCGATTATTGGTATAATGAAATCCAAAGCTTCCCCATAGAAAGCATCTTGCGCCACCCTTTCTTATGGGTAGTACACTTAAATCCAGGGTTTCCGGTTTCCTCCATTCGGAATTCTCACATGAAGCATTCCCACCAAACTATTGTGTCCAGCTTCAACACCTCTATAACAGATAGTATAAACCTCTCTCCAACTAACCATATTTACACCTTCCCTGCCCGACAATATAGGCAAATACAGAATTGCTCTTCTGTGCTGGACCTTCTCTTTATAGCAGATTAATAGACCTTATACTAATCCACCAAGCTGGTAAACAACCACAAGCCACAAATCATGGGACCCTAAGCCTACCAGCCATATGTTGGTAACCCCACATTTAGATGTAGAGAGAGTAGGGAACCTTCATTTGATTGCCTTGTATATTTATAAAGCAAGCATATGATATCGGTTTGTCATAAGATAGTGAACCCAAAGCTTACAATTGTAATAAAACCCATGTAATGATTGAGTTAACGCATAATCCAAGTTTTGTTAGATTCAGTAAAACAGTATACTGCTAAAGAGCCTTTTTATGTAAAATCCTAATACTATCCATGGATAATCCTAAACAAGGAAGATCTGCTGTAGGTCAATGGCTCATTGGATTTTATTGTTATTTAAACAGTCAAGACATGATTTATCCGTGTAAAATGTAAATCTCTGTTTACCAAACTTGCTTTGCGAATACAGATTTAAGGAAGTTAAAAAAGGGGAATATGAAATTGTTGCATTATTGATCTTAGCCTTCCGCTCAGGTAAAGCCTGTTAGCTGTATTTTAAAAAGCCACATTCTATTATCAATTGAGAACGAAGTTAAGATGAAAAACCAAGGATTGTTTTTCTTCAAATGGGTAAGCATTTTTCTCAAGCATAATAAATCTTTGCAGGATATAAATTTGTAATAGAGTTTATATTCCAGTTTCTAAAGATTTTCCTTGTCTCCCACTGGCTGCTCTATAATGTCAAACAGATTCAATCACGGATAAAACATTTGTGTGAATGTACAATCAAATTCTATCCTTTGTCTGATATTCATCTCAAATTACCACTTGTGGAGTCGGAGAATAAATAATGTCTTTCTCCTTCGTATCCTTTATCTCGTATAACAAATTCCTTTAAAACATTACCAAGTAAGCTCTATCTCACAATATCTGCATGTGGTTTTAGTGCAGCAATTTGGAAGTAATCCCCCACTTAAAGACATAATTACATGCTCTTTGGCAAAACTCTCACCTTTTCAAGCACTGGTTTTCATTTTTGTTCCTAAGAGTGAAGAAAACAGTTGCAACACTTATCAATGGAAAAAAAAATACTTACTGCATGGGGAAACTAATTTAAAAAATGTAACATAAAGGGAGGCAAAAACACCTGTCTTTTTGTTTTTATACATTGTGCTACATAGAAGTTCCGTTTTTTTATGTATAAAGAAAGGTTTTGAAAAAAATAGTTCCTACTATAAAATAACAAAAAAAAAATTATACTTGCCTTCCTTGATTGACCACAGGTTCCATTCCAGTGCACACCTGGTCTATGGTTTCTGGTCCCATGGTTGATGCAACAGAAGCTGGTTGAGGTGGGTCACTTCGGTGGCCAGCGTTTGGCTAAGTTGGTATTTCCTGTATGTCGAGGACTGGACCAATCGGTAGACAGCAGTGAGGATCAGGTGAGCGCTAAAATAAAACTTGCATTGCCACCACTCCATTCAAAAAAGCAAAGCTTGGAATTAGGACCCGTTCATAACATCTGATGCACATAAATGCAGTGGAGCTTGACAATTATGGTCCACGGTGTAAACAATATGCATTTTCTGATCCTTTTCTCGACTTTGGCTTCAAAACTGTAACATAACAACAACAAATGCAACTCTATAATGCAATAATAAATTCTTTAAAATATGAAGATAAACCACATAAACACATCCATACCAAGAACAAATCAAAATATGATGCATATAACTGGCTTACAGACTTGAATACGTTTGAACACATACTTAGTAATGTCCATTATTACAGCAAAGCTGGTAATACGTGTAATTTTTTCCCATATAAAACAAGTCAACTCAGGTGATATCACAAAGATATAGAGTAGGAAAAATGAGCATTGATAAGAATGCTAAGAATTGGTCCTTTCAGACATGTTGGCTATTTGGATCATCTATGCAGGTCTGGTAGTGTATTAGAAGGAGGTAAGAGGGACCATAGTGTGTGTGTGTGTGGGGAGGGTGGGCTGTCATATGGTGTGGTGGTCATTATACTGTGTATAGGATTGTGAAGGCCACTATACTGTGTGTGGAACTGTAGGGGCCATCATACAGTATGAGGGGCTATGCATGCCATTATACTATGTGTAAGGATGTGGGGCCATCAAACTGTGTGTGAGGGCTGTGAGGACATCATATTATATTAAAGGCATTTGAGTCCATTATATGGAGGGGATGTGGTGATATCATAGTAAGTGGGAGGTTGTGGAGGCTGTGACTGAATGGAGTGGCTGTGGGGGCATCATACTATATTAGGGGATGAGGAAGCATCATATTATGTGGGGGGCTGTTGGGGCATCAGGTAACATTATTAATTTTCAGGGACACTTGGAAATATATCAATTGCTAAGTGAGGATTTAAGTAGAATTGCACGGGCACTCAGGGTGTTATAACTGTCAAAGAAGCACAAAGGGAAATTATTATTTTCTAGGGAGCAAAATGTTGCCTTTACTACTTTTTAGGACACTTACAGATTGCATTAATATTTTTAAGGGGAAATTTTACCATTTAAATGGTAGAAAAGGGATGTTTTGATATGTAAATGGCACAGTACAGGACATTATTATGTGGGGCATTAGTAGAAACACTGTTACCATACCACCGAGCAAGTGCAGTAATGTGGAGATATACAAAAACAGCACGCTCAACATTGTGGCAACGCTAAGATGACAAGTTTGTATAGACTTGGAATATAATGTAACAGTGCTGGAAATGTGACCAGTCAAATTGTTGTAAACTCTGGTCACAAGTCGTGGTTAGAGAAATTGTCGTGACATTTGACAATTAGTCAATTGGAAAAGAAGGAAAAAGTGAAAAATTTCATCAGAAAGAATGTCAACTCTAAGACCCCAAATATTACTGTACTGTAATATCTTAATATGCTGGGAAGGAATGGTATCTTCCACATGGGGTCATCGTACGGTGGTAACATTGGTTTTCGTTTTTGCATAGTGATGTTTTTCTGTGTCAGTATGTACCACTATATGATCATTGTATGATGGTAACATTAGTCTTGGTTTTTGTAAAGTGATTTTTTTTCAGTATCAGCATGATTATCTTCATCTTTACCCACTGTGGTTAGAGTGCACAACCATAATTGTAAATATGGGTATTTTTGTTAGGCCTGTTTCATCACTCTATGCTAAACCCCTAGCTATGCCGCTCTGCAGACCAATAAATCATTTTACTTCTGCCCATGTAATCAAGTAGTGTGCTGTTGATTATATTAATCATTATTTTGTCCACATAACATGTATATTGGACTGTGTGAGAGGACCTTAAATGAATACCGACTGACTTCTTTACTTTGTTTGGGTTCTTTATTGGTAGAAATTTGCCCTTGTGAACTAACTCCTTCCCCATTTTTATCAAAGCACTCAGTCTTCTGGACTTAGGCATCAGCAGACGATATAATAAAAGCTACAGGCACATGGACCTGGTTGAAAGTTTAAACTTCATTGGTGTACACCTGTCAGGTCTTCTCGGCTTGGCTCTGCTTCCTTCCCCTATGGATACTATCCTTTGCTGTGATCCACGTTAGATTTTGCAAGTGGTCTAGCATTTCTCATTGACATAATCTTTTAAGGCCCACATATATACAACTCTGTGTCTGAGTGTTTAGACTGTAATGAGTTAAGTTGCTGTGTGTTTGGAGGTCTCAACCATCCAGTTTCTTCTATTATTATCATTACAGACTCCAGTGATTTTTACAATTTACACTTGCTACTTCACAAGACCTTGGTTAAAAAAACACTCCTCCCATCAAAGTTTGTATCCTCTTAATACACTGCTCAAAAAATAAAGGAAACATTCAAATAACACATCCTAGATCTAAATGAATGAAATATTCTCATTCAATACTTTGTTGTGTACAAAGTTGAATGTGCTGTCAACATAATCACACAAAAATCATCAATGGAAATCAAATTTTTCAACCAATCGAGGTCTGGATTTGGAGAGACCCCCAAAATGAAAGTGGAAACAAGTCAAAATGAAAATCAAAACAAGACAAAATTAAAGTGGAAACAAGTCAAAATGATTCTCAGTATTGTGTGTGGCCTCCAGTGCCTGTATGACCTCCCTACAACGCCTGGACATTTTCCTGATGAGAAAACCAGGCACAAAAAACAAATATCCTAAAATAAAATATATAAAAAATTTTTTGCAAACAATGCATGAAGGTAGTAATAATTATAAGGGTATTTAGTAAACATAATTTTGATCAAAAGAAAGTAAAAGCCATCCCGCCACGTCAAGGCAACCCCTGTGGGACAGTCCTAACTCTAGTATTAAAAACCTTTCCACTTGTCATGTGACGTAAATGTGAACAAGGGCAGAGGGACTGAACCCACCAGTTAAAGCTTAGGCCAGACAGGTTCACACTCAGCACATGTGACAGACGTGACAGAGTCTGGAGACGCCGTGGAGAGCGATCTACTGCCTCTGCAACATCCTTCAGCATGACCGGTTTGGCAGTGGGTCAGTAATGGTGTGGGGTGGCATTTCTTTGGAGGACCACACAGCCCTCCATGTGCTCGCCAGAGGTAGCCTGACTGCCATTAGGTACTGAGATGAGATCCTCAGACCCCTTGTGAGACCATATGCTGGTGCGGTTGACCCTGGGTTCCCCCTAATGCAGGAAAATGCCAGACAGACCTCATGTGGCTGGAGTGTGTCAGCAGTTCCTGCAAGATGAAGGCATTGAAGCTATGGTCTGGTGTTATGAATGTTTTAGAAATGAATTCTGAGCAGAAGCTCCTTCTGGTGGTTACAAACGGTACTGAACCATTCAATGAGGATTGGCAATCAGGAATCACAGGACTGGCTGGATATAAGGGAGGTTTCCCCCCATCATGGTTGCCGGTGATCAATTGTTCTTGTCTCAACGTTGTTTCCTGGTTCACTTGGAAGCTTGCTGAGTCTTGCCTCTTCTCCTGCTCTCAGATAAGATATTTTCTGTTTTTTGTTTTTGTGCTTGCCATTTGCAATTTTCTCTGCATTTCTGTGAGGTTGGCCAGGTTCCCCTCCTCGGGGAGCTTGGGCGCCTCTCAGTTCCTCTGGAGCCACTGTTGTTTGTTCATTTGCCTTTTCCAGTTTTTTCTGTGGCTGCGGCTTAGTTTTGTTACACCAGAGAACTAATTTAGGTGGTAGAGGTCGTGTGATCTCAGGTGTTTTTGCAAAACTAAGCCGCAGCCACAGAAAAAAGTGGAAAAGGCAAATGAACAAACAACAGTGGCTCCAGAGGAACTGAGAGGCGCCCAAGCCCCCCGAGGAGGGGAACCTATCCAACCTCACAGAAATGCAGAGAAAATTGCAAATGGCAAGCACAAAAACAAAAAAACTGAAAATATCTTATCTGAGAGCAGGAGAAGAGGCAAGACTCAGCAAGCTTCCAAGTGAACCAGGAAACAACGTTGAGACAAGAACAATTGATCACCGGCAACCATGATGGGGGGAAACCTCCCTTATATCCAGCCAGTCAGTGATTCCTGATTGCCAATCCTCATTGAATGGTTCAGTACCGTTTGTAACCACCAGAGGGAGCTTCTGATCAGAATTCATTTCTAAAACATTCATAACAGACTGGCCTGCCCATTCCCCAGACCTGAATCCTATTGAGCATATCTGGGACAGCATGTCTCGCTCCATCCACCAAAGTCATGTTGCACCACAGACTGTCCAGGAATTGATGGATGCTTTAGTCGAGGTCTGGGAGGAGATCTCTCAGGAAAACATCCGCAACCTCATCAGGAGCCTAGGTGTTGTAAGGAAGTCATACAGGCACGTGGAGGCCACACACAAGACTGAGCATCATTTTGACTTGTTTCCACTCTAATTTTGTCTTGTTTTGATTTTCATTTTGACTTGTTTCCATTTTCATTTTGGGGGTCTCTCCAAATCCAGGCCTCCATTGGTTCAAAATTTTGATTTCCATTGATGATTTTTGTGTGTTTTTTGTTAACAGCACATTCAACTTTGTACAGAACAAAGTATTCAATGAGAATATTTCATTCATTTAGATCTAGGATTTGTTATTTGAGTGTTCCCTTTATTTTTTGAGCAGTGTATATTGCAATCATCATATTATATAGCACTGTGTACTTACAATTGCTTATTTTGCGCTTCTACCCAGCTAATGTGTCTCTTTTCTCTGCTCTATGTAGAAACAGGAAGTCTCTTGTCCCTGCATTTATCATCCCACTCTTTCTCTCCTGACCCAGCTGCTCCCTCCTCCCACTATTGGGGACTTTTGCAGAGACTGATGACTTATACAGGGAAAATTGACCTTCTGTTTCTACGTAGAGCTTAGAAGGATTCATTTAGGCTATTTTTTATCACAAGATGTTATAGATCTAATGGAAAATAGAAGAATTAGCTTGTTAGAAATGCAAAATGTGCAATTGTAAGTACACAGTGCTATATAATATGATGACTGCAGTGTATTAAGAGCAAAAAGACTTTGATGGGTGTACATCATTATCCCATCATTTGCTGCAAGCATTTATGAACTGTTATTAAAGTATATTCACAATACTTTTCAATCTAATGTGGATTCTATAGCTTGCATCTTTTAAGATCTCTCTTACTATCCAATGTGTCATAGTCCAAGAAAGTGTTATCAGTAGTGTTGAGCGATACGATACCGCAAGTATCGAGTATCGGCCGATATTAGCTCTATCGGCCTTTCGATACTTAGTTTCGATATTTTCCATATATCGTATACCGGAATCGGAAGTTCCCATAATTCTTTGAGAGGCAATGTGATTTTAGTCAGCCAATGAGGAATCCTAAGAAGTGTGGGCACATCCTGTACTGCTGCGGTCATGTTAACTAATGGCATGGCTGTGATTGGATGCTGAAATGATGTCAGAATGCACTATAAAAGGCGCCGCCGCCATTTTAGCGTCACTGTGCTGTGAATTCAGTAAGGGACAGAACGCTGCTGTGCTGACTCTGAGGGACAGTTAGAGATTGCGATTTAGTGTACTGTGCTGTAGGCAGGCTAGCACCAACCGCTGTGTAAAGCTTCCTTTTGCCTGCAGTGTTGTTTTAACAGCTCTGCAAGGTGTGTGTGAGTGCAGGTGACGCTGCAGTTTGCTCTGCATGCAATGCTGTCTGTAGGCATCTTCACGTGTCACTCACAGACTCTTTTTTTTTCTTCAGTGTAATTCTTGCAGCTCCATGCAATTTAACTATTAGTGTGACGCGCTTCCATCCGTATCCAATACATTGGTTGCAAACACTATAGAAGTAGACAAAGGAGTAGCCTTTCACAGATTGTGTACAGTTGTGTTTCAGTGTTCACTTCAGTCTGTGTTTTTTATTTTTTGAGTGCACATCACGCTCCAGTTACTTGTTCAAGCACTGCTGCTTGTACTCTGCTGAGCGTGTCTCAGTGCCTCATCCTTTTCATTTATCTCCAATTGGTTCTGCTCCATTCCATTTAAAATATAATCTATTAGTGTGACGCGCTTCCATCCGTATCCAATACATTGGCTGCAAACACTATAGAAGTAGACAAAGGAGTAGCCTTTCACAGATTGTGAACAGTTGTGTTTCAGTGTTCACTTCAGTCTGTGTTTTTTATTTTTTGAGTGCACATCACGCTCCAGTTACTTGTTCAAGCACTGCTGCTTGTACTCTGCTGAGCGTGTCTCAGTGCCTCATCCTTTTCATTTATCTCCAATTGGTTCTGCTCCATTCCATTTAAAATATAATCTATTAGTGTGACGCGCTTCCATCCGTATCCAATACATTGGTTGCAAACACTATAGAAGTAGACAAAGGAGTAGCCTTTCACAGATTGTGAACAGTTGTGTTTCAGTGTTCACTTCAGTCTGTGTTTTTTATTTTTTGAGTGCACATCACGCTCCAGTTACTTGTTCAAGCACTGCTGCTTGTACTCTGCTGAGCGTGTCTCAGTGCCTCATCCTTTTCATTTATCTCCAATTGGTTCTGCTCCATTCCATTTAAAATATATCTATTAGTGTGACGCGCTTCCATCCGTATCCAATACATTGGTTGCAAACACTATAAAAGTAGACAAAGGAGTAGCCTTTCACAGATTGTGAACAGTTGTGTTTCAGTGTTCACTTCAGTCTGTGTTTTTTATTTTTTGAGTGCACATCACGCTCCAGTTACTTGTTCAAGCACTGCTGCTTGTACTCTGCTGAGCGTGTCTCAGTGCCTCATCCTTTTCATTTATCTCCAATTGGTTCTGCTCCATTCCATTTAAAATATAATCTATTAGTGTGACGCGCTTCCATCCGTATACAATACATTGGTTGCAAACACTATAGAAGTAGACAAAGGAGTAGCCATTCACAGATTGTGAACAGTTGTGTTTCAGTGTTCACTTCAGTCTGTGTTTTTTATTTTTTGAGTGCACATCACACTCCAGTTACTTGTTCAAGCACTGCTGCTTGTACTCTGCTGAGCGTGTCTCAGTGCCTCATCCTTTTCATTTATCTCCAATTGGTTCTGCTCCATTCCATTTAAAATATAATCTATTAGTGTGACGCGCTTCCATCCGTATCAAATACATTGGTTGCAAACACTATAGAAATAGACAAAGGAGTAGCCTTTCACAGATTGTGAACAGTTGTGTTTCAGTGTTCACTTCAGTCTGTGTTTTTTATTTTTTGAGTGCACATCATGCTCCAGTTACTTGTTCAAGCACTGCTGCTTGTACTCTGCTGAGCGTGTCTCAGTGCCTCATCCTTTTCATTTATCTCCAATTGGTTCTGCTCCATTCCATTTAAAATATAATCTATTAGTGTGACGCGCTTCCATCCATATCCAATACATTGGTTGCAAACACTATAGAAGTAGACAAAGGAGTAGCCTTTCACAGATTGTGAACAGTTGTGTTTCAGTGTTCACTTCAGTCTGTGTTTTTTATTTTTGAGTGCACATCACGCTCCAGTTACTTGTTCAAGCACTGCTGCTTGTACTCTGCTGAGCGTGTCTCAGTGCCTCATCCTTTTCATTTATCTCCAATTGGTTCTGCTCCATCCATTTAAAATATAATCTATTAGTGTGACGCGCTCATCCGATCCAATACATGGTTGCAAACACTATAGAAGTAGACAAAGGAGTAGCCTTTCACAGATTGTGAACAGTGTGTTTCAGTGTTCACTTCAGTCTGTGTTTTTATTTTTGAGTGCACATCACGCTCCAGTTACTTGTTCAAGCACTGCTGCTTGTACTCTGCTGAGCGTGTCTCAGTGCCTCATCCTTTTCATTTATCTCCAATTGGTTCTGCTCCATTCCATTTAAAATAATCTATTAGTGTGACGCGCTTCCATCCGTATCCAATACATTGGTTGCAAACACTATAGAAGTAGACAAAGGAGTAGCCTTTCACAGATTGTGAACAGTTGTGTTTCAGTGTTCACTTCAGTCTGTGTTTTTTATTTTTGAGTGCACATCACGCTCCAGTTACTTGTTCAAGCACTGCTGCTTGTACTCTGCTGAGCGTGTCTCAGTGCCTCATCCTTTTCATTTATCTCCAATTGGTTCTGCTCCATTCCATTTAAAATATAATCTATTAGTGTGACGCGCTTCCATCCGTATCCAATACATTGGTTGCAAACACTATAGAAGTAGACAAAGGAGTAGCCTTTCACAGATTGTGAACAGTTGTGTTTCAGTGTTCACTTCAGTCTGTGTTTTTTATTTTTTGAGTGCACATCACGCTCCAGTTACTTGTTCAAGCACTGCTGCTTGTACTCTGCTGAGCGTGTCTCAGTGCCTCATCCTTTTCATTTATCTCCAATTGGTTCTGCTCCATTCCATTTAAAATATAATCTATTAGTGTGACGCGCTTCCATCCGTATCCAATACATTGGTTGCAAACACTATAGAAGTAGACAAAGGAGTAGCCTTTCACAGATTGTGAACAGTTGTGTTTCAGTGTTCACTTCAGTCTGTGTTTTTTATTTTTGAGTGCACATCACGCTCCAGTTACTTGTTCAAGCACTGCTGCTTGTACTCTGCTGAGCGTGTCTCAGTGCCTCATCCTTTTCATTTATCTCCAATTGGTTCTGCTCCATTCCATTTAAAATATAATCTATTAGTGTGACGCGCTTCCATCCGTATCCAATACATTGGTTGCAAACACTATAGAAGTAGACAAAGGAGTAGCCTTTCACAGATTGTGAACAGTTGTGTTTCAGTGTTCACTTCAGTCTGTGTTTTTTATTTTTTGAGTGCACATCACGCTCCAGTTACTTGTTCAAGCACTGCTGCTTGTACTCTGCTGAGCGTGTCTCAGTGCCTCATCCTTTTCATTTATCTCCAATTGGTTCTGCTCCATTCCATTTAAAATTTAATCTATTAGTGTGATGCGCTTACATCCGTATCCAATACATTGGTTGCAAACACTATAGAAGTAGACAAAGGAGTAGCCTTTCACAGATTGTGAACAGTTGTGTTTCAGTGTTCACTTCAGTCTCTGCGTAATAACCACACTTAGGCCTTATAACTTTTCTGACTTTCTTTACCAATCTACCAAGATGAAGAAGGCAGTGAGTAAGGCACGTGGTCGTGGCCGTGGAGTTTCAGCAGGGAGAGGACGTGGTGATTCTGTGGCTGCTGCCGCCCTCAGTGACACAGCATCCACCATTTATCCCCGTGAGCGTTCCTTTATGCGCACTTTGGTAGGAGCTCGGCGTGCCCCCCTGCTGCGGGAAGAACAAATTGAAGCCGTTGTTGGTTGGAAGGCAGCCAATGCATCGACTTCAATTCCTTCCACCTCCTCTCAGGAACACAACACTGTTGAGCAACCATCTGTCTGTTCACCGCCTGTCAAATTGCCCAGGCAGTCAGAGAGTTCTGTACAGGAGCCAGCTGAGTCTCTGCTTCTGTTCTCAGAATCTGTTGGCTCGCAAACACGGGCACAGGCAAGCAGCATTCTGCAATTTGAAGAAGAGGGAGTATGCAGTGATGCGCAACAGCTGTGTCTCTCTCAATCTGAAGAGGCGGGTGAGCCAGTGCCGATGGACAGCACACCGCAGAACGCATCTTATGATGATGATGAGACTCAGGTGCCAGGTTTTGTGGAGCATGGTGCTGCCCAGACTATCCAACAGCAGCAGGTGTTGGAAGAGGGTAGTGGAGATGATGAAGTCCGAGACCCAACATGGCGTGAGCAACAGGAAGGTCGTGGGAGCAGCTCTGAGGAAGAGATTGTCCCAACGGTACAAAGAGGAGGGAGAGGTAGGCTGCAGACTCTCTTGCCTGTAGCCTCCAGTTTGGCACCTGTTGGGAGCAGTTCTCTTAGAAATGTCAAAATTGGCGCTCCCATGACTTGCACTGCGTGGTCCTTTTTTGACAGACTTGTAGATGATATTTGCTATGTTCAATGCAAGATGTGTAAGCAAAAAGTTAAAAGAGGTAAAAATATCAGTAACCTGAATACCACAAATATGTGGAAACATGTACAGACAAAGCACTTAGCTGAGTTACAAAGACACACTGGAGATGTAGGCCAACCTACAGCAGCACCTACATCTTCAGGTCGTGTTCGAGCCTCTACCTCCAGCTCACACACACCTGGTTCGGCTTCCTCACAGGATCTCCATGGAAGAACCTCGGTCACTGTTGTCCATAGACAAACTGTTATTCCACCCACAGCAGCAAGTTCACAGTCATCGTCACACTCCCAGAACAAAAAACAGCCATCGGTACCACAGGCATGGGATAAAAGACGGCCATACTCGGCAAACCATCCACGAGCACAGGCTCTGAATGCTGGCATTGCAAAACTCCTGTCCTTTCAAATGCTGTCATTCAGGCTGGTGGAGACTGACAGTTTCAGGAACTTTATGGCATTGGCAGTCCCACAATATAATGTGCCAAGCCGATTTTATTTCAGCAGGCAAGCTGTCCCTGCTCTGCAAAAACATGTCGAGGGAAACATTAAACATGCGCTACCAAACGCCGTCAGTAGCAGGGTCCACCTGACCACCGATGCGTGGACCAGTACCCATGGCCAGGGACGATACCTTTCCCTCACTGCCCATTGGGTCAATGTTGTGGGGCCGGGTACAGATCTTGCCAGTGGCGCTGTACGTGTTCTGCCAACTCCAAGGATTGCAGGAATCCAGTCTGTACACATTGATTCCTCCTCCTACTCCAGTTCCTCAGAGTCATCGCTGCACGAGCCGTCACGGTATACCTCCACATGGACCCGTGAACGCTTACCTGTTGCGACCGATACGAGCACAGCCGTGGCCAAACGTCAACAGGCCGTCCTGAAATTAATTTCCATGGGGAATCGAAGCCACACAGCGCAGGAGCTCTGGGATGCCATCAAGCAGGAGAGCGACGTGTGGTTTTTGTCAGCTAATCTTCAGCCAGGCTTGGTAGTGTGTGACAATGGCCGAAATCTGGTGGCAGCTCTGGGCCTTGGCAACCTCACTCACATACCATGTCTGGCACATGTGCTCAACTTGGTCGTGCAGAGTTTTTGAGGGACTATCCGGATCTTGATGCACTGCTGCACAAGGTCCGCCTAGAGTGCGCTCACTTGCGACGTTCCAGCATGGCCAGATCGCGCATTGCAGCTCTGCAAGTCAGATTTCGCCTTCCTGAACATCGCATCATATGTGACGTACCCACCAGGTGGAATTCCACGTTACATATGTTGGAGCGGTTGTGTGAGCAGCAGCCAGCAGTAATGGAGTATCAGCTGCAACAGGCGCAATCAACTCGCAATTTGCGCCGTTCACACTTCACCACTACTGAGTGGGCCTCTATGAAGGACATCTGCAACGTTTTGCGTGCGTTTGATGAGTCAACGCGGATGGCGAGTGCAGATGATGCACTAGTCAGCATGACTGTCCCCCTTATCTGCCTGCTTCAGAAATCACTGAAAGCACTAAAGGAAGAGGTTTTGGAAGAGGTGGAGGATGAGGAGTCACAAATTCAATTACCTTCAGGACAGTCAGCGCAACGTGGTTCCTCACAAAGGGCTGGGCAGGGCTCACTTTGTGAGGAGGATGAGGAGGAGGAGGAGTCAATGGAGGAGGAAGAAATCCCTACAGAGGGAGGTACACAACGCTCTAGTCAGTATGTAGAGCGAGGGTGGGGTGATGCAGAGGAGGCAGAGATGACGCCTCTTCCAGAGGACAGCCTTTGTTGGCCAGTTGGGAGTCTGCAGCACATGGTTGATTTCATGCTTCAGTGCCTGAGAAACGACCGCCGCATCGCCCACATTCTCAGCACGTCAGATTATTGGGTGTACACCCTCCTAGACCCTCGCTACCGGGACAACTTACAAACCCTCATCACACCGGTGAACCGGAACCGTAAAATGCAGGAGTACCAAGACACACTGGTGCAATCCATACTGTTGTACATTCCAGCCGAGAGAGCTGCTGCTGCTGCTACTGCTTTACAAAGCAGCTCTGTGCGTCGAGGCAGTGTAGACACCTCTACAACAAGAGGGAGCAGAAGCAGCGCCTCTGCACAGGGCAAGAACTGTATGTTACAAATGTGGCAAAGTTTTGTGACAGCGCCAGCAAGGTCTACACCATCCGAGACGGCTCCAGTCACCAGGAAGAAACGTTTCCGTAAGATGGTGACAGACTACTTGGCTTTCCCTCTAAGTGTACTCCCAGATGCCTCTTCCCCTTTTAAATTTTGGGTCTCTAAGTTGGATACATGGCCAGAGCTTAGCCAGTATGCATTGGAGGTGCTGGCTTGCCCTGCTGCCAGTGTATTATCTGAGCGTGTCTTTAGTGCTGCAGGTGGTGTAGTAACAGACCGTCGCATGCGACTATCCTCAGAGAATGTAGACCGGCTTACTTTTCTGAAAATGAACAAGGCATGGATCTCACCTGAATTTGCCTGTTCGTTTTCAGATTAAATAACTGTTTGGCAACGTTTTCCATGTCTCCTGTTATGTTCATCTTTCTACCACCTGAACTCTGCTCCCTGGGCTACAACACCGCCATTTGTTGCTCGTAAGTAATTGGCAGGGGTACTGACTCCTGGCCAGCCTGGTTACAGCACGACAGCTGTTTCCTGGCAGTGTGAACGTCAATTATCCTCCAATAAGTTGTGCTGTCGTGTTGCATTCGGGTTAGCCGACTCTATGGTGCCTGCAGTTTAGGTGATTCCTATGTGTGCTGTGGGATATGTAAATAAAGGCGGTTTCCATTGTGACAATAGGACAAGCACCCACTGTAGGACTGTGTGATTCGGTAACTGCGGACGGCTTGCGTCCTGTCAACTTACATTTTCATGGGTGCGTTCTTCTACCCGTCCGGGGTCCAGTACCGTCAAGTGGTTCTCCCCAGTGCCTTTGGCCTAGGTGCCTCCATCTCCGTATCCGAGTTCCAGCAACGTCTGCTGGTCCTTGGTAGTGCTTTGGAGCACAGGTACCTCCTGCTTAGTAACCGTGTCACAGTAACGTCAGCTGGTACTCGGTTGTGACATTGCCTCTTTTCCTTCTGCTACCCGTCCGGGGTCCAGTACCGTCAAGTGGTTCTCCCCAGTGCCTTTGGCCTAGGTGCCTCCATCTCCGTATCCGAGTTCCAGCAACGTCTGCTGGTCCTTGGTAGTGCTTTGGAGCACAGGTACCTCCTGCTTAGTAACCGTGTCACAGTAACGTCAGCTGGTACTCGGTTGTGACATTGCCTCTTTTCCTTCTGCTACCCGTCCGGGGTCCAGTACCGTCAAGTGGTTCTCCCCAGTGCCTTTGGCCTAGGTGCCTCCATCTCCGTATCCGAGTTCCACCAACGTCTGCTGGTCCTTGGTAGTGCTTTGGAGCACAGGTACCTCCTGCTTAGTAACCGTGTCACAGTAACGTCAGCTGGTACTCGGTTGTGACATTGCCTCTTTTCCTTCTGCTACCCGTCCGGGTTCCAGCACAGTCAGCTGATCCTCGTTACTTCCATTGTCTCTTGCTCCATCTGATACCCATCAGGGTTCCAGTAATGTCAGCTGTTTCTCGGAAATTAGACGACCTTAAAGACCACCCAGAAGAAGATGATGACAACAAGGACGACGAGCATGAAGCCAACCAGCCTGAACACCATCACAAAGAAAAAATAAAAGATTACCCAGAAGAAGATCACCAACAGGACAAAGAAGGTTAAGACAAACTACAAGATACAGAACAAGAGACAGAAGAACAATAAGCAGAAGATCAAAAAGCAGAAGAACATGAAGTATAAGACCAAAATGAAGAGCAAAATATATGCTCTAAATTCTAAGCAGAAGAAGACTAAGCAGTGTATGGGGGTGAGTCCGTTCCTCCTCATGGTGCCCCTGGAAAATGCCTGCTGCTGCAGGCTAAACTGAACACGGACAAATACTGTTGTAATTTAAATCTTTTGTGACAGCAAGAACGGAAGGATGAACAATTCATACTTTTACAGATTACAAGTACAGGAATCTCTGTCACAAATAAGAATATGATGAAGAAGATGAAGAGGAAGAAGATGAAGAATTTGAATATGAAGAAGATTAATTAGTTTAATAATAACAATATGAGTAATGTAAACAAAAACATGAATAGCAAGAAGTTTAAGAAGAAGATTAAGAAGGTGAAGATGAAGAATAATTTGATGAGAAAGATGATGCTGCTGCTGAAGATTATGAAGGAGAAAGTGTGGCACTGGCAAAAGTTAAAAAGGTGAAGAGCATGGAAGTTGTGAAACATACATATTTGCCAAAATAGAAAAAAGGTTAACAACATTGTCAATTTGTTAGTCAATCCAAACGTATTTCCAAAAAAATATATATTAATGCTATTCCAATGCATTGGGTTAAACATGTATGCCTTTATTGTCTCCTCAACCTCCCCCAATACATTCTACATTAGTCTTTGTTGTTTTCCTTCATGTACAATTAACCAACAAGGCAAGAATGTTTTTTTTTAATGTCGATATTTGGTTCCCATAGACTTACATGGGACTTCCGGTATCGGAATCGGATATCGACGATATTTAGTGATATCGGCGATACCATTCCGATCCGATATTTTTAGATATCGAGCAGTATCGCTCAACACTAGTTATCAGTCTCTCCTATCGTCAAATTGTGGGGAACATATGTCCTATTTTTTTTTTAAATCTGCTAGATCCTTCAAAAATTAATGTTTCCTTCTTTAATGGTACAATCTACATGTACGTTATGCTTAACCCTTTTCCATTTCATCTGACCTTCTGCTTTTGTGGTTTATGGTGTGTCCTATCTTGCTTGTTAATCTGCTGTCCATAAGTGCCTGTTGTCAGGGTCCTTGATGTTCCACGTGCCTTCCAGCCTGCTGTACCAATACCCTGAGTCCATGTCTTCACCCTAAAAACTATGGCTTTGTGAATCCACCTTACCAAGCGAGGTCCAACAATTGGCTAAAAAAAATAAATTATCCTAATAATAAAATGTGCATACCAAAAATATTGAAGATATGGAATACGTAGATAGACATCCGCATAATTTGTATACATACTACATTGGAATTTCACCTGGCAGTGTGGAGGTTAATAATTCTATGTGAATCATACTGTGAAGAGCAAACATAAAAAATACGTCCAACAAAGACATTTGTATTAAAATGTATGAACGTCCTAATAATGTTAAGAGTTATAACAGTTTCTCATTTCTTTGAACATTTCCTTTCAAAGATAATCCATTATTTTCTTAGGCTGAATAGTCTTTTCAAGCTAGCGGTAGTTACTATCAAAGCAGTTTTAACATTGTTAGGATACCATTATGGTTCATTATATTTTATGTGGGAATCTGAGAACGAATCATTTTCAATACATTTCTTCCAAAATTAAAATCACAAGTTGTAAAACTAATCTAAGAAGTGTCAGATATAATGAAATGTAATTTCAGTCTTCATAGTTACTCGTTATTAACTGCGGCAGTTGGGAGCGTATGACTTTCTAACTAGTCGTGAGCGGGAATGGAAAATACATCACTGAAAATTGGATTTTTGTTTCGTGTTCACTGCTGGATGGAAACATTTAACCATTTGCTGAAGCAGAAGTTATTGAAATTCCACTCATTTGCAGGCAGTGTATGATCATTAGATTTGAAGCTCATTGTATTCCCCACTGTTCCTAGCTTGAGTTCATGTAGTTTAGATACTTAAAATTATTTTGTGGGAAATTAGAGACACATAATAACTGTGAAGAGATAATTGGGTAAATCTAAGGTTATTGTCTCCTTATTATGGTTTCTTTTGGTTCTTCAATCCTATAGAACTTAATACAATGCAACAACAATCAGAAGCCATAAATTAAAGATATTTCACCATAACCAAAATT
>JARQOD010000010.1:10941272-10958268 GCA_033576555.1 Oophaga sylvatica
TGACCCCTGCAGGATCCATTCATTTGAATGGGATGGAATGTCCTAAAACATTTTCTGTACGACTGCAATCCAACTGAAAAATTTTTTTCCTGCTCAAAAAAACAGGTAGTAACTGGATCAATGTTTTTAAGTCTATGGGAAATGGATCATAAAAGTTTGGTCATCTGTAAAGTCACCCCATGAACAGTTCCATTTTTATGCATTGTGCATGCCCAAGGCAGTTAAGAGGCACTGCAAGTGAAAAACGAATATTGTCACGATTCCACCACTCACAATGTCATAGGGATGCTGTTAAGGGCAGCTCTGCCACCCTATTGGTTAGGGCTGCTGAGCTGTCAGGAATTTTAGTGACCGGTCTACCTCCAAATTTAAGGCAAAGGTGTGAGCCTACAGGGCTAATTAGCACTCTGATAATTGTCGACCTTTGCCAATTGTAGCTTTGCTTAAGTAGTCTGTGTGCTTGGTCTGTGCTCTGAGTTGTTTTCTGATATTCATTGCGGACCTTGGATTTCCCTTTTAACCCATCCTTTTGGACTTAACTCTTGTCTTGATCCACTACCTTCCTGATTTCTCTGACCTCGGACTGTTACCTGACAAATGCTTTTGTCTTTTCCCTTTGTCTTTTACAAGCCCTCTTGATACTGACCTTGGACCTCTTGACTATCCTGCCTCACAGTAAGTTCGTTAGCAGTGACTAGTTTTACATTGATTAGTGACTATGTCACAGATGCAAAAAGGAACAATAATGGATGGAAAATGGAAACCAAACACATGTAAAGACAGGTTGGGGACAAGTCAAGCAACATTGTAAAATAAAATTATTTTTTAATGCTGCATCCACTACAAATGGATGATAACTGTCTATGTGAACAGAGTCTAACACTGAACTTATACAATAATGATAGACTGATACTTCCTTCCTTTTCTCAGTAATTATCTTATCAGGGAAAAAGATTATAATGCAACACTCGCTTATAAACTGGAAGCAGAAATCATAGGTTTCACTTTATCAGGTGATGTGGATAACTTAGCCTTTCTTCATCCTCCCTCCTGTAGAGTCACCACGGCAAAAGGTTACAATATTCTTCCAAACATGGTAACAAGTAGTTTTTCCAGCTGATGTTTTCATATGTCCATGTAGATTACAGTATATTTAGCAGAGACTTAAACAGCAGTATTACAGCTAGAGGAAAAGCTTAGGCAACACATTCACTCCTAAACAACTGTGACATGGAAAACTTTATTTTTGCTACTGTATGTTAGTGATTACCTTTTCTTAAAAAAGTTGCACTAAGTTTCAGTTTGCGATTTTCATTCCTTCTTTCAAGTTCAGACTCCTGAACTGCAGTTAGCAGCCTGTTCCAAGTTTCTGATTTTTCTCTTGTGGCAGCGTATTTCCTATAATCGCAATTTCCTCTCTGAAGAGAAAATTTGCATATTTAATTTCTCAGGGGTGCATTGCAAGGCTTAAAAGTCTCGTCACCTTGGCACGCCAGCTTGGTTTGTCACTCTCCACAAGGAGAAAAGTTACCCGTTGGATCTCGGTCAGACGCCTCTCACTCAGTCATTGCACTAATGAAGGGCAGCACTTTAAAACTCAGTGTCTGCAAATTGAGATTCTGGTCTGATTTTTGTCCTAGGTCATATTGCAGGGTTCATTAAAGGGTCAATATTGACTTTCAGGATTGCTTCTTCCAATAAGAGGAGCCATAGTTTCTAGTCCTATTCCCTCTCTGAAGAGCATTTTACAGTCTTCTCATCTTTGCATGCCAGGCTTGTCTTGTCACTCTCCACAAGGAGAAATGTTACTCCTTGGATCCCAGTCAAACACTTCTCAACCAGCCAAACCAGATCTCACACTTTCCACTGAAGAGGGGCAGTACCCCAAAACACAGTGTCTGCAAATTGAGATTCTGGTCTGGCTTTTTATCCTAAGTTATGTGGCAAGGCTCGTTTAAAACCGAGGTCACACTTGCGAGAAACTCGAACCTCAATACCCGGCACTGCCACTGGCACTCGGGGCCGGAGCGTTCCGTTGCATAGAAATACATGCAGCCGCACACTCTGGTCCTGCCGGTTATTGGGTGCGAGACTCATGCGAGGTTTTCTCGCAAGTGTGACCCAGGCCTAAGGGTCAATATTGACTTTCCGGATTGCTACTTCCAGTAGGTTGGCACTAGAGTTCTATTCCTCTTTCTCTCTGAAGAGACAATTTGCATATTTTCCAGTAATATTACCTGACTGTGTGATCTCTGTATATCCAGGTTGGTGCTGCTTTCACTAGCTCAACACATTTTATATCCTATATTCATTTTCTTTTCATGTGATTTCTCCTTAGGACTCATTTAAACATGTATTTTTTCTCAAGTACTAGAAAAATGGACCAATGTTGATCAGAGTGTGGTCCGAGTGCCATCTGTTTTTTTTTTGTACAAAGAGAAAAAAGTTTCTCTACCATCTCCATCTGACAGATGAGAAAATTGGATTGAACTCGGCTGGCATCCAAATGGGGTCCGATTTTTTTCAGAGACACATAAACTTGCATTGCCAATTTGGATCAGTCTCTTGGATCAAAATCGGACATGACTCAGGGATTTTTTGGTGCACTGCTCAGACAAATCACCCACATGTGAAATGCCCCATGGACTATAAGGGTATGTGCTCACGTTGCAGATTGCTGTGCGGAATTTTTTGCGTGGAATCTGCATCTTTTGGCAGAATCCGCAGGTCTGAATCCGTGCGTTTATATGCGGATTTCCTGTGGATTTCCTGCGGATTTATTGCGGATTTGGCATGCATTTATACACCTGCGGATTTCTATAATGGAATGGGTGTAAAAACTGTGATTCCGCGCGGGTTTTTCCACAGTATGTACACAGCAATTTTTTTTCGTAGGTTAACATTGTACTGTAAATCACTTGCGGATCCGCAATAAATCCGCTACATGTGAACACAGCCTCACAGGTACAACTGCTATCTAAGAAAACCACAGACATCACCAATATTCAAAAAATGGACATCTGCATGAGGCCTTATTTGGAAAATGTTTTTCTCTGCTCACCCTGAGACTGCAGATTTTTTTCTTTACTTCACACTATGGAGATCTGGGTACAACCCCCTCCTTCTACCAGCAGCTATCTCTAATAAGTGAGTGGTACCATTTGTGACAAATTAATTGATTTATTTCTCAGCTTTCATCCTGGTTTCTTTCTTTTATTTAGTTTTTTTCACTGAAAAAGTGTTTGTTTCCAAGCCAATTAAACAAGAACCCTCTTAAATGTCACGTTTTTATTCAAATTTCTCACTAAACAGCAGATACATGAGACATGGATGTAGAAAATAAATAATTTGGAAGGCTTCCAACGTGCATCCAAGTCTCAAAGATCCCCATCGATTTCAACCCCTTAACTACCAGGGTTATTTCAGTTTTTGAATTTCTGTTTTTTGCTCCTCGTCTTCCCAGAGCCATAACTTTTTTTTTTTGGTCAATATGACCATGTGAGGGCTTGTTTTTTTGTGGGACAAGTTTTACTTTTGAAAGCCACCATTTGGTTTTAACATATAGTTTACTGGAAAACGGGAAAAAATTCCAAGTGTGGTGAAATTGCAAAAAAAGTGCAATTCCACAGTTGTTTTTTGGAAATTGTTTTTACCATGTTCAGTAAATGCTAAAACTGACCTGCCATTATGATTCTCCTGTTCATTACAAGTTCACAGACATCAAACATGTCTAGGTTCTTTTTTATTTAAGTGGTGATAAAAAATTAAAAAAATTGTTTAAAAAAAGTGGTGCCATTTTCTGAGACCAGTAGCGTCTCAATTTTTTGTGATCTGGGGCTGGGTAGGGGTTATTTTTTGCGCACCGAGCTGATGTTTTTATTGATACTATTTTGGTGTGGATACGTTCTTTTGATCACCCGTTATTGCATTTTATTGCAATGTAGCGGCGACCAAAAAAAAGAAATTCTGGCATTTTAAATTTTTTTTTCATTCATCCTTTTAGCAATCAGGATAACTCTTTTTTTTAATATTGATAGATCGGGCAATTCTGAATGTGATGATACCAAATATGTGTATACCGTATATACTCGAGTATAAGCCGAGATTTTCAGCCCATTTTTTAGGGCTGAAAGTCCCCCTCTCGGCTTATACTCGAGTCGTATACTGAGGGGGTCGGTGGGGGAGGGAAAGCGCAGCTGTCCTATAAACTCACCCCCTCCTGGCACAGTCTCTGCAGCCTCTGCTTTTCTCCCACGGTCTCTGGCGCATGTGTTTCAGCCATCAGTGGTACCGCTCATTAAAGTCATGAATATGCACATATTCATGACTTTAATGAGCGGTACCACGTGACCGCTGAAGTTAGGCATAGCGCCGGAGACCGTGGGAGAAGAGCAGGGGCTGCAGAGACCGTGCCAGGAGGGGGTGAGTATATTCCATATTCACCTCTCCCCGTTCCACCGCTGCTCGCTGCTGTGTCCTCGCGTCCTCTAGCTATGAATGTTCAGGTCAGAGGGCGCTATGACATAGTTAGTGCGCGCCGCGCCCTCTGCCTGAGCATTCACTGCTGGAGGACCCGGAAGACAGCGGCGCTCAGCAGTGGAACAGGACAGGTGAATATTGCAGGTGTCGGGCCCTGAGCCAGCGGTGACACCGGCACCTGGCCCCCCGCGACGAGAGGTATGTCATTTTTTTGTGGAGTTGCAGCAGCGGCAGCATAAGGGACCTATACTATGGGGCATAATACATGGGGCATATGGGCATAATCTGTGGAGCATATGGGGCATAATCTGTGGAACATATGGGGCATAATCTATGGAGCATATGGGGCATAATCTGTGGAACATATGGGGTATAATCTATGGAGCATATGGGGCATAATCTGTGGAACATATGGGGCATAATCTGTGGAGCATATGGGGCACAATACATGGGGCAGAATATGGGGCATAATACATGGGCAGGATATGAGGCATAATCTATGGAGCATCATATGGGGGCATAATACATGGGCAGCATATGGGGGACAATCTATGGAGCATCATATGGGGGCATAATACATGGGCAGCATATGAGGCACAATACATGGGCAGCATATGGGGCAGAATATGGGGCACAATACATGGGCAGCATATGGCACAATACATGGGCAGCATATGGGCATAATACATGGGGCAGAATATGGGGCACAATACATGGGCAGCATATGAGCATAATACAGGTTCAGAATATGGGGCAAAATACATGGGCAGCAATATGGGGCAAATAATGGACAGAATATGGGCATAATACATGGGCAGCATATGGGGCATAATACATGGGTAGCATATGGGCATAATATATGGGGGCATAATACATGGGGCAGCATATGGGCATAATATATTGGGTTAGCATATGGGGCATAATCTGTGGAGCAGCATATGGGGCTCCTGATTCAATATGGCTATTCAAAAACATTTAACCTACTTTAATTTTACTTTTATTGGTATCTATTTTTAATTTGAAATTTAAACCCGTAGCTGCCTCATTTTCCACCCTAGCCTTATACTCGAGTCGATAAGTTTTCCCAGTTTTTTGGGGGGTCGGCTTATACTCAGGTCGGCTTATACTCGAGTATATACGGTATTTGTTTTTTGTTTTTTTTATTGTTTTATTTTGAATGGGGCAAAAGGACGGTGATTTAAATTTTTATATTTTTTTTATTTTTAAATATTTTTATAGGACTTTCTTTTTCAATACTGTGGAATTTGGTTTGTATTAATAACATTTCTTATTTGGAGGTATTCTGATGCACGGATGCACTTTATTGGATATTAACTGTATTTAATTTCATGTGGATATACTTCTTCCCCTCACGTCCATATTGCCCTGTCTTTTTAATATGATACCATTTTAACTGATTATCAATAAAAATTTGTTTTTTAATATCAACCTCTTACCTCACTTCTTGAATCTTCATGATATTTGGCATTTTGATTTTCTGTTTTGACTTATTTTTTTTGCAGTATACACTTGGGATCGTGGTCCCCTACAGGGCTTATCACTCTTATCTACACATCCTTCCCAGACAGGGTCTGAATTGCTAGCTATGCTTGTTTTTCTCCCATTGAGATGAAGCATGATTTAGCACATGGAGATGTAGGAAATTAGTGATAAGGACCATCCATGTTTAGGTACACCTTGACATGGTTGGATGGCTTTTGTGCTCTTTGACCAAAAAGGCTGACTAAGTAGCTTACTTTTTTACATTTACAGCACTAAGTGGAGTTCATGTATTCATAAAGCACAGTTTGTTCACTAATAGTGCATGTATATTTTGGTATATTGGCTACATAGCGTATTTGTGCATCATTATATTAATTTAATGCTAAAAGTGAGCAGGCCTTCTTTTTTATCTTAGTTTTAGATTTAAATAGGTCTTTGACATCATATCATTGTAGTCATCATTTGGAGTACAAGACAGCTTAGGATTTACATGCCCATTTGTACAATCATTAAGAATCCTCTGCTCTCATTCAAAAGCTTGCATAAAAGTCCCTACTCCTTATTTTTATTCAGCAAACTTTTGTATACAAATTATTAGCATAAATAGAGACATTAAACAGTTTTCAACCTAGACGGCGCCAAGATGCGACCTGTCCAGGCAAAGAATCATTGAGGAATGAGCTGCTGTGAGATCAGCATCAGTGACTAGCGGCGACGCCATCAAAGTTACTGCCAGTCACTGAGGCTGCGTTCTCAGCCTGGCCAATGTACTGTTGTGACCTCAGTGAGATCACTGCTATCACAATTTAAAAAAGCCTTACGGTGCAGTCATGAATTTACCTGGAGACATTTTTTCACCATGAGACTTTTTCTCACTGCGCGAGCAGTGATCTCACCAAGATCATCGCAGTTCAGGGGTTAGCTGGGAATGCAGCCTCAGTGACCTACGGTAAAATTGATGACGTCACTGCTGCTCACTGATACTGCGCTCGCAGCAGCTCATTCATCAGTGGTTCTCAGCCTGGATGGTCGCATATTGTCACCGTCCAGGTTGAAACTGTTTATCTCCAGACATGGATTACGACGTGAGACATAACGACAAACAGGTGAGGAATATTGCTGTTTTCTATTTTTGTTTTATTACAGGAGATGAGGGCTTCAATGGAATGGGAGTTGATGTGAGTATGGTTTAATTTACAATTATTAAAGGAGTCTGTGTCATTTTTTCAATTAAAAGACTTTATACTTGCTGTTTGTTTATTTACAATATAACTATAGGATTAGTAATTGATAGGTGTCTTATAGATGCCTCTCCATTACTAAGCCATGTTCTTGATGTCACCTGACATTACAAAGGTGACATTAACCCCACAAATATTAACCCTACTTGCCACCGCTACAGGGTAAGTGGGAAGAGCCAGGCAAAGTGCCAGAATTGGTGCATCTAATAGATGCCCCTTTTCTCGGTGGCTGTGGGCAGCTATTTTTAGTCTGGGGGGTGATATTCATGGCCCCTTACCATCCTGAGAATACTTGACCCGAGCTGTCTGTTTTAGATTGGCTGGATGTCAAAAGTGGGAGGACTCCATGTCGTTTTTAAAATTAAATATTAAATAATTTTAACAAATGCATTGGTCCACCTCTATTCTTGATAACACAATCTTGCTAATGCTGACAGATGAGGGATTGCAGCCTCCAGCTGAGAGTTTTGCCTGCTGGCTGGTTATCAAAAAAACAGGAAACCCATGTAATTTTTTAAAATTATTTATTTAAAGTCTCATGATGCATCGCTGATCTTAGAGATTAACCGCAGTTCACTGGAAAATTTCTCACAGTTAACTACATGAACACTTTGAGTTCAGCGCTGCAGTGCGACTTTCTCACCGTGCTAGCGGTGACTCACTGAGGTCACTGCAGTTCATTTGCCCAGCTAGGAACACAGCTTCATTGACTGCAGTAGCCTCGATGAGTCACCGCTATCATGATGCAGCATTCGCAGCAGCTCATTCATCATGTTCTCACCTGGAAGGTCGCATTTTGCACGTCCAGGTTGAAAACTGTTTATCCCCCAGACATGGATTACGGCATGGGACAGAACGACAGACATGTGAGGGATATTGTTTTTTATTTTCGTTTTATTACAGGAGACAAGGGTTCAATGAAATAGGCGTTAGGTGAGTATAACTGTGTTTGTTATTTTTAAATAAAAAAGTAAAAGTTTTTTTATTTCAAATAAAAGACTTTATTCTCGCTGTGTGTTTATTTACAATACAACTGTAGGATTAGTAATGCATACGTGTATTATAGACACCTCTCCATTACTGATCCATGGGCTTGATGTCACCTGACAATACAAAGGTGTCATCAACCCCACAAATATGAACCCCACTTGCCACCATAGATGCACCTTTTCTGGGTGGCTACAGACTGCTATTTTTAGACTGGAGGTTACCAATATCTATGGCCTGAGAATAGCCTGAGAATACCAACCCCCAACTGTCTGCTTTAGCTTGGCTGGTTGTCAACAATGGGGGAACATCACTCTATTTTTTTAAACTTTTTATTAAAAAAATTAAAAAACTCAGAGTGGGAACCCCTTTATTTTTGATAACCAGCCTTACCTGGCTGATTATCAAAAATACAGGGGAACCCACGCCGTTTTTTAAAAAATTATTTATTTATAGCGCAGGCACCGGCTGTTAAATACTCCCATCAACCACTGCCTTCTCTTGATGGTATTAGCAGCTGCAGACATAGGCTGATTGGAGCAGTAGTCCTAAAAGCTTGTTAACTGACTACATGGCGGTGCCAACTTTTTTTTGGCCCCGAAGCCAAACAGCAAAATGGACTTTCGAAAAAAAGCCTGTGTTCTGAGTTCAGTAGAGGACATTAGATGTCTGGTATGAACCCAGAACTTTATAGTTCGGGATCGCTCATCCCTAATCTTGACCTGTCTTGTTTCTTTCCCTCCTAGTGAATATTGGACTTTCTTGTCATGATTCTGATTGAACTTGATTTTCCTATTTTCATTTTTTTGTCTCTTTTAACTATACAAGTTATGAAGCGCACTGTACCTGATAAAATGTAATACATTTTCTTTGATTAAAACAAATTAACATTTTTCAAATTTGTTTTAACACTAAATCATTTTGGTACTATGGGCATTACATTTTTACCATTTGTGAAACAGGAAGAATGTATTGTCAAATAAAACAATTAGCATGATAAATTTTACATCTCTGTGGCCAAAGCAATTAAGCTTTTTTAATCTTATATTTTACACAGGAAAAGCAGCAACAGCTGTAATTTAGTTTAAACCAGAATTTTAATATGATGTATAATGTCAACCAAGAACTCATTTTTTTCTTAGTTAAAGGTTAAATAATTTCATCAATTGCATTATATGATTGATACCCCTATATTTCTCATTTCAAAATACTTATAAGGTACCAGTGATGACAGGGTTGAAATTGTGCATCATTCAGATACTTTTTTTTAACGTTTTTCAGCTAATTTTCGAGCCATGACAACAAGATGGATGAATGCTCTGTTGGATGATCGATCTTATGCAAGCCTAGATACGTCCACCAGGGTCTTCTCCACCATTATCTTGCTAGTATCAAGCCATTGGGTCTTCCTCTTCGACTTGTTCATTTTTTAGTCTGACCATGATGTACTTTCTCCAGTAATTGCTCTCTTGATATGATGTGTCCCAACTAGGCAAGTTGTAGCTTGGTGCTACTCGTTTCGAATGATATGTCTGGCTTGATATGTTCCAAAATTGATTTGTTTGATTCAGATACTAGAGATGAGTAAATATATTCGAGTGGCATAGAATTTTACTTGAAAATTACAAAAATGTACTCAATCACTCAAATGCAGATTTTTTTTGAATTTGCTTCCTCACTGATTCAGCCAAAGGGTGGCCACTATAAAGGGCTATCAACGATTAAAAAAAACCTAAAAACTTATACTCAACTTATCTTTCAGCTCTTCGGGAATTCAGCTCTACGCCTATCCTATGTCCAGTTCAGTGCTCTGTGGTCAATGAAAATAACTTGACCTGCATGTTGACTTTCCGGTCTGAAATAGTCTGGTCTGTCAAAATTTTGTTTTGACAACAATAGTCACAAGATATTTGATTTGTATTTTTATTGCCTTCTATGCACAATAACACCAAATAACACGGAGAACCAAAATTACAAAACTAAGGTAGGGAACATATAAAACAAAATATGATAAGCGATTTTATGTTTTAATCCACTGTTGGTTTAGAGAAGATATATTTGTATAGGGATACCCTTATCATGTGAGCAACTAAGAATAAAGTGTTGTTTAATTCTGATTATGTAACTATGACAGTTGGGCTTTGCTCAACATCTTGAAGGGGAAGAGATTTTATTTGCAGGTTTCTCTTCTTTCTCACCAAATGTACTTCATTTGTCCAACAACTTATGTTTTTTTCATTGGAATTTGATGCAAATAACGCAGGACTTTGTTCAGACAGTTTTCTCTAACAGGACAAAATCATGGGGCTCTATTAATTAGGTCTGGCTTAGTGCATTCTAGTTTTTATATGGGAGTGTTTGAGTAAGATGCACCTAATACATTAAGAGTCACCCCCATCAGAAATCTTACTCTAGGCAGGGACTGGAGTAACCTATCTAAAGTAAGGAGCACCACATTTTTTCATGAATTTGTCTGACGGGCATTACCATGTCCAGTCCCACCACAGTTCAGCCCTTTTGGGTGGAACTGGCCAACAGTGGCATGAAAACTTCATGTTACGCAAAAATTTTGTGACATTTGAAGTTGTTTTACATCAGAAAACTCGCAAAATCACCTTCATGGAGAATGTTTTAAGGATGAAGAAAAATACCTTGGAACAATATAAAATAGCTTGCAATATCCTGATGTTGGATTACTCTGCATTTTTTTTAACTCCCCTCTGGATTTGCATAAAGACCAGCAGTGGAAGCACAAAAAACTAAGGGCTGTGGCTAGACAGGAGAAAATGATTGCATAGACCATACTATAAGATAGATTGGAGAGATTTGGCAACAGTTCTGGCAGAGTTCTGGTGAGAATTAAACAAAAAGAAAAGGAGCATGTAAAATAATATATTTAACTGAATTTATGTTTTCTTCATTGCTTGTTTAACCCCTTTCTGCCATCAGACGTACTATTCCATCCATGTACCCTGGGACTTAATTCCCATGGATGGAATAGTATGTCATACGCGATCAGCCACACTCACTGGGGGAGTTCGGCTGATCGCGGCCGGGTGTCAGCTGATTCTCACAGCTGTCACCGAGCACTAAGTGCCAGGAGCAGTCACAGACCACTCCCGGAACTTTAACCACCGGTACACTGCGATCAAACATGATTGCAGCATTCCGGTGGCATAGGAAAGCATCGCACAGGGAGGGGGCTCCCTGCGTGCTTCCCTGAGACCCTCGGAGCAACGCATTGTGATCGCGTTGTTCCGATAGCCTCCTCCCTGCAGGACCTCGGATCCAAGATAGCCCACGGGGTCCTTCCGGGTCCTGCAGGGAGGTGGCTTGTCAGGCACTGAGAAGCCTCCTACACTACCTGTCAGATCACTGATCTGACACAGTGCTCTGCAAACTGTCAGATAAGCAATCTGACATTATATAGTGATGTCCCACCCTGGGACAATGTAAAAATGTAGAAAAAAAATTCACATGTGTAAAAATATTTTTAAAAAATCCCTAAATAAATTAAAAAAATATATGTTTCCCCAATAAACACATTATTATTATGTAAATTAAAAAAACAATAAAAGTACACATATTTAGTATCGCCGTGTCAGTAACAACCTACCCTATAAAACTGTCCCTTTAGTGAACCGCTTAAAAAAAAAACAAGGCAAAAAATCAATGCTTTATCATCATACTGCCAACCAAAAAGTAGAATAACACGCGATCAAAAAGACGGATATAAATAAACATGGCACCACTGAAAACATCATCTTGTCCCGCAAAAAATTAGCCGCCATACAGCATCATCAGCGAAAAAATAAAAAAGTTATAGCTCGCAGAATGAAGCGATGCAAAAATAATTATTTTTATATAAAATAGTTTTTATTGTATAAAAGCGCCAAAACATAAAAAAATGATACAAATGAGGTATCACTGTAATCATACTGACCCGAGGAATAAAACTACTTTATCAACTTTACCACACGTGGAACAGTATAAACGCCCCCCCCAAAAGAAATTCATTAATTGCTGGTTTTTGTTCATTCTGCCTCCCAAAAATCGTAATAGAAAGCGATCTAAAAATGTCATGTGACCAAAAATGGTATCAATAAAAACGTCAACATGTCCTGCAAATAATAAGACTGACTCTGTGTGTGAAAATATGGAAAAATTATATCTCTCAAAATGTGGTGATGTAAAAACTACATATGAGTGTACTCAGGACAAACTGCACAATAATTCTTGGGGTCCAATTTCTTCTGGTATCCATGGGAAAATAAAAATTTGGGGGCGAAAATATAATTTTTGTGGAAAAATTATGATTTTTTATTTTTATGGCTTTACATTATAAACTTCTGTGAAGCACTTGGGGTTTCAAAGTGCTCACTGTTATGATTTGGTAGCTGAGGAGAGCAGGCAAAAACGGCAATACACCAGAGAGGTTGGAATCTACTGGATTGCAGTACCCCGACCAACCACCACAACTAAAGGCAGCCGTGGAGCATTCCTACGTTGGTCCTAGACGCCTTCGTCACAGCCTGAGAGGTTAACTACACCTAAAGATAGAAAGAGGAAAGCTATCTGCCCCGGAGCAGATCCCCAAAGAACAAAGGAAGCCCCCAAAAATGTAATGGCGGTTAGACAAGAGGAAATACAGACACAGACAGAAAATAGCATGAGCAAACGCTGGGGCCCAATCTACCTGGACAGAAAAGGATAGGAAGGACACTTACTGCAATCCAAAAAACCCTAAAAAATACCAACTCTACTAATTGCAAAAACACCTGAGATCACACGACCTCTACCACCTAAATTAGTTCTCTGGTGTCACAAAACTAAGCCGCAGCCACTGAAAAAACTGGAAAAGGCAAATGAACAAATAACAGTGGCTCAGATAAACTGAGAGGAGCACAAGCCCCCGGAGGGGACATGGCTGACCTCCACAGAAGTGCAGGGAACAGTGCAAAAAGCAAGCACAAAAATAAAAGCAGAAAATATCTTATCTGATAGCAGAAGATGCAGGCAAGACTCAGCAAGCTTCCAAGTGAACCAGGAACCACAGTTGAGACAAGAACAATTGATCACCGGCAATCATGATGGGAGGGAACCTCCCTTATATAAGATCAGTCTGTAACTCCTGATTGCCAATCATCATTGAATGGTTCAGTACTGTTTGTAACCACCAGAGGGAGCTTCTGCTCAGAATTCATTTCTAACACATTCACAACAGCTCACCACACATCTAGATAAGTTCCTTAGTGGGTCTATTTTCCAAAATGGTGTCACTTGTGGGGGGTTTCCACTGTTTAGGCATATCAGGGGCTCTTCAAAAGCAACATGGCATCCGATCTCAATTCCTGCCAATTTTGCATTGAAAAGTCAAACGATGCTCCTTCCCTTCCGAGCTCTGCCGTGCGCCCAAACAGTGGTTCCCCCACATATGGGGTATCAGCGTACTCAGGACAAATTGAAGAACAACTTTTGCAGTACAATTTATCATGTTACCCTTGGTAAAATAAAAAAATGGATCTGAATTAAATATTTTGTGAAAAAAAGTTAAATCTTCATTTTTTTTAAACTTTCCAAAAAATTCCTATGAAGCACCTGAAGGGTTAATAAACTTCTTGAATGTGGTTTTGAGCATCTTGAGGGGTGCAGTTTTTAGAGTTGTGTCACATTTCGGTATTTTCTATCATATAGATCCCTCAAAGTGACTTCAAATGTGATGTGGTCCCTAAAAAAAATGGTGTAAAAATGAGAAGTAGCTGGTCAACTTTTAACCCTTATAACTTCCTAACAAAAAATAATTTTGTTTCCAAAATTGTGCTGATGTAAAGTAGACATGTGGGAAATGTTTTTTAGCAAGTATTTTGTGTGACATATTTCTTTGTTTTAAGGGCATAAAATTTCAGTTTGAAAATTGCAAAATTTTCAAAATTTTCACAGTATTTCTGTTTTTTTTTATAAATAACTGCAAGTTATATCTAAAAAAATTTACCACTATCATGAACAACAATATGTCAGAGAAAACATTCTCAGAGTCTCCAAGATCCGTTGAAGCGTTCCAGAGTTATAACTTCATAAAATGACAGTGGTCAGAATTGTAAGAATTGGCCAGGTCATTAACGTGAAAAACACCCTTGGGGGTTAAGGGGTTAAATCAGATATGTTTGTATAGCCCTGTTCTTATTTGAATAGTGATAGCATGATCACAGGAAAGAAATCAGCTAAGTTTCAGAATCTGGTTATTTCAGATCACACCCTTAGGGTTTTTGGGCTTTATGCAACATTCCAAAGCCAAAGGAGATCAAATTTAATTTGTGGGTTCCCCTCTTTTTCACCCAAAAAGGGCATTTGTAGAACAACTTAGTTGATCGTGTTTTTTATTCGAGCAAATTAGAAGATATTGTTTTGAATTTGATACAGATAACACAGAACAGAGAACATATCTCTCGCTGTATTGGAGAACTGCCAGCCAAGGCATTGTTAAGGAATAACCTCATGAGCTCAAGAATGAGGAAAAGCATCTCAGAACACTATAAAATATCTATCAAAAACTAGAGGGTGGCTTACTTTGCATTCTTAAACTTCTCTATCAATTTCCATAGAGTAAAGTGGCAGGAAGCATAAAACAAGTTTTAGTTGTGGCTAGACAAGATGGAACATCTGTATAGATCTCACCTTCAGGTAAAACGGTTTAGAATATGCAAAAAGTCTGACAATCTTTTGGCAAGACTTGAAAAATAGAACTGTAAACAGCAACATTGAATGACATCCCAAACATAAAAGGCTGGGTTCACACTTGCGTACTGGGGCTCTGCTGATGGCTGCATACTTCCTCCCTGAAGCTCCGCCCACTTCCGCACTTCTTACATTTAGGTCGCCTACTTCTGCATGCGTCCTGCGTACCTATCTTTAACATTGGGTACACAGGACATGCGGATGTATGCGATGTATGCAGATGCGTCATTTTGACGTGCCTGCCAACCGCACGGGAACACAATTTGTTTCTTCCAGCTCATTAAACTAGTATAATTGTCCCAGGAAAAGACAGAATGACTAAATCCTGATATCAGAGAGCATCTACTTGTCATTTGCTTCTTGCTTTTATTATGCCATTTCATTGCATGTTACAATTGATTGTAATATTGAAAACCAATGAAAATATAGTTACAAATTATTCATTTGTAAAATTGGCATGTGTTTACTATCTACCTTTCCCTAGTCTCACATCATTGCTATCAAATGCTACTGTTGTTTTCTTAGCAGTAGCATGGTAGAAGCTTGTTTTGTTGTTCACTGGCCATCCTGCTACACATAATATGATTGACATTGCATAGATAGTCCTGCTGATTGGCCAATCACAAAACAGAAAAAGCACTCCCAATTGCATATTTACATCCCCAGTGAAATGTCTTGTTTACCTTCGTGTACTGATATTGGGTTAATCTTCTATGACTGACTCAGCTATGTTTTTTAAAAATTTACATCTTTATCCCCTTTCTAGATGACTCTTGGACTTTTTGACTATAAAACAGGTAGACTTAAACGTTTTTTTCCCAAGCAGTTTTGTTAACTGCTGCTTTTTTATAAATGGCCCCAAGCCGCTCCTCCAATGGGAATCCTTTCCCCCAATCCTCTTTTGGATTCCACTAAAAAGTCCGGGGTTTCCCGGTCCATATTTTGGGTTAAATCAAAAGGGGGGCCCAACAAAATGTAATTAATGACCTTCCTTCCCTCATAAGTTTTTAGCCTGATGTCTTTAAAAGGGGTCCATTCCTGAATCCTCCCAAAATCCAAGGCCAGGAGGGTCACTCTCACCCCCCTTCTCTGATAATATAAAACGGGACCCCCCCACATGGTTTTTGAAGCTTTTTTTTTTGCGTGTGGAACTAGTACAAAGAACCTTCTGTCCCAGGAAAATTTTCCTCAGCACTGGTAAAAAACCCGCTGAGCTTTTTCAAAATTTCCCCTTTGGGCCCAAAGGGGTCTAAGATCCCTCATCTTTTCCCTAAATTTTTGGAAAAAATTTTCAGAATGGGAACTTATGGTGAAAAAATTCCCTCCCAATTCCCTTTCCCATCAGCTCCAAAATCCCCACACTTTTTTTGGGCCCTACATTAGTTTGAAGGGGGAGTACCAAGTAGAATCTTCCCCACCTCCCGGTAGGCGAAAAAAAAAAAGCCCGCCCCCCGCGGGGGCCCTTTTCCCAGTTCCCCCCCTCGGGGTCCACATACTGACAATAAGCTGCTTGAGTATTCAGTTGAAATGCTTTCACAAAACCCCCTTTGTTTCGGGGTATGTGGGTTTGGAAAGCATGGGGGGACCCCCTGGGTTTTTCCGAAATGGGGGTTTTAATCCCGATCTGGGATTTCCCCATTTTGGGGGTTAGTCCCCTTTAAGGGTGGCCCTCATTTTATCGTAACTCAAATCTGATTTCCCCTAGTTGGAGCCATGATGCATTGGCTCTGTCATGTAGAGGGAGAGTTTTTTCTCCGGGAAAAGAGGGCAGATCCCCTTTTATGCTCACTTTTGTCCTTCAGGCTAAAAAATTTACAGGGGCAGGTGAAAGGTGGAAAGAGGTCATCTTTTTTTGTTTGAGTATTCAATCCAAACTGCATAGTTGTGGCCTTTTGCAAAACTTTTTTATGGTTTCCAGGTTTACCTAATTGTCCCCAAACCCGGCTTTTTCCAAATGTTCCCCCATAGTGTGGTGACCTGATTGTCCCCAAAAAACTTCTCCCAAAAGTCTCCATGGCTCCCGTAATGGTTTAATGGAACCCCCCAAACTG
>JARQOD010000010.1:10958368-11001918 GCA_033576555.1 Oophaga sylvatica
ATCATCTCTGCTACGCCTCCATCAGGGAGGTCTCACCGTGGGCCAATATGCCATACAGTTCCGTACCCTTGCCTCGGAGCTGGCCTGGGATAACGACGCTCTGGTATCTGTTTTCTGGGAGGATCTGTCCGGTCGTATTAAAGATGAACTCGCCGGTCGGGACATTCCTACCACTCTCGATGACCTAATAACTCTTGCCACCCGGATTGACCTACGGTTTCAGGAGCGGGCCAAAGAGGTTACCCGTGAGAGGAGGTTTCCACGTCTAGCTCCTACGTTTCAGAAACCCGTCACTCCCTCCGTTTCTCCCCAATTACACTCTCCTGAGCCTATGCAGGTCGACCAGACCAAGATGGTCAAAACCCGTCAGGACTTACGCCGTGCCGAGGGGAGTTGCTTCTACTGTGGCAGTAAGGAGCACCGGATCCGTACCTGCCCGGAGAGGTCGGGAAACGCCTGTGTCTAGGTTCGCTCAGAGAGGTCGACCTAGACAAAGATAAATCCTCTCCATCTCTGCTGCTGTCAGTCTCAATTCTCCTCGGGGAGAACCGTTATTTTCGAACTAGCCCAACTTGACTCTGGAGCAGCCGGGAATCTTGTTTCACAGGCTCTGGTAGAAAAATACCGCATTCCTACCAAACCTCTGGTTGTACCAGTATCTGTCGCTGCTGTGGATGGGGGTTTCTTACCACGTCCCATCCAACTTATCACCGAATCCATAACTCTGCAGGTGGGTATGCTGCATTCTGAGAGCATCTCTTTTCATGTTCTGCCTGGACTCTCTCACGCGTTCTTACTAGGTCTACCTTGGCTCCAAAAGCATGCACCCGTGCTCGACTGGCAGACTGGAGAGATCCTTCGCTGGGGACAAGACTGTCATAAAACGTGTTTGGTTCCTGTTCATCCCGTCCGTCCTTCTCCTACACCAACTAATCTACCGGGGCTCCCGATTCCATATTGGTCATTCGCTGATTTCTTTAATAAAAAGGAGGCAGAGACATTACCCCCTCACAGACCTTATGATTGCCCTATCGACCTGCTACCCGGTACTACGCCTCCCCGTGGGCGTATTTACCCATTGTCTGCTGCTGAGACCAGGTCGATGTCCGAATATATCGAAGAGAATTTGGCCAAGGGATTCATCCGGAAATCTACCTCCCCAGCGGGAGCAGGCTTCTTCTTTGTAAAAAAGAAAGAATGCTCTCTCCGTCCCTGTATAGACTACAGAGGTCTTAATCTGATCACGGTGAAGAATAAGTACCCCCTTCCGCTCATTCCAGAATTATTTGATCGTCTGAGGGGGGCTAGAATCTTCACCAAACTGGATCTTCGTGGGGCATATAACCTAGTCCGTATCCGTCGGGGAGATGAATGGAAGACGGCATTCAACACCCGGGACGGCCACTACGAGTATTTGGTGATGCCCTTTGGTCTCTGTAACGCTCCGGCAGTCTTTCAAGAGTTGGTCAATGACATCTTCCGGGACCTTCTCTACTCCTGCGTAGTGGTGTACCTGGACGACATCTTGGTCTTCTCTCCGGATCTCCAGTCTCACCGGAGGGACGTTCGTCAGGTTCTGCTCAGGCTCAGGCAGAATCACCTCTTCGCTAAATATGAGAAGTGCCTCTTTGAGCAGACTTCACTTCCGTTTTTGGGCTACATCATTTCTCAGACAGGACTACGAATGGATCCGGAGAAACTATCTGCCATCGAGAAATGGCCCCGACCGGAGGGATTGAAGGCCATTCAGCGGTTCCTGGGCTTCGCCAATTATTACCGCCTCTTCATATCGCACTTCTCTTCCCGGACTGCTCCAATCTCCGAGCTCACCCGCAAGGACGCTAACCCCAAACAGTGGACGCCCGAGGCAGAGGAGGCCTTTCTTTCCTTAAAACAAGCCTTCTCTTCCGCTCCGGTGCTGCATCGCCCGGACGGCAACAAGCAGTTCTTCTTGGAGGTTGACGCTTCCTCCTCTGGAGCCGGAGCGGTACTTACTCAAAAATCTTCTTCCGGGAGGATGGTAACTTGCGGCTTCTTCTCTAAACTCTTCTCCTCTTCCGAGCGCAATTATTCCATAGGAGACCGAGAGCTATTGGCCATCAAGCTGGCATTAGAAGAGTGGCGTTACCTACTCGAGGGGGCTCTTCATCCGGTAATCATTTACACTGATCACAAAAACTTGGCTTACCTCCAGCATGCTCAGAGACTTAACCCTCGCCAAGCCCGGTGGTCCTTGTTTTTTGCTCGCTTTGATTTTCTTCTACATTTTCGCCCGGCAGACAAGAACATCAAGGCGGACGCCTTGTCTCGATCCTTCCTGGTGTCGGATCTCGAGGAGGAACCTAAACATATCATCGATCCCGACAGAGTGATGCAGGTGGCTCCCGTGAGTCTAAATCGTCTCCCTCCTGGTAAGACGTTCGTATCGGTACCCGATCGAGAGAGGATCCTACACTGGGGTCATTCGTCTAAACTAGCTGGCCACGCCGGTCAGAAAAAGACCCTCTAGCTTATTACCCGGCATTACTGGTGGCCTACCTGCACAAGGACGTAAAAGACTTTGTTTCTGCCTGTGCCTCCTGTGCCCGCAATAAAGTTCCGAGACACCTGCCTGCCGGCCGCCTCCTTCCGCTTCCGGTACCCGCTGCCCCCTGGCAGCATATAGCCATGGACTTCATAACTGACCTCCCCGTCTCTGCCGGTTGTACGGTCATTTGGGTGGTCGTTGACCGTTTTTCCAAGATGGCTCACTTTATTCCCCTGCCAGGTCTTCCGTCAGCACCCGAACTGGCTAAAGACTTTATCCGCCACATCTTCCGTCTTCATGGCCTGCCTCGTCACATTGTGTCGGATCGTGGGGTACAGTTCACCTCACGTTTCTGGAAAGCCACTTGTAAGTTGCTAGACGTCTCCCTGGATTTCTCCTCCGCTTACCACCCACAGTCCAATGGTCAAGTAGAGCGGATCAATCAGATTCTGACCAGTTACCTCCGGCACTTCGTTAATGCCCACCATTCTGACTGGGTGGATCTCCTGCCATGGGCCGAATTTTCTTACAACAATCACGAGAGCGAGTCTTCCTCCAAATCTCCGTTTTTTGTAGTCTTCGGTCAGCATCCTCGGATCCCTGTTCCCGTCTCCACCTCTGTGGACAATCCAGCTGCGGAATCTCTTGTTAACGAATTTTCCACCATATGGGAGAGTACCCGGTCCGCACTCATTCTGTCATCCGAGCGCATGAAGAAACATGCTGACAAAAAACGTCTGGATCCTCCTCAATTCTGTCCTGGGGATAAGGTCTGGCTCTCGTCCAAGTATGTCCGGCTCAAGATTCCTTCCTATAAGCTAGGACCTCGGTTCATCGGTCCTCTGGAGGTCATCAGTCAGATCAATCCGGTGGCCTATAAATTGAAACTCCCGGCCAATTTGCGGATTCCTAACTCCTTCCATGTATCTCTCCTCAAACCGGTGGTACTTAACTCTTTTGTCAAGCCTACAGGTACGCTTCCTGCTCCAGTTTCTGCTGAAAACGAATTTGAGGTAGAGAACATTCTGGCCACCAAAAGGGTAAGGAGAAAGACCTATTTTCTGGTGGATTGGAAGGGGTTTGGTCCTGAGGAGAGAACTTGGGAGCCTCGGGAGAACATCCATGCCCCTCTCATATTAGCTAAATTTCTCTCTGGCCTAAAAAAGGGGGGGCCTAAAAGGGGGGGTACTGTAGCGTCAGCGTCCCTGCCCTCTGCTAGGCAGGGACGCTGTTCCCCTCACCCCTCTTCTCCGGGTCCGTCTTCCTCCTCCCACTCTGCTGGTGGCGTATGCTCCTTTCCGGCCACTGTGCTTAGGGCGCGCGCCAATGGCCGGAGGACTTCACCATATATAAGGCACCTCCTCCAAAATGGAGGTGCCCGAGCAATGTTGTTGCACTGTTCACTACTCTGCTTCAGCCCTCAGGTTCCGTTGCCTGTTACCTGCCAGATTCCTGCCCGCTCACCTGGGAGCGCTCACCTGTTACCAGCCCGCTAGCCTACCTGGAGGCTCCACCGTCCGACAGTCTGTCCACCATCACCTGCCAGTCTGTCTATGGACCAGCCTGCCTGCTCACCTGGGAGCGCTCACCTGTTGCCTGCCTGCTGGCCTGCCTGGAGGCTCTGCCGTCACGTTCGGTGACCACCTGCTATTCCAGAGACTCTCGCCCGCTCACCTGGGAGCGCTCATCTGTTGCCTGCCTGCTAGCCTACCTGGAGGCTCTGCCGTCACGTTCGGTGACCACCTGCTATTCCAGAGACTCTCGCCAGCTCACCTGGGAGCGCTCATCTGCTATCTGCCTGCTAGCCTACCGGGAGGCTCAGCCATCACAGGTCGTATTTGCCCGTTCATCCAGAGACTGCCCCGGTCACTTGCCGTGACCTCCTGCCCGTCCATCCAGAGACTACCCCGGTTACCTGCTGTGACTGCCTGCCTGTCTACCCTGGTCGCCACCCGCTCCCTTACAAGGACCGCCCCCTTGTATAGTAGCTCAGAGGTTCCACCCTCCGGACCCGTTACACTGATCCTGCGACCAGACCCGCTAAAGTCCTCAGCTAGTCTGAACGAAGACCTATAGTTGCGAGGGAGGAATCCCTACAAGATCTAGGGACTGGGAGAAAAGGTGGACACCTCCTAACAGAAATTGTAGCAGGGATAATTAAACAGAAAACAAAATACTTTGAGATCCTAACATCAAGCAAAACTGACTGAGTAAGGCACCTAAGCACCCGGCTAGCTTAACAGTAGATAATACAATGAAGTCAAGCAAAGCCAGAAGGGCGGAGCCAGACTAAATAGGGAAAAAAGTTCATGTGACCAGCTAACTGAAACAAAACCTAACAAGAGGGTTCTAACACCCATGGCCAGGGACGATACCTTTCCCTCACTGCCCATTGGGTCAATGTTGTGGAGCCGGGTACTGATCTTGCGAGTGGCGCTGTACGTGTTCTGCCAACTCCAAGGATTGCAGGAATCAAGTCTGTACACATTGACTCTTCCTCCTACTCCAGTTCCTCAGAATCATCGCTGCAGGAGCCGTCACGGTCTACCTCCACATGGACCCGTGAACGGTTACCTGTTGCGACCGATATGAGCACAGCCGTGTCCAAACGTCAACAGGCCGTCCTGAAATTAATTTCCATGGGGAATCGAAGCCACACAGCGCAGGAGCTCTGGAATGCCATCAAGCAAGAGAGCGACGTGTGGTTTTTGGCAGCGAATCTCCAGCCAGGCTTGGTAGTGTGTGACAATGGCCGAAATCTGGTGGCAGCTCTGGGCCTTGGCAACCTCACTCACATACCATGTCTGTCACATGTGCTCAACTTGGTCGTGCAGAGTTTTTTGAGAGACTATCCGGATCTTGATGCACTGCTGCACAAGGTCCGCCTAGAGTGCGCTCACTTGCGACGTTCCAGCATGGCCAGATCGCTGATTGCAGCTTTGCAACGCAGATTTCGCCTTCCTGAACATCGCATCATATGTGACGTACCCACCAGGTGGAATTCCATGTTACATATGTTGGAGCGGTTGTGTGAGCAGCAGCCAACAGTAATGGAGTATCAGCTGCATCAGGCGCAATCAACTCGCAATTTGCGCCGTTCACACTTCACCACTACTGACTGGGCCTCTATAATAATAATAATCTTTATTTATATAGCGCCAACATATTCCGCAGCGCTTTACAGTTTAACAGTTTCAGAACACAAGTCATAAGTAACAACGTTAACAATACAATAATTAAAGCAATATAAGCCGCCCCTGCTCGTGACAGCTTACAATCTACAATGAGGTGGGGGAGATACAAAGTACAGGTGTTTATATACAATGGTGTATTTACAATGATGGTCCAGCCATTTTCAGGGAGTGATGGATGCATGGAGATAGTGAATGGGCTACACACACAGACTTACACATAGAATGACTTTGATTAGTGAATGTGATAGGTCGCTCTGAACAAATGTGTTTTGAGGGAGCGCCTGAAACCATGCTAATTGCGGATAGTCCTAATTTCTTGGGGTACAGCATTCCAGAGGATTTGCGCAGCACGGGAGAAGTCTTGTAGTCGGGAGTGGGAGGTACGGATTAGTGCAGAGGTTAGTCGAAGGTCGTTTACAGAGCGCAGCAGTCGGTTAGGCCGATAGATAGAAATGAGGGAGGAGATGTAGGGGGGTGCTGCACTGTGGAGAGCTTTGTGGGTGACAACCAGTACTTTGAATTGGATACTATAATGAATGGGCAGCCAGTGTAAGGACTGGCGAAGGACTCTATGAAGGACATCTGCCACGTTTTGCGTGCGTTTGATGAGTCAACGCGGATGGCAAGTGCAGATGATGCACTAGTCAGCCTGACTGTCCCCCTTATCTGCCTGCTTCAAAAAACAATGCAAGCACAAAGGGATGAGGTTTTGGAAGAGGTGGAGGATGAGGAGTCGCAAATTCCGTCACCTTCTGGACAGTCAGCGCAACGTGGTTCCTCACAAAGGGCTGGGCAGGGCTCACTTTGTGAGGAGGATGAGGAGGAGTCAATGGAGGAGGAAGACATCGCTCCAGAGGGAGGTACACAACGCTCTAGTCAGTATGTATAGCGAGGGTGGGTGATGCAGAGCAGGCAGAGATGACGCCTCTTGCAGGAGACAGCGTTTCTTGGCCAGTTGGGAGTCTGCAGCACATGGTTGATTTCATGCTGCAGTGCCTGAGAAACGACCGCCGCATCGCCCACATTCTCACCACGTCTGATTATTGGGTGTCCACCCTCCTAGACCCTCGCTACCGGACAACTTACCAAGCCTCATCACACCGTTGAACCGGGAGCTTAAAATGGGGAGTACCAAGACACACTGGTGCAATTAATAATGTTCCCCATTCCAGCCGAGAGCACTGCTGCTACTACTGCTTTACAAAGCAGCTCTGTGCGTGAGGCAGTGGAGACAGCTCTGCAACAAGAGGGAGCACAAGCAGCGCCTCTGCACAGGGCAAGATGTTATGATTTGGTAGCTGAGGAGAGCAGGCAAAAAAGGCAATACACCAGAGAGGTTGGAATCTATGGGATTGCAGTACCCTGACTAACCACCACAACTAAAGGCAGCCATGGAGCGTACCTTCGTTGGTCCTAGACGCCTCGTCACAGCCTGAGAAGCTAACTACACCTAAAGATAGAAAGAGGAAAGCTATCTGCCCCGGAGCAGATCCACAAAGAACATAGAAAGCCCCCAAACATGTAATGGCGGTTAGACAAGAAGAAATGCTGACACAGACAGAAAATGTATGAGCAAACGTTGGGGCTCAAACTTCATAAATAGAAAAGGATAGGAAGGGCACTTTATGCAATCACAAAAAACCTGAAAAGTACCAACTCTACTAATTACAAAAACACCTGAGATGACACGACCTCTAGCACCTAAATTAGTTCTCTGGTGTAACAAAAACTAAACAGCAGCCACAGAAAAAAGTGGAAAAGGAAAATGAACAAACAACAGTGGCTGAACTAAACTGAGAGGAGCACAAACCCCCAAGGGGACCCGGCAGACCCCCACAGAAGTGCAGGACAAAATGCCAAAAAAAACAACAAAAAAAAATAAAAGAAGAAAATGTCTTATCTGTTAGAAAAGATGCAGGCACGAAACAGCAAGCTACAAAGTGTACAGGAATCAAAGATGAGACCAGAACAATTGATCACCGTCAACCCTGATGGGAGGGAACCTCCCTTATATAACACCAGTCAGTAACACCTGATCTCCAATCTTCACAATCTTCATTGGATAGTTCAGTACTGTTTGTAACCACCAGGGAGTTCTGTCAGAATCATTTCTACACATTCACAACAGAAGACCAGTATGTTCCAAATGTGGCGAAGTTTTGTGCGTGCAACCAATGTCTACACCTCCGAGACGCTCCAGTCAGCGAAGCAAAGTTCCGTAAGATGGTGACAGATACATGTCTTGCTCTCATTATCCAGATGGCTCTTCCATTCAAGTTTTGGTCTTAAGCTGGATACATGGCAGAGCTTAGCAGTATGCATTGGAGGTCTGTTTGCCCTGCTGCAGTGTATTATCGGAGCGCTTCTTTAGTGCTGCAGGTGGTGTATAAAGACCGTTAGCATGCGACTATCTCCGATATGTAGACCGGCTTACTTTTCTGAAAATGAACAAGGCATGGACTCAATGAATGCCTGTCGGTTTCAGATTAAATAACTGGTTGGGAACGTTATCCAGTCTCCTGTTATGTTCATCTTTACCACCTGAACTTACTGCTGGGCTACAACACTGGCAGTGTGCTCAGAAGTGTTGATGCACAATCAACAATCGCTGATGTGTTTGTGGGGTTCATAAGCCTTTCTGTTCCTGCTGTGTGTCCGCAAAAATTACTGCTAGGTAGCTACACATTTAAAACACATGACATGTTAAAGGGCTACTGCTACACTAGATAAGAGGCTACACCTTATTTCTAAGCTGTAAACAGTGAAACGTCACCTTTAAAACCCTAAAATTATTAGTCTTTGTCACAAATCTGTACAAAATAATTGTGACATATTACTGCAGATTCCACATGTCGAACACAAATGCAACAAAAAGCCTACTTATGCTATAGGGTACTGATGGTGAACCTTGTCACTCATATGTCACGCGGTCTTATGATATGTGTACGATGTCAGTAAACTATTCTTAAAAGAACAACACTCTATACAACATATAGATTAGCAACATCAGCATGTAAATATAGAATAGATTTACCTGACACGATATCCTTGAACTCAGGGTTAATCTTGAGGACTTGATACACTGTCACAGGAAAGAGGAGGACCGGGAGTCTAACCTGACCCTAAACTGGGGTCCTAACTAATCCCTCACCTTGGAGGTACTGATAATGGTTCAGAGGTCCAAGTCTCCAGCCTAACCCTGTCTCCTATCAGTCCCTGAACCCTGTAATCAGTCCTAAGAAGGATTCTGATTACCCCAAAGGGATATGGGCTGATCTCTGCTAAATACACAGATTAGACATATAGACAGACTGGAGAAAACACAGACTTGCATACACACTCAAACACAGAAGGAACATAAATGATCTGGGATATTAAACTCTAAGCAAGGTGAGCTTAAAACAACTAAGGAGCTCTTTAACTTAAGTCTATACAGATACAATCCTATCTGTGGTCTGCATGAAGAATTTCACTGGCAACTCCAACACAGACAACCAGAGATTTAAAGGAAACCAATCAACAAATAATTAATTGCAGCCGGGAGAAACTGCACCCAGTCCCAGAACTGAGCACAGACAGAATTAACTCCCTAACTGCCAAACACAAAGAAACAGCAACTCAGCTGTGAGAAGTCAGAATGTGCAACCGCGACGATCTTCGTGGCGATGCACACATGACAGTACCCCCCCTTCTACGAGGGGCCTCCGGACCCTCAGGGCCAGGTTTGCCCGGGTGAGTTCTGTGGAAGGTCCGCACCAAACGATCTGCGTTAATGTCAGACGCAGGAACCCACGTCCTCTCCTCTGGACCATACCCCTTCCAATGCACCAAGTACTGAAGGGACCGGCGATTCAGACGTGAGTCAATGATCTTTGACACTTGAAACTCCAAGTTACCATTGACCACCACTGGAGGAGGAGGTAGAGGTGATGGTATGACTGGTGCCACGTACCTCTTAAGTAATGACTTGTGGAACACATTATGAATTTTAAACGTAGGAGGGAGGTCCAGACGAAATGCCACAGGATTAATTATGGAACTGATCCTGTACGGCCCGATGAATCTGGGGCCCAGCTTCCAGGAGGGAACTTTAAGTTTTATATTCCTGGTAGACAACCATACCAGATCGTTCACATTAAGATCTGGACCAGAAACTCTCCTCCTATCAGCCATACGTTTATAACGGTTCCCCATAGCACTCAGATTATTCAATACACCTCTCCACACTGAAGCAAGTGACGACGAGAAACGCTCCTCCTCAGGAACCCAGAAGGGACCCCCCCATTGAATGTACAAAACTGGGGATGAAAACCATATGCCCCAAAAAACGGGGACTTACCAGTGGACTCGCTCCGCCTGTTGTTAAGAGCGAACTCTGCCAGAGGCAAGAAAGAAGACCAGTCCTCCTGGTTCTCTGAGACAAAACACCGAAGATAAGTCTCTAGGCTTTGATTCAGACGCTCTGTCTGACCATTGGTCTGCGGATGAAAAGCCGAGGAAAATGACAATTGCATCCCCCGACGTAAACAAAATGCCCTCCAAAACTTGGACACAAACTGAGACCCCCTATCTGACACCACATCAGAAGGCAACCCATGAAGTCTCACAATCTCCCCAATGAACACCTGCGCCAGAGTTTTAGCATTAGGGAGGGCAGGAAGAGCAATGAAATGTGCCATCTTACTGAACCTGTCAACAACCACCAGTATGACAGTCTTCCCTGACGACTGAGGAAGGTCCGTGATGAAGTCCATAGACAAATGAGTCCATGGACGCTCCGGAAGTTTCAAGGGTAAGAGGGTCCCAGACGGACGGGTATGAGGGGTCTTAGAGCGAGCACAAACCCCACAGGACGCGACAAAAGTTAAAACATCTTTATTAACGTTAGGCCACCAAAACCGGCGAGAAAGGAGATCTAAAGTAGCCTTACTCCCTGGATGTCCTGCTAAAGCAGAATTATGATGTGCCTCAATAACCTTTTGTCTCAACTGATTTGGGACAAACAGTCTCCCTGGAGGTCCTGCAGGGGCGTCCCCTGAGCCTCTAACACCTCCTCCTCAAGCTCAGAACATACAGCCGACACTACCACCCCCTCCTGAAGGATAGGAATCGGGTCATCCATTTTCCCGGCCCCTGGGAAACTGCGAGACAAGGCATCCGCCTTAACATTCTTAGATCCAGGGCGATAAGTGACAACAAAATTAAACCTGGTAAAAAACAACGACCATCGAGCTTGTCTGGAATTCAGACGCTTAGCAGATTCCAAATACAGCAGGTTCTTGTGATCAGTAATGACGGTGACCGGGTGGACTGCCCCCTCCAAAAAGTGACGCCATTCTTCAAAAGCCAACTTAATGGCCAAAAGTTCCCTATTGCCGATATCATAATTCCTTTCGGCGGACGACAATTTTTTAGAAAAGAAAGCGCACGGATGCCATTTACCAGGGGACGGACCCTGGGACAATATTGCACCCACCCTACGTCAGACGCGTCCACCTCCACAACGAACGGCTGTGATGCATCTGGTTGGATGAGAACGGGTGCCGAAGCAAAACATTTTTTCAAAGAGGAAAAAGCTTGGCAAGCTTTGTCCGACCATTTAGAAAAATCCGTCCCTTTTCTTGTCATGTCAGTGAGAGGTTTGACAACAGATGAGAAATTACAAATAAATTTCCGGTAGTAGTTAGCAAACCCCAGAAAACGCTGCAGAGCCTTAAGATCCTCTGGCTGATCCCATTCAAGCACTGCTCTCACCTTTTCAGGGTCCATACGGAAACCGGAGGCTGACACCAAGAAACCCAAAAACTGAAGTTCCTGTACGGCGAATACACACTTTTCCAGTTTGGCGTATAGTTTATTGTCTCGCAAGATCTGCAACACCTGTCTCACATGCTCCTGGTGAGACACAAGATCTGGTGAGTAAATTAAAATGTCATCCAAATATACGACCACAAACAGCCCCACCAGATGACGAAAAATGTCATTAACAAAATGTTGGAATACTGCTGGTGCAGTAGTCAGACCAAAAGGCATGACAAGGTTCTCATAATGTCCCTCCGGCGTGTTAAACGCCGTTTTCCACTCATCCCCCTCTTTTATCCTAATCAGATTATACGCCCCCCTGAGATCCAATTTAGAGAACCATTTGGCGCCAACAATTTGATTGAAGAGATCAGGAATCAGAGGGAGTGGATACGGATCTCGAACAGTAATCCGATTAAGTTCGCGGAAATCCAAGCAAGGGCGTAGGCCTCCATCTTTTTTCTTCACAAAGAAGAACCCCGCGGCCACTGGGGAAGATGAAGGTCTAATATGCCCTTTGGCCAGACTTTCCGAAATATAATCTTTCATAGCCTGCCTCTCAGGACCAGAAAGGTTATATAACCTAGCTTTAGGTAACTTAGCATCAGGAAGTAAATTAATAGAGCAGTCATACACGCGATGAGGAGGCAACTCCTGACACCCCTCCTCAGAGAACACATCCCCAAAGTCCTCCAAAAAAGGAGGCAAAGTACTAGGCACGACCGCACTGATGACTGTGTTCAGCAGTTACTTTTGCAAAACTCCCCCATTGGCTTATATCTCTGGACTGCCAATTAATCACAGGGTTATGTTTAACCAACCAAGGAAGTCCCAACACAATAGGAGTAGGTAGACCCTCCAACACATAACAAGATAATAGTTCCCTATGTATTGCCCCTACCCGAAGGTCAATGTTATGAACCTCATGAACAAAGCTACCTTGGCCGAGAGGCCTGGCGTCAATGGAGAATATAGGGATCGGTTTGACCAATACACTCAGATGCATACCTTGAGCCTGAGCAAACTGAGCGTCAACCAGATTAGCCCCGGACCCACTATCAAGAAGAACAGAAAATCTCTCCACTCTCGTACCAACCACCACCTCCACTGGTACAAGGAACTGAGAAGAACTAGCGGACGAAATACATACTCCCAGGTTGTCGTCCACCACACAACCTGGGATTAACAGTTTTCCGGCGACTTTTTGCTCAACAAGGCACGGGATGGACATCCCCCAACAAAATGTCCCTCTTTCCGCAGAAGAAACACCTTCTAGTCCTGCGGCGTACCGCCAATCCCCTCCTAAGAAATGATGTCCCTCCCAACTGCATAGGCTCCTCCGAACAGACAAGGGGAACCTCAACATAAGGGACTTTAGTAGTAGGTGGAGTAACAACAGGGGGCGGAGTTACCTCGCACCTCTCCCGGAGCCGTCTATCAGTACGGATAGCTAGGGCCATAGCAGCCTCCAGTGATGGAGGAGAATCATACTGAGCCAAAACGTCCTTTAATTTGTCAGAAAGCCCGTGACAAAACTGGCTCCTAAGAGCTGGGTCATTCCACTGAGTATCTGTGGCCCATCTACGGAACTCAGAAGCAAATTCCTCCGCCGGACGATCTCCCTGCTGTATCTTACGTAATTTTGTCTCAGCAAGAGAGACCCGATCTGGGTCATCATATACCAAACCCAGGGCAGTAAAAAATCGATCTACTGACTGTAGAGCCGGGGATCCCGGAGGAAGGGAGAAGGCCCAGGATTGAGGGTCCCCTTGTAGGAGCGAGATAACAATTCCCACTCTCTGCTCTTCACTCCTGATGATCGAGGCCGAAGCCGAAAATACAATTTACATGCTTCCCTGAAGGTAAAAAATTTGTCTCGCCCACCAGTGAACCTGTCCGGGAGAGCTACTTTAGGTTCAAATCTGGTTTGCTCCGAGGGAGACAAAACTTTGGACTTAATGTCCGTCAGCTCCATGGATAATCCCTGCAACTGCAGAGCCAGCTGGGCTACTGGATCCATGGCAACTGGGAATAATTTTATGGGCCAGTGAAAATGTCACGCGGTCTTATGATATGTGTACGATGTCAGTAAACTATTCTTAAAAGAACAACACTCTATACAACATATAGATTAGCAACATCAGCATGTAAATATAGAATAGATTTACCTGACACGATATCCGTTGAACTCAGGGTTAATCTTGAGGACTTGATACACTGTCACAGGAAAGAGGAGGACCGGGGTCTAACCTGACCCTAAACTGGGGTCCTAACTAATCCCTCACCTTGGAGGTACTGATAATGGTTCAGAGGTCCAAGTCTCCAGCCTAACCCTGTCTCCTATCAGTCCCTGAACCCTGTAATCAGTCCTAAGAAGGATTACTGATTACCACCAAAGGAATATGGGCTGATCTCTGCTAAATACACAGATTAGACATATTAGACAGACTGGAGAAAACACAGACTTGCATACACACTCAAACACAGAAGGAACATAAATGATCTGGGATATTAAACTCTAAGCAAGGTGAGCTTAAAACAACTAAGGAGCTCTTTAACTTAAGTCTATACAGATACAATCCTATCTGTGGTCTGCATGAAGAATTTCACTGGCAACTCCCAACACAGACAACCAGAGATTTAAAGGAAACCAATCAACAAATAATTAATTGCAGCCGGGAGAAACTGCACCCAGTCCCAGAACTGAGCACAGACAGAATTAACTCCCTAACTGCCAAACACAAAGAAACAGCAACTCAGCTGTGAGAAGTCAGAATGTGCAACCGCGACGATCTTCGTGGCAATGCACACATGACAATAACTTAGACAAATCCAACTCACATCATGCCTCAAATGCTGCAATGTTGGAAGTGCATAATGTGGGTTGAACTTTGACAACAGCTGCAGTGCGAAGGTTAGCCTTCAGTGTTCTTGGCTTTTAAATAAAAGCATACAAGTAAATTTAAGAATCCATTGTTGATTAAGGGACGTGATGTACACCTGTAATATTGTGCAAACAATGGATGTAGGACTAGTCCTCTTCAACATTACTTATATTTGTGTCATTTCAAAAAATACATATTTAATTACAAATTTAACAACCCATATCATAAAGGTCCATCATGTAAAAATGAGAATCGGTAACAAAACTCATGCATTACCTTGTTAAAGTCAATAGTGCATAGTCACAATAGCTAAATATATACCTGCAAGTTTTGCTGAAACAACGACAACTGATAGAAAAGGTGAATGATATCTAGTTATCAGACTGAATAGCGACACCTGTACAATGTCGATATAATACTGTACCTTAACAAAAAGGCTGTTTGCAACCAATGTATTATATACCGATGGAAGCGCATCACACTAATAGATTTGAGTTATTTGAAATAGAATGGAGCAGCACCAATTAGAGAAAAATGTCAAGGATGAGGCAGTGAGACACGCTCAGCAGAGTACAAGCAGCAGTGGTTGAAGAACTAACTGGAGCGGGATCTGCACTCCAAAAATGAAAACCTCTGACTACAGTAAACACTGCACACAACTGTTCAGTAGCTGTGAAAGGCCCGTTTGTGTACTTCTATATTGTTTGCAACCAATGTATTTGATACGGATGGAAGCACGTCACAGTAATGGATTTGAATTATTTGAAATAGAATGTAGCAGCAACAATTAGAGAAAAAGGTCAAGGATGAGGCAGTGAGACACGCTCAGCAGAGTACAAGCAGCAGTGGTTGAAGAACTAACTGGAGCGGGATCTGCACTCCAAAAATGAAAACCTCTGACTACAGTAAACACTGCACACAACTGTTCAGTAGCTGTGAAAGACCCGTTTGTGTACTTCTATATTGTTTGCAACCAATGTATTTGATACGGATGGAAGCCCGTCACAGTAATTGATTTGAATTATTTGAAATAGAATGGAGCAGCACCAATTAGAGAAAAATGTCAAGGATGAGGCAGTGAGACACGCTCAGCAGAGTACAAGCAGCAGTGGTTCAAGAACTAACTGGAGCGTGATCTGCATTCAAAAAAAAAAAACCCTCACAGACTAGAGTGAACACTGCACACAACTGTTCACTATCTCTGAAAGGCTCCTTTGTGTACTTCTATAGTGTTTGCAACCAATGTATTGGATACGGATGGAAGCACGTCACACTAATAGATTTGATTTTTTTTAAATAGAATGGAGCAGCACAATTAGAGAAAAATGTCAAGGATGAGGCAGTGAGACACGCTCAGCAGAGTACAAGCAGCAGTGGTTCAAGAACTAACTGGAGCGTGATCTGCACTCAAAAAAAAAAAACCTCACAGACTAGAGTGAACACTGCACGCAACTGTTCACTATCTCTGAAAGGCTCCTTTGTGTACTTCTATAGTGTTTGCAACCAATGTATTGGATACGGATGGAAGCACATCACACTAATAGATTTGATTTTTTTTAAATAGAATGGAGCAGCACCAATTAGAGAAAAATGTCAAGGATGAGGCAGTGAGACACGCTCAGCAGAGTACAAGCAGCAGTGGTTCAAGAACTAACTGGAGCGTGATCTGCACTCAAAAAAAAAAAAACTCACAGACTAGAGTGAACACTGCACACAACTGTTCACTATCTCTGAAAGGCTCCTTTGTGTACTTCTATAGTGTTTGCAACCAATGTATTGGATACGGATGGAAGCACGTCACACTAATAGATTTGATTTTTTTTAAATAGAATGGAGCAGCACCAATTAGAGAAAAATGTCAAGGATGAGGCAGTGAAACACGCTCAGCAGAGTACAAGCAGCAGTGGTTCAAGAACTAACTGGAGCGTGATCTGCACTCAAAAAAAAAAACCTCACAGACTAGAGTGAACACTGCACACAACTGTTCACTATCTCTGAAAGGCTCCTTTGTGTACTTCTATAGTGTTTGCAACCAATGTATTGGATACGGATGGAAGCACGTCACACTAATAGATTTGATTTTTTTTAAATAGAATGGAGCAGCACCAATTAGAGAAAAATGTCAAGGATGAGGCAGTGAGACACGCTCAGCAGAGTACAAGCAGCAGTGGTTCAAGAACTAACTGGAGCATGATCTGCACTCAAAAAAAAAAAAACCTCACAGACTAGAGTGAACACTGCACACAACTGTTCACTATCTCTGAAAGGCTCCTTTGTGTACTTCTATAGTGTTTGCAACCAATGTATTGTATACGGATGGAAGCGCGTCACACTATAATTTCAATTGAATGGAGTAGCAAGAATTACACTAAAGAAAAAAAAAAGAGTCTGTGAGTGACATGTGCAGATGCCTACAAACAGCGTTGGATGCAGAGCAAACTGCAGCGTCACCTGCACTCTCACACACACACCTTGCACAGAGCTGTTAAAACAACACTGCAAGGCAAAAGGAAGCTTTACACAGCGGTTGGTAAACTAGCCTGCCTAAAGCACAGTACACAAAATCGCAATCTCTAACTGTCCCTCAGAGTCAGCAGAGCAGCGTTCTGTCCCTAACTGAATTCACAGCACAGTGACGCTAAAATGGCGGCGGCGCCTTTTATAGTGCATTCTGACATCATTTCAGCATCCAATCACAGCCATGCCATTAGTTAACATGACCGCAGCATTACAGGATGTGCCCACACTTCTTAGGATTCCTCATTGGCTGACTAAAATCACATTGCCTCTCAAAGAATTATGGGAACTTCCGATTCCGGTATACGATATATGAAAAATATCGGAACTAAGTATCGGAATTCCGATACAGCGAATATCGGCCGATACCCGATACTTGCGGTATCGGAATGCTCAACTCTATTTATGAGTCTTTTGGGTTGATTTAAAACATAGTTGTTGTTCAATAATAAAAAGAATCCTCTCAAATACAACTTGCCTAATAATTCTAATAATGGTGTATATTTCAGGAGGCAGCCACTGACGCTCTCAGGCTCAGTATGTATTACACAATAATATAAAAAGGGTACTGTTTCACCAGATACAAGGTATATCTAGTATAGCGAAAATATTATAAATCTCCGTATATAATTCATGAGGCAGACAATGAAGCTCAAAGGCTCAGTATGGATTACACAAGAATATAAAAAGTTTGTGAGTGGAGGAAGGGGGTGGGACAGCCCAGATAGGTAGGTGGCAAAAATGGCATATGTTGAGGTGTATAATTGAGGTAAAACAGATGCAAATGGATTAATTGGAGAAGTCAGAGGAAAAGGAGGCTAAAAAAAAGGGGTACTGTATCACCAGATACAAGTTAGTATAGTGAAAATATTCTAAATCTCTGTATATATTTCAGGAAACAGCCACTGACGCTCTCAGGCTCAGTCTGGATTACACAAGAATATAATAAGAAATAGGGTACTGTATCACCGGATATAAGGTAGTATAGTGAAAATATTCAAAATCTCCGTATATATTTCAGGAGTCAGACAATAACGCTCACAGGCTCAAGATGGATTACACCAGAATATAAAAAGCTGAAAAAAGGTACTGTTTCACCAGATACAAGGTATATATAGTATTGTGAAAATATTTGAAATCTCCGTATATATTTCAGGAGTCAGACAATGACGCTCACGGGCTCAGTATGGATTACACCAGAATATAAAAAGCTGAAAAAGGGTACTATTTCACCAGATACAAGGTTTATATAGTATAGTGAAAATATTTAAAATCTCTGTATATATTTCAGGAGTCAGACAATGACGCTCACAGGCTCAGTATGGATTACATAAGAATATAAAAAGATCCGCACGAAATAAGCACACATGTGGGCCAATGTTCCAGGTGTCAATAATGCAAAAACAGTTGGGGGGAGAGTGACTTTCTGCAAAAAAGAGTACTTTATCCCAAGCGTACAGCTGTATACAGTCTAGGGGTAATTGTAAATCTCCGTATTTATTTCCGGAGTAACAGACAGACACTCACAGGCTCTGTATGGATTACACCAGAATATACAAAGTTGAAAAAGGGTAATGTATTATAAGCTTAGAGCTGTATACAGTGTTGTGTTAATTTTTAAATGTCCGGATATATTTCCGGAGTAACAGACAGACGTTCACCGGCTCAGTATGGATTACACAATAATATAAAAAGATGAAAAAGGGGTACTGTTTCAACAGATACCAGGTATATATAGTATAGTTAAATTATTGGAAATCTCCGTATATATTTCAGGAGGCAGACACTGACGCTCTCAGGCTCAGTATGGATTACACGAGAATATAATAAGTAGAAAAGGGAAATGTATCAGAAGCGTACAGCTGTATACAGCGTTGGGGTAAATTTAAATATCCGTATATATTTCCATAGTCAGACAAAGACTCTCACAGGCTCAGTATGGATTACACCAGAATATAAAAAGTTGACAAAGTGTACTGTATCAGAAGCGTATAGCTGTATACAGTGTTGGGGTAATTGTAAATATTCGTATATATTTTAGTCTCAGTAAGCCAGTACAGACTCTCCGCTACAGGAAACAAGATGGATACCAGTACACACTGAAAGTAGAGTGATTGCAGCAATTTGGGAATTACTAATCACGGCAATTCTATTGGATTGGCATGAGAGGAGACATTGAAAAATGTTGCCAGGAATGTCACACGTCTGTGACTAGTAAAACTGTGAAAGCTGATCAGAAAGCAACACTGCATCCGATTGTGAGTCGACGTCCATTAGAAATGGTAGCCATTGATCATCTGAAGGTAGAGCCCAGCAGGACAGGCCATAGCTACGTCTTAACCATCATCGATCAGTTAACCAAATTTGTAGTGGCTGTCACTGTGAAGGATTTAACTGCCCAGACTCCACAGCGGTGGAGCAGGTAGAGGTGGAGCAGGGAGAGGTAAGTATTGCAAGTGCTGGGGCCCTGAGCAAGCAGGGGGGCTGACTCGTGGGCGACGGCACTGGCACAGGGCCCCTCATAGTACGCCGGTGTGTCTGACGGCGAGTGGGCCCTCCCACCGTCAGAGACAGTTTTTCGCACTATGAGGGACCCTGTGCCAGTGCAGTCGCCCCAGAGTGGGACCCGCCACCTGCTCAGGGCACCGACACTTGGCCGGGTGCGCCAGGTGGTGACCCCGACCCTGGGGGGGACAGCCCAGATAGGGAGGTGGCAAAAATGGCATATGTTCAGGTGTAGGCTGGACATTCAGCAGCTGCAAATGGAGGAATTGGAGAAGTCAGAGGAAGAGTAGGACAAAGGGAACCATTTTGCTAGCAACCTGTGTGTCATCAGGGGAAGGTGGGACAAAATCCTTTGAAACCCATGCATGGTTCATTTTAATGAAGGTTAGATCATCAACATTTTGTGTCGACAGATGGGTCCTTCATTCTGTCAGGATTGATCCAGAAGCACTGAAGACTTTTTCTGATAGCACACTACCAGCAGGGCAAGCGAGCTCCTGTAAGGCATATTGTGCCAATTCAGGCCAGGTGTCCAGCTTACAGGCCCAGTAGTCGAAGGGGAATGACTGGTGAGGGAGAACATCGATAGGGGAGAAGAAGTAATTTGTAACCATAGTTAACAAATGCTGTCTCCTTTCTGTTGCTATAGATTCCTGAATACCAGGCGTGTGAGCGGTCCTGGAGAAATCAATCCACAACATGGTCATGAAACCCGTTTCCAACGACACTTCGGCTGTGTGCACCACGAACACCGCTACCATTTGGCCCAGTACGGTTTGTGGTAGAACCTGCACCACTGCTTTTTGCTGGGAATGCCTCTAACAAACGGTTTACCAGAGTTGCTTGTTTGTTGGCCAATATTAGCTCTAGGTTCTCCTGTGGCATGATGTTCTGTAATTTGCCTTTATAGCATGGATCGAGGATGCTGGCCAACCAGTAGTCGTCATCCTTCATCATTTTGGCAATGCGGGGGTCCCCTTTTAGGATCCACAAGGCATAATCACACATGTGGGCCAATGTTCCAGGTGTCAGTGATGCACTGCCAGTGGTGGGTGGAGGAGCACTTTCTGACAAATCCACATCCCTCCAGTCACACACAAACCCTGGATCTGAACTTGTCGAGCCAAAGTTTTCTCTTGCCCCCTGAGAAGCATCCTCCTCCCCAAAATAATCATCCCCCCCTCCTCCTTCTCCTCCTCTTCCTCTTCTTCTTCCACCTCGTCCAGGACAGTTCCCTGAGCAGACAATGGCTGACTGTCATCAAGGCTTCCCTCCTCCTCTTCCTCCTCCGCTGCAGACGCTTGATTCTTAATGTGCGTCAAAATTTGCATGAGCAGACGCATAAGTGGGATGCTCATGCTTATGATGGCGTTGTCTGCGCTTACCAGCCGTGCACATTCCTCAAAACACTGAAGGACTTTACAGAGGTCTTTCAGCTTTGACCACTGCACACCCGACAACTCGATGTCTGCCTTCAAACTGCCTTCCCATGTATCCTCCTACAAATGCATTACAGCCTGCCTCTGTTCGCACAGCCTCTCAACATGTGCATGGTGGAGTTCCATCTTGTTGCAACGTCTATGATTAGGCAGTGCTTGGGGAGGTGGAGTGATCACTGCAGCCTCTGCATGTGACTGGAGTCTACGGGCGAGTGACGGATGTGCGAGCACAGTCTTCGCGCTTTATGGAGCAGGACTGTTAACTCAGGATAATTATTTAAGAAGCACTGCACCACCAGGTTCAAGGTGTGAGCCAGGCAAGACATGTGTCTGAGTTTTGCCAGGGCTATGGCCGCCACAAAATTACATCCGTTATCACTGACTACCTTGCCTAGCTCAAGATGTATACTGCCCAGCCATGACTCAATTTCACGCTGCAAGTAGTCGGCCAGTACCTCCGCGGTGTGTCTGTTGTCGCCCAAAGACATCATTTTTAAAACAGCCTGCTGACGCTTACCACTAGCCGTTCGATAGTGGGACACCTCGTGTGCAACACTGGCAGTTGCGGATTGAGTGCTCGTGAAACAGCGCTCTGTTGACGAGCTTTCACTTCTGGAGGAGGAGTAGGAGGGTCGAGCGCCTACAGCCAACTGTTGCCTATACCGTAGGCTAGGCAGCACTGTCCCACCGCCGCTGTCCCCTGTGGACCCTGCATCCACCACATTAACCCAGTGCGCAGTGATGGCAGGGCCGGCTCCAGGTTTTTATGGGCCCCAGGCGAAAGAGTCTCAATGGGCCCCTTTAACACAGACCACGATTCATGATGCTCCGATACTGCAGAGAAATATGGGTATAGTACAGTGCCAAAGATTTCACTTCTTACATTACATGAGTGATATCTATTGTAAATTCTACAGTAGCTCAGAAACTGCTGAATTCTGACAGCGCACAGTACAGACCGGACAGTACAGTCCTCCATACAATATTATGAGCACCACATAGTCTCCCCCTCATCACCAATATAATACTCCATGCAGGATGTAACCCCCATCCCCCATATAATGGTCCATACAGAATACTGGACCCAATATAATGCTCCATACAGAATACTGGACCACATAAATTGCTCCATACAGGATACTGGTCCCCATATAATGCTCCATACAAAATATGGAGCTCTCCTCTGCACTACGCTGCGGTCTGCACTGTTACGGCTCAGGAGAGGCCGTATCACCTCCCCATCACCTCCATCATAGCCTTCTCCCCATCACCTCCATCAATGCCTTCTCCCCATCACCTGCATCAATGCCTTCTCCCCATCACCCCCATCATTGCCTTCTCCCCATCACCTCCATCATGGCCTTCGCCCCATCACCCCATCATGGCCTTCTCCCCATCACCTCCATCAATGCCTTCTCCCCACCACTTCCATCATGGCCTTCTCCCATCACCTCCATCAATGCCTTCTCCCCATCACCTCCATCAGTGCCTTCTCCCCATCACCCCCATCATTGCCTTCTCCCCATCACCTCCATCAATGCCTTCTCCCCATCGCCTCCATCAAAGCCTTATCCCCATCACCCCCATCATTGCCTTCTCCCCATCACCTCCATCAATGCCTTCTCTCCATCACCTCCATCAATGCCTTCTCCCCATCACTCCCCATCATTGCCTTCTCACCATCACCTCCATAATGGCCTTCTCCTCATCATTGCCCTCTCCTCCACCTACACACACACAGACACACACAGCAACATTCACCTGTCTGCACATTCTCAAACGCACACACACACCACATCTCTCACCTGTCTGGCGTCCGCACCGCAGGCACTCCCACAGCATCACCGGCGCCTGCGCTTTCTCTTCTCTATCTGCCACAGCCGGCTGCTGAATGATGACATCATCCAGCGGCGCTGCTGTGAGAGGAAGCGCGGGCGCCCTGCAGGGGCCCCCTGGAGCCCAGGCTACAGAGGCACGGGGAGAGTAAGTATTGTGCCAGCTGCCGGGGCCTTGAGCAAGCAGGGGGGGCCCAGTGGAGGTGCTGGCACCGCTCTCCTTCGCTAACGGGCGCCGGGGTGCCCGACGGCGAGTGGGCCCCCCCGCCTGCTCAGGGCCCCGGCACTTGCCCCGGTACTCCAGGTGCTGATGCCGGCCCTGATCCATGGGGCCCATCATATACTGGAGCATTGTAAATGGGGGACAGCAGACACTGGAGCAGCATCCATGGGGCCCATCATATACTGGAGCATTGTAAATGGGGGACAGCAGACACTGGAGCTGCTTTTACGGGGCCCATTATACACTGGATCATTAATAATGGGGCCCATTATATGGGGGTATGTATTTATATTATCATTGTGTTATAATGCTATTTTATATACACACTTATATTTATGTAGGTGATTGATTTTTATTTTGTATATTTTTGTTATAGATTTGGTTTATTTGTACTACCCCTCAATATATCACATATTGTGACTACTGTTTACAATAGATTTATGTATATATATATATATATACCTTATCTTGTGATTATTGTGATGATATGTATCCTATTATTCAATATTTTGGTCCCCTGGATATTTTATCTATGGGCCCATGTTACTATGCACCATTACAGCTTATGTTGTGCTATTTATTTCTGCCATTATATATGAAGCATGATTTTAGCACATAACACACTGAAGCATCATCCATGGGGCCCAACATATACTGGAGCATTGTAAATGGGGCAGATCAGACACTAGAGCAGCATCCATGGGGCCCATCATATACTGGAGCATTGTAAATGGGGGACAGCAGACACTGGAGCAGCATCCATGGGGCCCATCATATACTTGAGCATTGTAAATGGGGGACAGCAGACACTGGAGCAGCATATACGGGGCCCATTATACACTGGATCATTAATAATGGGGCCCATTGTTATGTTACGGTAGCTGAGGAGTGCAGGCAAAAAAGGAAATACACCAGAGCAGTTGGAATCTATGAGATTGCAGTACCCTGACTAACCACCGCAACTAGAGGCAGCCGTGGAGCGTTCCTACGTTGGTCCTAGACGCCTCGTCACAGCCTGAGAAACTAACTACACCTAAAGATAGAAATAGGAAAGCTATCTGCCCCGTAGCAGAACCCCAAAGATAATAGAAAGCCCCCAAACATGTAATGGCGGTTAGACAAGAGGAAATACTGACACAGAAAGAAAATAGTATGAGCAAACGCTGGGGCCCAAACTATCTAAATAGAAAAGGACAGGAAGGGTACTTACTGCAATCCCAGAAAACCCTGAAAAACACCAACTCTACTAATTTCAAAATCACCTGAGATCACACGACCTCTACCACCTAAATTAGTTCTCTGGTGTAACAAAAACAGCAGCCACTGAAAAAACTGGAAAAAGCAAAAGTACAAAACACAGTGGCTGAACTAAACTGAGAGGGCAAAAGCCCCCGGAGGGGACCCAGAAGGCCCCCACAGAAGTGTAGGACCAAATGCAAAAATATAGCAAAAACACAAAATAAGAAATTGTCTTATCTGATAGCAGGAGATGCAGACACGACACAGCAGGCTACAAGGGAAACTGGAAAGAAGGATTCAGACCAGAACAATTGATCACCGGCAACCCTGATGGGAAAATGATTCCCTTAAATAAGACCAATCAGTAACACCTGATTCCCAGTCCTCACAATCCTCACTAGTACCGCTTGTAACCACCAGAGGGAGGCTCTGCTCAGAACTCATCTCAAACCCATTCACAACAGCCCATTATATATGGAGAATCATTTTGGCCCATAACACACTGGAGCATCATCCATTTTGCCCATTATATATGGAGCATTATATTGGCCCATCATATACTGGAGCAGCATCCATGGGGCCCATCATATACTGGAGCATTCTAAATGGGGCAGATGAGACACTGGAGCAGCATCTATGGGGCCCATTATACACTGGAGCATTATAAATGGGGCCATTTATATATGGAGCATTATATTGGCCCATAAGACACTGGAGCATCATCCATGGGGCCCATCATATACTGGAGCATTGTAAATGGGGGACAGCAGACACTGGAGCAAAAATCAAGCACAAACACAAAAGCAGAAAAAGACTTATCTGTTAGCAGGAGAAGCAGACACGACACAGCAGGCTACAAGGGAAACTGGAAAGAAGGATTCAGACCAGAACAATTGATCACCGGCAACCCTGATGGGAAAATGATTCCCTTAAATAAGACCAACTGTGGCGCTTCCCACGGCTGTGGGGCGTCGGGACATGGCATAGCTTGCCTAGCTAGCCAATGCTCCCACGCCGCCAGTCCACGACGACGTGAGGCATGGGTCCCAGATGGTAAGAGAATGTGGACCCACTGGACCACGGAGGGAGACCCGGGCCTGCCCGGACTAGGGAAGGGCAGCGACCGGGATCCGTGGCAGCTGAGCATGTGGGCAAGGTGGCGACCTGCAGGACTAGACAACACCGCACAACTTCAGGTAAGAAGAAACATAAAGTTTACTTAAAGAAACAAAGTAAATAAACATAACATAAGACCGGGCTCCCGATTCCGCACATCAGAGAAGGGTACACAACTCAGGATCACAGACGAGTGCTGGAGGACATCACGGGTAGATGCAGTCCAGGGTTATCTGGCACAGGCATACTTGGACGGCCTCTCTCTCAGGCCTTAGGCGTAGCACAGGCTCAGCAGGAGAACATCAGACACCGACCTCAGACAGACTTCAGACGATGGCGGGGTCATCACGGGTTGATGAAGTCCAGAATCATCTGGCACGGGCATACTAGTATGGCCACACTCTCAGGCCTCGGGCGTAGCACAGGCTCAGCAGGAGAACATCAGACACCGGCCCAGGACGAACGTCAGACGATGGCGGGGTCATCACGGGTTGATGAAGTCCAGGGTCATCTGGCACGGGCATACTAGGACGGCCTCTCTCTCAGGCCTCAGGCGTAGCACAGGCTCAGCAGGAGAACATCAGACACCGACCCAGGACAGACGTCATCACAGGGTAGACCAAGGAGGAACCGGCAGGACAGGCAGGTTGTCACGGCAAGTGACCAGGCAGTCTCTGGGACAGGCAGGTTGTCACGGCTAGTGACCAGGCAGGCAGGTTGTCACGGCAAGTGACCAGGCAGTCTCTGGGACAGGCAGGTTGTCACGGAAAGTGACCAGGGCAGTCTCTGGGACAGGCAGGTTGTCACGGCAAGTGACCAGGCAGTCTCTGGGACAGGCAGGTTGTCACGGCAAGTGACCAGGCAGTCTCTGGGACAGGCAGGTTGTCACAGTAAGTGACCAGGCAGTCTCTAGACAGGCAGCTTGTCACGGTAAGTGACCAGGCAGGCTCTAGACAGGCAGGTATATACGACCTGATATGGTGGAGCCTCCAGGTAGGCTGCAGTCGGATGGCAGATGATCGCTCCCAGGTGAGCAGGCAAGAGCCGGGGATCTCTGCAGATGATGTCCGAACTTCCGGATGGAACTGCAGTCGGATGGCAGATGATCGCTCCCAGGTGAGCAGGCAAGAGCCGGGGATCTCTGCAGATGATGTCCGAACTTCCGGATGGAGCTGCAGTCGGATGGCAGACAGGCAAGCCGACAGGTAACAGGCAGGAAACTGGAATCAGGAGCTGATGGCTGAAACAGAGTTAGACTGCACAAGAACAACAGGGACAGGGATTGGATCTCAGGGAGTCAGGAACACGGACAGGAACATGGATTGGATCTCAGGGAGTCAGGAACACGGATTGGGTCTCAGGGAGTCAGGAACACGGACAGGAACATGGATTGGATCACAGGAACACGGACTGGAACACAGGCCTCGGACTCCGGACATCTGGCAATGATCGGCAGGATCCGGACATCAGGCAGGAAGGATAGGATCCGGACATCTGGAAGTGGTCGTCGGACATCGGACATCAGGCCATGGTCATCAGGCATAGGATCCGGACATCTGGCAGCGACCTGAAAAGGAACCCCAGCGGTCTGGTGCAAGCGCCACCAGGCTCAACGGGAGCTGGCCGGGGATTGCACAGAGGCTGAGCACAGAGTAACAGAAACTCAGCACACACCGGACTCCTCCTTCCAAGATGAACTCAGGTTATATAGCAAGGATTCACAGTCACTGGCACAGGGTTCTGGACACAGCAGGATTTCAGGAACATAACACAGAGGACACAGTTCAGAAAGTCAGGTACAGGATGCGATCCAAGATCAGGGGTTCAGGTAATTAGACACAGCAGGAACAGGCCTGGATATACAGCCTCCAGGAACGGCGATCTGGGTAATCAGCCCCCAGCATAGGCGGAAACACAAGACACAATTCAGACATTCAGGTACCGGGTTTGATCCAGGATCAGGGAAAGACACAGCAGGAACGGGGAATCAGCTCTCCAGAGCTGAACAACTTCAGAGCAGGAGCTGAACACACAACCACATACGGCTAGGTTCAGGGATTCAGTGTGGATTCAATGCGAAGCTCTGGCAACGCCCACTAGGGCTGGGGAACTTTATATATGAGCTGCTTCACAGCGATAGGCTGGAGCAGTAACTCTAGTAAACACCCAATCCACATAAAAGCAGGACAGGTGTGGGCCGCGCCCCCTATGCAGAGCCAGACAGCACAACACAGAGGGAACCCAACAATGGCTGCTGCCAACCACGCAGTAAGTCATGCACCACTGCAGAGGACTTTTCAAGCTACGGACGGCTTTCACAGCAAGTCAGGAACCGCACATGCGGGCGGTCATGCAAAGCAGCGGAGCCACTCACGCAAGTACGGGTACGCAGCAGAGCCGGGAACTGAGCAGCATCCATATAGGTAACAGACAACAGTATCCCAGCTGGTTAGGGGGAAAGGAGCAAAAGGGTTAATGCAAAAAACATGCAAAGTAACGCTGGAAAACAAAGTACAGACAATACCAGCGTTACACCAATCAGTAACACCTGATTCCCAGTCCTCACAATCCTCACTAGTACCGCTTGTAACCACCAGAGGGAGGCTCTGCTCAGAACTCATCTCAAACCCATTCACAACAGTACCCCCCCCTTGAGGAGGGGTCACCGAACCCTCATTTGAGCAACCAGGTCGGTCAGGATGAGTTCTATGATACGCACGGATAAGTCTCCTAGCATGGATGTCCGAAGCAAACACCCAAGAATTATCTTCCTGACCATAACCTCTCCATTTAACCAAATACTGGAGTCTTCGTCTAGAAAAACGAGAATCCAATATTTTCTCAACCACATACTCCAGATTGCCCTCAACCAAAACAGGGTCAGGAGGCACAGCAGCAGGAACCACTGGCTCAACAAACCTCTTCAACAAGGACTTGTGGAACACGTTATGGATCTTAAATGTCCCTGGAAGAAGCAAACGAAAAGAAACAGGATTAATAATCTCCATGATCTTATAAGGTCCAATGAACCTAGGCTTAAATTTAGGAGATGCTACTCTCATAGGAATATTCTTTGAGGACAACCAGACCAAGTCCCCCACTTTAAACCGAGGACCATCAGTCCTATGCCGGTTAGCAAACCGCTGGGCCTTCTCCTGAGAGAGGGACAACCTCTCCACTACCTGGTCCCAAATCTGCTGCATACGCTCAACAACAGAGTCAACACCTGGACAGACAGAAGCCTCCGTCTGTCCTGAAGAAAATCGAGGGTGAAACCCAGAATTACAGAAAAACTGAGACATCAAAGTGGCAGAGCTAGCCCTATTATTAAGAGCAAACTCAGCCAAAGGCAAAAAAGAGACCCAGTCATCCTGATCAGCAGACACAAAGCATCTTAGATAAGTCTCCAATGTCTGGTTTGTTCTCTCAGTTTGACCATTGGTCTGAGGATGAAATGCCGAGGAGAAAGACAATAGAACACCCAGTTTAGAACAAAAAGTCCTCCAAAATCTGGAAACAAACTGGACTCCTCTGTCAGACACAATGTTCTCAGGAATGCCGTGTAAACGAACCACGTGCTGAAGGAACAACGGCACCAATTCAGAGGAGGAAGGCAACTTAGGTAATGGCACAAGATGTATCATTTTGGAAAACCTATCACAAATTACCCAGATGGTGGTCATTCTCTGAGAAACAGGAAGATCGGAAATGAAATCCATAGAGATATGGGTCCATGGTCTCTTGGGCACAGGCAATGGCATCAACAAACCACTAGAGCGAGAGCAAGGCTTGGAGCGAGAGCAAGTCCCGCAGGACTGCACAAATTCCCTGACATCGCGAGACAAGGTAGGCCACCAAAAGGACCGACTAACCAAGTCTCTAGTACCAAAAATTCCGGGATGCCCAGCCAATGCGGAACAATGAATCTCAGACATCACACTCTTTTTCCATTGGTCCGGGACAAACAATTTTCCAACAGGACAGCGCTCGGGCCTATCCTCCTGACACCCCTCCAGAGCAAGTCTCAAATTGGGCGAGATGGCGGAAAGAACTACACCCTCCTTCAAAATAACAGAGGGATCAGATAGCTCAGGAGAGTCCGCAAGGAAACTCCTCGAGAGGGCATCCGCCTTAACATTCTTAGTGCCAGGAAGAAAGGAAACCACAAAATTAAAACGTGTGAAAAACAAGGCCCACCTGGCCTGTCTAGGATTGAGTCGCTTGGCAGATTCCAGATAGACCAGATTCTTATGGTCCGTAAGGACCACCACCTGATGTTTGGCTCCCTCCAGCCAATGTCTCCACTCTTCAAAAGCCCACTTCATGGCCAATAACTCCCGATTACCCACGTCATAATTACGTTCAGTAGGAGAAAATTTTCGAGAAAAAAAGGCACCAGGGTTACTTTTAGAGGTCTCTGGATCTTTTTGGGACAAAACGGCACCTGCCCCAATTTCAGAGGCATCAACCTCCACCTGAAATGGCAGAGAAACATCAGGCTGCCGTAGAACAGGAGCAGAAGTGAATCTCTGCTTAAGTTCCTGAAACGCAGAGACTGCCTCAGGAGGCCAATTCACCACATCAGAACCCTTTCTGGTCAAATCAGTTAATGGTTTAACAATAACAGAGAAATTACCAATAAATTTACGATAAAAATTGGCAAAACCCAAAAATCTCTGAAGAGCCTTTAATGAAGTAGGTTGGACCCAATCACAGATGGCCTGAACCTTGACCGGGTCCATTTCAATAACAGATGAGGACAAAATGAATCCCAGAAATGAGATCTTCTGTACGCCAAAAAGACACTTTGATCCCTTCACATACAGAGCATTCTCTCTCAAAATCTGGAATACAGTTCGAACATGTTTCACATGAGAGTCCCAGTCATTAGAAAAAATCAAGATATCATCCAAATAAACAATCAGAAACTTGTCCACAAAATCCCTGAAAATGTCATTCATGAAGGACTGGAAGACGGAAGGAGCATTAGTGAGCCCAAAGGGCATCACAAGGTACTCAAAATGCCCTTCAGGGGTGTTAAATGCCGTCTTCCATTCATCCCCGTGCTTAATGCGAATAAGGTTATACGCCCCCCTGAGGTCAAGCTTGGTAAACCAAGTAGCGTTTTTCACCCTGGAAAACAGGTCAGAAATCAAGGGTAACGGGTATTGATATTTCACAGTAATATTGTTCAAGAGACGATAATCAATACACGGCCTTAATGAACCATCTTTTTGGCCACAAAGAAAAAACCGGCACCTAAGGGTGAAGAGGATGGTCTGATATGACCCTTCTCCAATGATTCCTTGATATAAGACCGCATAGCGTCATGTTCAGGTACAGACAAGTTAAAAAGGCGACCCCTAGGGAATTTACTACCTGGCACTAATTCAATAGCGCAGTCATAGCTCCTATGGGGAGGTAAGGATGCAGATTTACTTTCGCTAAACACATCAGAAAAATCAAACAAAAAGTCAGGAACATCCTCAGCCTGGGGGGAGGCAGAAAAAACAGGAGTGTTGGCACTAACACATTGGCAGCCCCAACTGGTTACAGACACAGATTTCCAATCCAAAACAGGATTATGAGACTGTAACCAAGGGAAACCCAGCACTATAATGTCATGCAGATTATATAGAACCAAAAATTTGCAGCACTCCTGGTGATCAGGTTCAACCCTCATTATCACCTGAGTAGAAAACTGGGGTTTATTCTCAGCCAAAGGGGTAGAATCGATCCCCAGTAAAGGAATAGACTTCTGTAGGGGTATCAAGGAAAACCCACAACGCTTAGCAAAATCATAATCCATCAGGTTAATAGCTGCTCCAGAATCAACGAAAGCCAGAGCAGAAAATGAGGACAGAGAGCATATCAGAGTGACAGTTAATAAAAACTTAGTCTGAACACTACCCAAGACAACTGAGCGTGCAAAATGTCTTCCCCGCTTAGGGCAGACTGAAATAGCATGAGAGGCATCACCACAGTAGAAACATAACCCATTGCGCTTTCGAAACTCATGACGCTGTGCCCCAGAGACCACTCCATCACACTGCATGGGCTCAGCAGCTGGCTCACAAGGCAACACCACTCCACGCATACTTCTCCGCTCACGCAAACGTCTGTCAATTTGAATCGCTAATGACATAGAATCATTGAGACCAGAGGGGACAGGGAATCCCACCATAACATCCTTTACATTATCCGACAGACCCTTCCGGAAAAGGGCCGCCAAAGCGTCGTCATTCCACCTGGTCAGGACTGCCCACCTACGGAATCTCTGACAGTACAACTCAGCGTCATCAAGCCCCTGATTTAATGCCAACAAGGCTTTTTCAGCTTGATCAGTGACTTTAGGCTCATCGTACAATAACCCCAAAGCCTGAAAAAATGCATCAACATCACTCAAAACAGGATCCCCAGGTATCAGGGAAAAAGCCCAATCCTGAGGATCGCCGCGCAGGAGAGAGATGATAATTTGAACCTGCTGCGCTGCGTTTCCTGAGGACTTAGATTTTAAGGCAAGAAACAATTTACAATTATTTTTGAAATTCTGAAACTTAGCTCGATCCCCTAAAAACAAATCTGGCATGGGAATCCTAGGTTCCACAACAGGCAACCTAGCAAGATATGCAGCAATACTCTGAACCTCAGTGGCAAGCTGATCCACACGGCCAGACAACTGTGCAAACTCCATTGGGAGAAAAGATCCTCCCCAGCACCCAGAGATACAGAGGGAAAAAAAAAAAAAAAAAATGCAACAAACAGAAAAATATCTCTGACAACTTTTCTTCCTTCAAAATATTTTTTCCCTTCTGTGAGTACCATACAATTTTTATGGCCGGTGATACTGTTATGTTACGGTAGCTGAGGAGTGCAGGCAAAAAAGGAAATACACCAGAGCAGTTGGAATCTATGAGATTGCAGTACCCTGACTAACCACCGCAACTAGAGGCAGCCGTGGAGCGTTCCTACGTTGGTCCTAGACGCCTCGTCACAGCCTGAGAAACTAACTACACCTAAAGATAGAAATAGGAAAGCTATCTGCCCGTAGCAGAACCCCAAAGATAATAGAAAGCCCCCAAACATGTAATGGCGGTTAGACAAGAGGAAATACTGACACAGAAAGAAAATAGTATGAGCAAACGCTGGGGCCCAAACTATCTAAATAGAAAAGGACAGGAAGGGTACTTACTGCAATCCCAGAAAACCCTGAAAAACACCAACTCTACTAATTTCAAAATCACCTGAGATCACACGACCTCTACCACCTAAATTAGTTCTCTGGTGTAACAAAAACAGCAGCCACTGAAAAAACTGGAAAAAGCAAAAGTACAAAACACAGTGGCTGAACTAAACTGAGAGGGCAAAAGCCCCGGAGGGGACCCAGAAGGCCCCCACAGAAGTGTAGGACCAAATGCAAAAATATAGCAAAAACACAAAATAAGAAATTGTCTTATCTGATAGCAGGAGATGCAGACACGACACAGCAGGCTACAAGGGAAACTGGAAAGAAGGATTCAGACCAGAACAATTGATCACCGGCAACCCTGATGGGAAAATGATTCCCTTAAATAAGACCAATCAGTAACACCTGATTCCCAGTCCTCACAATCCTCACTAGTACCGCTTGTAACCACCAGAGGGAGGCTCTGCTCAGAACTCATCTCAAACCCATTCACAACAGCCCATTATATATGGAGAATCATTTTGGCCCATAACACACTGGAGCATCATCCATTTTGCCCATTATATATGGAGCATTATATTGGCCCATCATATACTGGAGCAGCATCCATGGGGCCCATCATATACTGGAGCATTCTAAATGGGGCAGATGAGACACTGGAGCAGCATCTATGGGGCCCATTATACACTGGAGCATTATAAATGGGGCCATTTATATATGGAGCATTATATTGGCCCATAAGACACTGGAGCATCATCCATGGGGCCCATCATATACTGGAGCATTGTAAATGGGGGACAGCAGACACTGGAGCAGCATTTACAGGGCCTATTATACACTGGATCATTAATAATGGGGCCCATTATATATGGAGCATTATTTTGGCCCATAACACACAGGAGCATCATCCATGGGGCCCAACATATACTGGAGCATTGTAAATGGGGCAGATCAGACACTGGAGCAGCATCCATGGGGCCCAACATATACTGAAGCATTGTAAATGGGGCAGATCAGACACTGGAGCAGCATCCATGGGGCCCAACATATCCTGGAGCATTGTAAATGGGGCAGATCAGACACTGGAGCAGCATCCATGGGGCCCAACATATACTGAAGCATTGTAAATGGGGCAGATCAGACACTGGAGCAGCATCCATGGGGCCCAACATATCCTGGAGCATTGTAAATGGGGGACAGCAGACACTGGAGCAGCATTTATGGGGCCCATTATACACTGGATCATTAATAATGGGGCCCATTATATATGAAGCATGATTTTGGCCCATAACACACTGGAGCATCATCCATGGGGACCAACATATACTGGAGCATTCTAAATGGGGCAGATCAGACACTGGAGCAGCATCCATGGGGCCCATCATATACTGGAGCATTGTAAATGGGGGACAGCAGACACTGGAGCAGCATCCATGGGGCCCATCATATACTGAAGCATTGTAAATGGGGGATAGCAGACACTGGAGCAGCATTTACGGGGCCCATTATACACTGGATCATTAATAATGGGGCCCATTATATATGAAGCATGAGTTTGGCCCATAACACACAGGAGCATCATCCATGGGGCCCAACATATACTGGAGCATTGTAAATGGGGCAGATCAGACACTAGAGCAGCATCCATGGGGCCCATCATATACTGGAGCATTGTAAATGGGGGACAGCAGACACTGGAGCAGCATCCATGGGGCCCATCATATACTGGAGCATTGTAAATGGGGGACAGCAGACACTGGAGCAGCATTATTTATACCCAACAAAAAATTCCGTGGGTTTTTTTTTTTTTTTTTTGTCTTCAATGACCGTCCCTTCCTACAGCTCCAGGGCACAGCAATGGGGGCGTCCTGTGCGCCCTCTTATGCTAATTTGTTCCTGGGGCTGTGGGAGAGGAACACGGTCCTTGAGACACCTGATCACGGCTCCGTTGTCTCGTGGCTGCGCTACATCGATGATGTACTTTTTATTTGGCATGGCTCCACATCCCAATTAGACTCCTTTCTTGGCCACCTTAACCATAATGACCTTAACATCAAGCTGACCTGGAAATATAGTAGAACTAATATTGATTTCTTGGATCTCCACATTTTCAAATCTGATGACGGTACAGTGCGGACGGACATTTTCCGTAAAAGCACGGCAACAAACGCACTTCTCCACTATACATCAGCACATCCTCCAAAATTAAAGAGCTCAATACCGGTTGGACAATTTTTACGTGCACGCCGCATTTGCTCCACTGAGGAGTTATTTCAGAATCAGGCAAGAGATCTACATGATAGATTTAGAAATCGGGGTTATCCTAACAATGACATTATTCGCGGATATTCACGTGCTTTAAATTCAGACAGAAATAGATTGTTGTCAAAACAGGGACCCAGAAAAGATAGATCTGGACATACTATGCCTAGATTTATCACTAAAATTTAATTCCAACTGGTCTGAAATCAATCAGATTTTTAAAAAACACTGGTCGGTATTATTGACAGATAAAGATCTTAAAAAACAACTGACCCCTTACCCCTCCATTACGTGGCGTAAATCACAGACACTGGGGGACATGTTATGTAGAAGTCATTATATACCACCAAAAAACCCCACTTCGTTCCTTCAGACTACCAGAGGCCCCCCTGGGGCTGCTTCCCTTGTGGGAACTGTTCAGCTTGTCGCCACATTATCCGATGCAAAGATTTCCCCAATGCAAAGGGCAATAAAAATTATAAAATAGTGCAACATATCACCTGTAATACGGATGCAGTAATCTACCATGCCAGTTGTCCTTGCGGACTGATATATATTGGTATGACGACAAGACATTTAAAAACCCGTATTCAAGAGCACATCAGAGATATTAAAAATGCAACAAATTGTCTGGACCCATGTTCACTCAAAACGATTCCCAGACATTTTTATGAAGTTCACAACTGTAATCCTAAAGGCTTCATTGCCCGGGGCATAGATCGTGTCTATACTGGAATACGTGGCGGCGATCTAAAGAAAAAACTTCTCCAAAAGAAACCCGGTGGATGGTTATTTTAGACACAGTAACCCCTAATGGTCTAAATGAGACCATCAGCTTCAAGTCCTTTCTATAGACGTGTATTTATTGTTTTTTATTTTGCACCTTGTATTACCTTTGTGATGATTTTATTTTTTATCCTCCACTTGAGTTTGTGTTTTTTTGGTTTTGGGTACTAATCCTTTTTCTTTTCTAGGCTCTTTGTCAGTTACATATTGATTCCTCCGGGATCCAACCAAATCAGTAATTGCGTGGACGAACAGAGGCTGAATCCATCGGCGACTCTGATTGACATTCTTTCTGGCCGTAACCCCTTGGATCTCTTCATGATATGGATTTTTTTCTGTTCACACTAATGTGATATCTATTAAGATTTCGATGGTCTATATCATGTATTTTTGTTTTTTTCATTATGATATTCATTATATATGACTTAGTTATCTAATGTTTATTTATAATATTGCATACCCTGTTGTGATCTTTTTGTACTAACTTACTGGTCTGGTATTGTTGCAAAACCGGGTTATCATATATATATATATTTATATATTAGTTCTCATGGTCCTGGCTGTGAGGCTTTCTTAAATTCGCATTTTTCCTCTATTCATCACGGTATTTTGTTCCAGTATTATTATTTTTGACTTACCAATTTCTTCCATTTATTATCACATACGGCCAGGATTCATTACCTCTTTCATCACTCTGTGCGCAGACGCACCTCTCGTGTGCGCTGCACCAGGCCTGCGGTGTCTCGGATCCGACGCGTTGCCGTGGTGATGGTTTGGGATGACGCACGTCCTCCCTCCCATCATGCACTGCGCGCCTCGGCCCGCGTCACCGCTGGGCGGGGTATCACACGGGGGGATGCGCCGATTCGCCAGTCCATCTGTTTACTTACTTTCAATTGGTCTGCTATCCCACGCTGCTGTTTATTTTGATATCGATCTACAAATCATTGCTTTTGTGATGTATGACGTTCCTTGAACAGTGATATGGGCAGAGTTCCAATTGAATGACTGATTTTGATTTGCTCCTGCTAGAATTCACTTCCTATTTATACCTCAAACCCAGCACGTCTCATTAAGCCTCCTGACGAAACCGAGGATGGTGAAACGCGCGTCGGGGCTCTCCTATGGTCCCTGTGGGCACTGCTACACTTGACTATCATGTCACTAGGTAATTCACCTTTGTACTTTTTATGACTGATACTCATTACTGCCTTTTTTCATCGGCTGTTGCCACTCTTTAGCATATATTGTTTCTGCCACATCTGATTAGGTTTAGTCATAATATGTGGGAGTATTGTACCATTCATGGATTTATTTAATATTGTCAATTTCCTACATCTTATATATGTTGGATGTTTGTAGATCTCTCCTGTGGCAACTTTTGGCAACTCTATAACGATGCAATAGCTATATATTTATACTTTGCCTTTATGAGCTGCTTTTGTTAATTAATTTAAATAGATAATTGCTGATTTTTTCTCTCACCTGTGAAATTGTAAAGGCATTTTGTAGCATGCCCACGGGACCTATGTTCCTGTCTATTTGGTTTATATTTAACACTATATTGATTTTTGCCAATATCTGTTAGCTGCTAATACTGTTTTTCCTCACACTTATACCCTGTATCTTTGTCTTTATTATTGATGTTATAATAAAATTTTGATATTTTTCTATAAATCCTCCTATTTTTGTAGAATCGTTATTTCTAGAGTTATTTAATTTTTCCTTTTTTATTTTATTTTTCATTTTCTATCATTACTACAACTTTTCTTTGTTTGGTATACTGGAGCAGCATATACGGGGCCCATTATACACTGGATCATTAATAATGGGGCCCATTATATATGGAGAATCATTTTGGCCCATAACACACTGGAGCATCATCCATTTTGCCCATTATATATGGAGCATTATATTGGCCCATCATATACTGGAGCAGCATCCATGGGGCCCATCATATACTGGAGCATTCTAAATGGGGCAGATGAGACACTGGAGCAGCATCTATGGGGCCCATTATACACTGGAGCATTATAAATGGGGCCATTTATATATGGAGCATTATATTGGCCCATAAGACACTGGAGCATCATCCATGGGGCCCATCATATACTGGAGCATTGTAAATGGGGGACAGCAGACACTGGAGCAGCATTTACAGGGCCTATTATACACTGGATCATTAATAATGGGGCCCATTATATATGGAGCATGATTTTGGCCCATAACACACAGGAGCATCATCCATGGGGCCCAACATATACTGGAGCATTGTAAATGGGGCAGATCAGACACTAGAGCAGCATCTATGGGGCCTATTATACACTGGAGCATTATAAATGGTGCCCATCATATACTGGAGCATTCTAAATGGGGGACATCAGACACTGGAGCAGCATCCATGGGGCCCAATATATCCTGGAGCATTGTAAATGGGGCAGATCAGACACTGGAGCAGCATCCATGGGGCCCAACATATACTGAAGCATTGTAAATGGGGCAGATCAGACACTGGAGCAGCATCCATGGGGCCCAACATATACTGAAGCATTGTAAATGGGGCAGATCAGACACTGGAGCAGCATCCATGGGGCCCAACATATCCTGGAGCATAGTAAATGGGGCCCATCATATACTGGAGCATTAATAATGGGGCCCATTATATATGAAGCATGATTTTGGCCCATAACACACTGGAGCATCATCCATGGGGACTAACATATACTGGAGCATTCTAAATGGGGCAGATCAGACACTGGAGCAGCATCCATGGGGCCCATCATATACTGGAGCATTGTAAATGGGGGACAGCAGACACTGGAGCATCATCCATGGGGACCAACATTATGATTTGGGGAGCAACTATCCTCCAATTGGGCAGATCAGAACACTGGAGCAGCATCCATGGGGCCCACATATACTGGAGCATTGTAAATGGGGCAGATCAGACACTGGAGCAGCATCCATGGGGCCCATCAGGGGCGGACATATCATTACATAGTAACTAAGGTTGAAGGAAGACTTTAAGTCCATCTAGTTCAACCCATATCCTATCCTAACCTGCCCTAACATGTTGATCCAGAGGAAGGCAAAAAAAACCCAAGTAGCAAACAGTAAGCTTCACATTGGGGGAAAAAATTCCTTCCCGGCTCCACATACGGCAATCAGACTAGCTCCCTGGATCAACGCAGTATCTAGGAAACTAGTAAATATAGCCTGTAATATTATACTTTTCAAGAAAGGCATCCAGTCCCTTCTTAAATTTTAGTAAGGAATCACTCATTACAACATTAGACGCAGAGAGTTCCATAGTCTCACTGCTCTTACAGTAAAGAATCTGCGTCATTGGTGCAACCTGTGCAGCCGCACAGGGGCCCAAGAGGTGAGGGTGCCCATTTATACCTCCAAAGCAGGTGCATTTTTGCATTTTCAGGAGATCTTGGGCTGCAAAAGGCCTATGTATTTTCTGACTTTGTCCACCAGTGGGGCCCATCATATACTGGAGCATTCTAAAAGGGGGAAAACAGACACTGGAGCAGCATTTACGGCGACCATTATACAATGGAGCATTATAAATGGGGCCCATTAAATATGGAGCATTATTTTGGCCCATTAGACACTGGAGCATCATCCATGGGGCCCATTATATACTGGAGAATCATATGGGGTTCATTATTTATGGGGCATCATATAGGGTATGGAGCATCATATGGGGCACATATGGGGCCTATTCTGTATGGAGCATTATATGGAGCACATTCTGTATGGAGCAATATATGGGGCTCATTATTCTGTATGGCGCACTATGTGGTGGCCATAATACTGTATGGAGTAATATACTGTGCGTTTTTTGAGCTATTGTAGATTTTAACATAGATATCAGTCATGTAATGTAAGAATTGAAGTATTTGGCATTGTACTATACCTATATTTCTATGCCGTATCGGAGCATCATGAATTGTGGTATGTGTTAAAGGGGCCCACTGACACTCTTTCGCCCGGGGCACACGAAAACCTGGAGCCAGCTCTACCCGCCCCCACAAGTTTAGCCAAATAACCCCCAGTTTTCAATGCGTAACTATTAGTATAAAGTTAATTAAGGTTGCCAAGCTTAAGTAATAAGAATTGATGTCGTTGGCATTGAAATGGGCACTGTAGGTGTGTTTACTGTCCTCCACTCCATGGCGACTTTGCTTCCACATTGACTTGCATTGGGTTTCGTGTTTCAGTCGGACCCCCGACTTTTCCCGATAGTCGGACGATTTCGTTCTACCCGACTTTTGAGAAAGTCGGATATCACGAAACCCGACTCGACCTTAAAAAGGGAAAGTCGCTCATCTCTAGTGCTGTGTAAAAAGCAGTCTGCACAGCAGTGTACACACAGCAATACAGCTATCAGGCAGCCTAATAACCAGCGCTGCTGCACACAAGAAAATCCTCCCCTGTCACTGCACACTAACTGTACAGCACAATTGCTATCAGCACAAGCACATAAGAACTTCTCTTTCCAGCCCTAACTCTCTCCCTTCTGATAAACAGCGTCAGCAACCTCTCACTACTATTAAGATCGGCAGAAGTAAAATGGAGGTCGGCGGTCAGGGCTTTTATAGATACTATGATGCCCCCCAAAGCAAGCCAATCACTGCAATTCCCTTCTCTAAGATGGTGGTGGACGCTGCCCATGTCTTCTCGTTGCCCACAGTGTACGTCCTTGCTCATTGGATGAAAAAAAGCACCTGCAAGCATTCTGGGAAATACGACTTTGGCACTCGTTTCGACGACTGCATGGCCGACCTCACACTATGGTCGTGTTTCGGTTGACAAAACTCGACTTTGGCGAAAGTCGTGACTTTTGAATCTGACCGACCTGTTTCGCTCAACTCTAGTCTCCATCCTGCCCCATCTGTCTCCATACTGCCACATGTGTCTCCATTCTGACCCATGATCCTGCACTTCATCTTGACTGAAAAAATCAAAATGTAGAAATTTTTGCAAAATTATTAAAAAAGAAAAACTGAAATATCACATAGATATACAGTACAGATCAAAAGTTTGGACACACCTCATTCAACGATTTTTCTGTATTTTCATGACTATGAAAATTGTACATTCACACTGAAGTCATCAAAACTATGAATTAACACATGTGGAATTATACATTACACTTTACAAAAAAGTGTGAAACAACTGAAAATATGTCTTATATTCTAGGTTCTTCAAAGTTGCCACCTTTTGCTTTGATGACTGCTTCTGACTGTGTATTACTTGGCTTGTTTAGCCACTCTTTCATTACCAGTTACACCTGTGCTGCTGCTAAGTGTTGCTACGCGGTGTTTGTACAACCTCTCTTCCCTCAGCAGCACCCCCTGGTGGAGGTTGCGCTATACTGTACTGCAGCCAGCATTACACCAGACATATGAAAGCCCACATAGAGTTTGCTAAAAAACAATGAAGGACTCAGAGACTATAAGAAATAAGATTCTCTGGTCTGATGAGACAAAGATAGAACTTTTTGGTGATAATTGTAAGCGTTATGTGTGGGGAAAACCAGGCACTGCTCATCGCCTGCCCAGTACAATCCCAACAGTGAAACATGGTGGTGGCATCATCATGCTATGGGGGTGTTTTTCAGCAGCAGGGACAGAATGACTGGTTGCAATTGAAGGAAACATGAATGCGGCCAAGTACAGAGATATCCTGGATGAAAACCTCTTCCAGAGTGCTCTGGACCTCAGACTTGGCCGAAGGTTCACCTTCCAACAAGACAATGACCCTAAGCACACAGCTAAAATAACAAAGGAGTGGCTTCAGAACAACTCCGTGACCATTCTTGACTGGCCCAGCCAGAGCCCTGACCTAACCCCAATTGAGCATCTCTGGAGAGACCTGAAAATGGCTGTCACCAACGGTCACCATCCAACCTGATGGAACAGGAGAGGATCTGCAAGGAAGAATGGCAGAGGATCCCCAAATCCAGGTGTGAAAAACTTGTTATATCATTCCCAAGAGACTCATGGCTGTACTAGCTCAAAAGGGTGCTTCTCCTCAATACTGAGCAAAGGTTTGAATACTAAGAATGTGATATTTCAGTTTTTCTTTTTTAATAAATTTGCACAAATTTCTACATTTCTGTTTTTTTCAGTCAAGATGGGGTGCAGAGTATACATTAATGAGAAAAAAAAACTTTTTTGCATTTACGAAATGGCTGCAATGAAACAAAGAGTGAAAAATTTAAAGGGGTCTGAATACTTTCCGAACCCACTGTACATAGAAATCATAGGACTCCATAGAAAACGTTCTATTTGCCCCTCCACAGCTTTAAAAAACATATATATTATATTTTTTTCACTGAGATGGAGATATACTGTATGTACTGTATGAGTGTGTTACAAATAAATACATATATCCGTTAGCATTCGGTACAGATGGCTCCGACCATGTATATATTATATTACATTATATGCCTGGTAGCTATATCATTAGGTATCTGCTCTACATATACCGTACAAACATACACACATACACCATACACATGTATACATACACACAGATACACATATATGTGTATCTGTGTGTATGTATATATACCGTACAGGCACACAAATACACATACATATACCGTACATACATACACATACACCGTACATATATATACCGTACATACACACACATACACATTAATATACTGTTCATACATACACATACATATACCGTACATACATACACACTTATAAACACATATTGAATACACATATCGTACACAAATATACATACACATTTACCGTATAAATATACAAAGATGTGCAGACACATACATACACATAGATACCCACATATACATATACTGTACATAGATACACACACATAGATACACACAGGTACATGTACACACATACAGTGCCTTGAAAAAGTATTCGGCTCCCTAGAACTTTTCAACCTTTTGTGTGTACATATGTACAATATATGTGTGTATCTATGTATGTGTGTGTACATCTGTGTATGTATTTGTGTATCTATGTGTGTGTATGTATGTACTGTATATGTATATCTACAGTGCCTTGCGAAAGTATTCGGCTCCCTGGAACTTTTCAACCTTTTCCCACATATCATGCTTCAAACATAAAGATACAAAATGTAAATTTTTGGTGAAGAATCAACAACAAGTGGGACACAATTGTGAAGTTGAACGAAATATATTGGTTATTTAAAATTTTTGAGGAAATACAAAAACTGAAAAGTGGGGCGTGCAATATTATTCGGCCCCAACTTAATACTTTGTTGCGCCACCTTTTGCTGTGATTAAAGCTGCAAGTCACTTGGGGTATGTCGCTATCAGTTTTGTACATCGAGAAACTGAAATTCTTGCCCTTTCTTCCTTGGCAAACAGCTCTAGCTCAGTAAGGTTGGATGGAGATCGTTTGTGAACAGCAGTTTTCAGCTCTTTCCACAGATTCTTGATTGGATTCAGGTCTGGACTTTGACTTGGCCATTCTAACACCCGGATACGTTTATTTGTGTACCATTCCATTGTAGATTTCGCTTTATGTTTGGGATCATTGTCTTGTTGGAAGACAAATCTCCGTCCCAGTCTCAGGTCTTTTGCAGACTCCAACAGGTTTTCTTCAAGAATGGTCCTGTATTTGGCTCCATCCATCTTCCCATCAATTTTAACCATCTTCCCTGTCCCTGCTGAAGAAAAGCAGGCCCAAACCATGATGCTGCCACCACCATGTTTGACATTGGGGATGGTGTGTTCAGGGTGATGAGCTGTGTTGCCTTTACGCCAAACATATCGTTTGGCATTGTTGTCAAACAGTTCGATTTTGGTTTCATCTGACCAGAGCACCTTCTTCCACATGTTTGGTGTGTCTCCTAGGTGGTTTGTTGCAAACTTTAAACGACATTTTTTATGGATATCTTTGAGAAATGGCTTTCTTCGTGTCACTCTTCCATAAAGGCCAGATTTGTGCAGTGTACGACTGAATGTTGTACTATGGACAGACTGTCCCACCTAAGCTGTAGATCTCTGCAGTT
>JARQOD010000010.1:11002018-11054286 GCA_033576555.1 Oophaga sylvatica
TTTCAGGCTTTGGGGTTATTGTACGATGAGCCTAATGTCACTGATCAAGCTGAAAAAGCCTTGTTGGCATTAAATCAGGGGCTTGATGACGCTGAGTTATACTGTCAGAGATTCCGTAGGTGGGCAGTCCTGACCAAATGGAATGACGACGCTTTGGCGGCCCTTTTCCGGAAGGGTCTGTCGGATAATGTAAAGGATGTTATGGTGGGATTCCCTGTCCCCTCTGGTCTCAATGATTCTATGTCATTAGCGATTCAAATTGACAGACGTTTGCGTGAGCGGAGAAGTATGCGTGGAGTGGTGTTGCCTTGTGAGCCAGCTGCTGAGCCCATGCAGTGTGATGGAGTGGTGTCTGGGGCACAGCGTCATGAGTTTCGAAAGCGCAATGGGTTATGTTTCTACTGTGGTGATGCCTCTCATGCTATTTCAGTCTGCCCTAAGCGGGAAGACATTTTGCACGCTCAGTTGTCTTGGGTAGTGTTCAGACTAAGTTTTTATTAACTGTCACTCTGATATGCTCTCTGTCCTCATTTTCTGCTCAGGCTTTCGTTGATTCTGGAGCAGCTATTAACCTGATGGATTATGATTTTGCTAAACGTTGTGGGTTTCCCTTGATACCCCTACAGAAGTCTATTCCTTTACTGGGGATCGATTCTACCCCTTTGGCTGAGAATAAACCCCAGTTTTCTACTCAGGTGATAATGAGGGTTGTACCTGATCACCAGGAGTGCTGCAAATTTTTGGTTCTATATAATCTGCATGACATTATAGTGCTGGGTTTCCCTTGGTTACAGTCTCATAATCCTGTTTTGGATTGGAAATCTGTGTCTGTAACCAGTTGGGGCTGCCAATGTGTTAATACCAACACTCCTGTTTTTTCTGCCTCCCCCAGGCTGAGGATGTTCCTGACTTTTTGTTTGATTTTTCTGATGTGTTTAGCGAAAGTAAATCTGCATCCTTACCCCCCATAGGAGCTATGACTGCGCTATTGAATTAGTGCCAGGTAGTAAATTCCCTAAAGGTCGCCTTTTTAACTTGTCTGTACCTGAACATGACGCTATGCGGTCTTATATCAAGGAATCATTGGAGAAGGGTCATATCAGACCATCCTCTTCACCCTTAGGTGCCGGTTTTTTCTTTGTGGCCAAAAAAGATGGTTCATTAAGGCCGTGTATTGATTATCGTCTCTTGAACAATATTACTGTGAAATATCAATACCCGTTACCCTTGATTTCTGACCTGTTTTCCAGGGTGAAAAACGCTACTTGGTTTACCAAGCTTGACCTCAGGGGGGCGTATAACCTTATTCGCATTAAGCACGGGGATGAATAGAAGACGGCATTTAACACCCCTGAAGGGCATTTTGAGTACCTTGTGATCCCCTTTGGGCTCACTAATGCTCCTTCCGTCTTCCAGTCCTTCATGAATGACATTTTCAGGGATTTTGTGGACAAGTTTCTGATTGTTTATTTGGATGATATCTTGATTTTTTCTAATGACTGGGACTCTCATGTGAAACATGTTCGAACTGTATTCCAGATTTTGAGAAAGAATGCTCTGTATGTGAAGGGATCAAAGTGTCTTTTTGGCGTACAGAAGATCTCATTTCTGGGATTCATTTTGTCCCCATCTGTTATTGAAATGGACCCGGTCAAGGTTCAGGCCATCTGTGATTGGGTCCAACCTACTTCATTAAAGGCTCTTCAGAGATTTTTGGGTTTTGCCAATTTTTATCGTAAATTTATTGGTAATTTCTCGGTTATTGTTAAACCATTAACTGATTTGACCAGAAAGGGTTCTGATGTGGTGAATTGGCCTCCTGAGGCAGTCTCTGCGTTTCAGGAACTTAAGCAGAGATTCACTTCTGCTCCTGTTCTACGGCAGCCTGATGTTTCTCTGCCATTTCAGGTGGAGGTTGATGCCTCTGAAATTGGGGCAGGTGCCGTTTTGTCCCAAAAAGATCCAGAGACCTCTAAAAGTAACCCTTGTGCCTTTTTCTCTCGAAAATTTTCTCCTACTGAACGTAATTATGACGTGGGTAATCGGGAGTTATTGGCCATGAAGTGGGCTTTTGAAGAGTGGAGACATTGGCTGGAGGGAGCCAAACATCAGGTGGTGGTCCTTACGGACCATAAGAATCTGGTCTATCTGGAATCTGCCAAGCGACTCAATCCTAGACAGGCCAGGTGGGCCTTGTTTTTCACACGTTTTAATTTTGTGGTTTCCTTTCTTCCTGGCACTAAGAATGTTAAGGCGGATGCCCTCTCGAGGAGTTTCCTTGCGGACTCTCCTGAGCTATCTGATCCCTCTGTTATTTTGAAGGAGGGTGTAGTTCTTTCCGCCATCTCGCCCAATTTGAGACTTGCTCTGGAGGGGTGTCAGGAGGATAGGCCCGAGCGCTGCCCTGTTGGAAAATTGTTTGTCCCGGACCAATGGAAAAAGAGTGTGATGTCTGAGATTCATTGTTCCGCATTGGCTGGGCATCCCGGAATTTTTGGTACCAGAGACTTGGTTAGTCGGTCCTTTTGGTGGCCTACCTTGTCTCGCGATGTCAGGGAATTTGTGCAGTCCTGCGGGACTTGCTCTCGCTCCAAGCCTTGCTCTCGCTCTAGTGGTTTGTTGATGCCATTGCCTGTGCCCAAGAGACCATGGACCCATATCTCTATGGATTTCATTTCCGACCTTCCTGTTTCTCAGAGAATGACCACCATCTGGGTAATTTGTGATAGGTTTTCCAAAATGATACATCTTGTGCCATTACCTAAGTTGCCTTCCTCCTCTGAATTGGTGCCGTTGTTCCTTCAGCACGTGGTTCGTTTACACGGCATTCCTGAGAACATTGTGTCTGACAGAGGAGTCCAGTTTGTTTCCAGATTTTGGAGGACTTTTTGTTCTAAACTGGGTGTTCAATTGTCTTTCTCCTCGGCATTTCATCCTCAGACCAATGGTCAAACTGAGAGAACAAACCAGACATTGGAGACTTATCTAAGATGCTTTGTGTCTGCTGATCAGGATGACTGGGTCTCTTTTTTGCCTTTGGCTGAGTTTGCTCTTAATAATAGGGTTAGCTCTGCCACTTTGATGTCTCCGTTTTTCTGTAATTCTGGGTTTCACCCTCGATTTTCTTCAGGACAGACGGAGGCTGTAAAAATGCAACAAACAGAAAAATATCTCTGACAACTTTTCTTCCTTCAAAATATTTTTTCCCTTCTGTGAGTACCATACAATTTTTATGGCCGGTGATACTGTTATGTTACGGTAGCTGAGGAGTGCAGGTAAAAAAGGAAATACACCAGAGCAGTTGGAATCTATGAGATTGCAGTACCCTGACTAACCACCGCAACTAGAGGCAGCCGTGGAGCGTTCCTACGTTGGTCCTAGATGCCTCGTCACAGCCTGAGAAACTAACTACACCTAAAGATAGAAATAGGAAAGCTATCTGCCCCGGAGCAGAACCCCAAAGATAATAGAAAGCCCCCAAACATGTAATGGCGGTTAGACAAGAGGAAATACTGACACAGAAAGAAAATAGTATGAGCAAACGCTGGGCCCAAACTATCTAAATAGAAAAGGACAGGAAGGGTACTTACTGCAATCTCAGAAAACCCTGAAAAAACACCAACACTACTAATTTCAAAATCACCTGAGATCACACGACCTCTACCACCTAAATTAGTTCTCTGGTGTAACAAAATCAAAACAGCAGCCACTGAAAAAAAACTGGAAAAAGCAAAAGTACAAAACACAGTGGCTGGACTAAACTGAGAGGGCAAAAGCCCCCGGAGGGGACCCTGAAGGCCCCCACAGAAGTGCAGGACAAAATGCAAAAATATAGCAAAAACACAAAATAAGAAATTGTCTTATCTGATAGCAGGAGATGCAGACACGACACAGCAGGCTACAAGGGAAACTGGAAAGAAGGATTCAGACCAGAACAATTGATCACCGGCCATCCTGATGGGAAAATGACTCCCTTATATAAGACCAATCAGTAACACCTGATTCCCAGTCCTCACAATCCTCACTAGTACCGCTTGTAACCACCAGAGGGAGCCTCTGCTCAGAACTCATCTCAAACCCATTCACAACACATCTGTCTCTATCATCTGTCTCTATCATCTCTGTCTCTATAATCTGTCTCTATCATCTGTCTCTATCATCTCTGTCATCTGTCTCTATCATCTGTCTCTATCATCTGTCTCTAACATCTGTCTCTATCATCTCTGTCTCTATCATCTGTCTCTATCATCTGTCTCTATCATCTGTCTCTATCATCTCTGTCTCTATAATCTGTCTCTATCATCTGTCTCTATCATCTCTGTCATCTGTTTCTATCATCTGTCTCTATCATCTCTGTCTCTATCATCTGTCTCTTATCATCTGTCTCTATCATCTCTGTCTCTATCATCTGTCTCTATCATCTATCTCTATCATCTCTGTCTCTATCATCTGTCTCTATCATCTGTCTCTATCATCTGTCTCTATCATCTCTGTCTCTATCATCTCTGTCTCTATCATCTGTCTCTATCATCTCTGTCTCTATCATCTCTGTCTCTATCATCTCTGTCTCTATCACCTGTCTCTATCATCTCTGTCTCTATCATCTGTCTCTATCATCTCTGTCTCTATCATCTCTGTCATCGCTGTCTCTATCATCTCTGTCTCTATCATCTCTGTCTCTATCATCTGTTTCTATCATCTCTGTCTCTATCATCTCTGTCTCTATCATCTGTCTCTATCATCTCTGTCTCTATCATCTGTCTCTATCATCTGTCTCTATCATCTCTGTCTCTATCATCTGTCTCTATCATCTCTGTCTCTATCATCTGTCTCTATCATCTCTGTCTCTATCATCTCTGTCTCTATCATCTGTCTCTATCATCTGTCTCTATCATCTCTGTCTCTATCATCTGTCTCTATCATCTCTGTCTCTATCATCTGTCTCTATCATCTATTTCTATCAACTCTGTCTCTATCATCTGTCTCTATTTTTATGCAGCATGTATTTCTATGCATCCGCACGATCCAGTCTGAGTGCCGGCGGCAGTGCCGGGTGTTCATGCGAGAGACTCACACGAAATCGTGCGAGTTTCTCGCATGTGTGACCCCGGCCTTATACTCACCCTCCAGCGTCTTCACATAGTAGTTTACAGCACCATCTCCTACCCGTAGCTTCCAACATAATAACATACTATTATATATAATAACACCACATATAATAGTATGTTATTAAATATTTTACCACATTTTTTGCTTCAAATATATTTTTCCCTATTTTCCACCTCTAAAACCTGGGTGCGTCTTATAGTCCGGTGCGTCTTATAGTCCGAAAAATACGGTAATTAAATAAAATGGTGTGGGGTTTGCCCCCATTTTTTACAACCAGCCAAGCTAAAGCAGACATCTAAGGGCTGATATTCTCAGGCTGGTAAGGGGCCATGGATATGGCCCCCCAGGCTAAAATCAGGAGCCCGCAGTCACCCTAGAAAGGGCACATATATTAGATGTGCCAATTCTGACACTTTGCCCAGCTCTTCCCACTTGACCTGTGGCTGTGGCAAGTGGGGTAATATTTGTGGGATTGATGTCACCTTTGTATTGTCAAGTGAAAATAAGATGCCCCATTACTAACCCTATAGTCATATTGTAAATAAAAAATACCCAGGTGAACCCTGTGAACTCACCTACGGCACCACTGTGTAAGACCTTTCTCATGCAGCAAGCGGTGCTGTAAGTTCACCAGGGTTTAGCATTGAACTCCAGTGAACTTTCTCAAAGGAGTTCAGCACTAGACATTGACAGGAGCAATTACGCCTCGGTCAGTGTAACCTGGATGACGGGAGAGCGGTCACTAATGTGACTGCTCTCCAAATCATCTAAATCTTCATGGGACAGTATCGATTAGCTGGTAAAGGGAGTATACTTTTTTAATTTAAAATAAAATAATTCTGTGTCATTTATTTAAATTAATGGATTTTATTCTGGCTGTGTGTTTATTTCAAAACTTACCATGAGGTTAGTAATGGAGATGCATCTCCATCACAAACTTGTGGGCTTGATGTCAGTGACAATAAAATAGCTGACATCAACCCCACAAATATTACATCTTTTGCTACCACTACAAGGCAAGTGGGAAGACACAGACAAAGCGCCAGAATTGGGCATCTAATAGATGTGCCTTTTCTTGTGCGACTGTGGGGTGCTATTTTTAGGCTGGGGGGCAATAATCATGGACCCTTACCAGTCTGAGAATACCAGCCCCCATCTGTTTGCTTTAGATTGGCTGGTTGTCAAAAAAGGGGGAACCTGATACTATTTATATAGATAATTTAGAAAAATGGCATAGGGACCCCTCTATTCTTGATAATCAGCCATGATAAAGCTGACAGCTGAGAGTCATTTTTTTATTTATTATAGTACAGGTGCTGGCTGGTGAATACTTCTATGGCTTTTTTCAGTGACAGCAGGTGTAGGCTGATGGAAATAGTACTCACATCAGCCGATGTGAATGGCGGTAAACTTTTTACAGCAGGTCATTGCTACTGGCTCAGGAACTGCAGCTCTCTGACTGGTGGTAATAATCTTACTGCCGATCAGAGGCAGTGTTTGCTGCACTGTCCTGCAAATGACAGCATGTAAACAGCGGATGTTTGGTCCCCCATTTATCTGAATACTGTTCTGGTACCCGAACCAAACTTTTTAAAAATCTTCTGCAGAACCTGCCAGAACAGAACATCCAGAAGTTTCAACATCACTAGTCACTATACCTGGCAGAAACCAGTGATGTCACTTATGTGGGCAGAGTTAGTCTCCTGCACCTCCGGGTACAATGACACCGCTCTATTCCTGGCTTATTATTATTCATTAAAGCAGACAACAAAGTGCACAAAGGGGAGACAGCGTGCTGTGTACATCACACAGGGGAGATAGCCTGCAGCTTACATTGCAGGAGAAAGCACATGGATGACACAGCAGGAGTAGCACCATCCCTGAAACGAGCATCACTGATGAAGCTTCATTTCAGAGAGGGACAGAGGCTGTGGCAGTGACCACAGACTCTGTCCCCTGCTTCTTGACTCTTCATTTGAGTATCAAGCATGCATTGAGATATTCCATTCAATTGACATTACACAGAAGTAGAGGAGAAAAATTTTAATAGCTGTTAGATAATGAAGTTGGGGAACGGTATAGAATTTTTTAACCCCTTTATGACCAGAGGTATTTTCATTTTTGCCATTTCGTTTCTTGCTCTCCTTCTTCCCAAAGCCATAACTTTTTAATATTTTGGTGAAAATGGCCTTTTGAAGGCTCGTTTTTTGCGGAACAAGCTGTACTTTTGAAAAACATCATAGGTTTTAACATATCATGTGCCAGAAAATGGAAAAAAAATTCCAAGTGTGGTGAAATTGCAAAAAAAGTGCAATTCCACAGTTGATTTTTTTTTTTACCATGTTCACTAAATGCTAAAACTAACTTGCCATTATGATTATCCATGTCATTACGAGTTTATAGACACCAAACTTGTCTAGGTTCTTTTTTATTTAAGTGGTGAAAAAAAATCCAAACTTTAGTAAAAAGAAAATGGTGCCATTTTACGAGACCGGTAGCATCTCCATTTTTCGTGATCTGGGGCTAGGTGAGGGCTTATTTTTTGCGCAATGAGCTGACGTTTTTATTGATATCATTTTGGCGTAGATATGATCTCTTGATCGAACGGTATTGCATTTTATTTCAATATAGTGGCGACCAAAAAAATGCAATTCTGATGTTTTGAATTTTTCTCTTGTTACGCAGTTTAGCAAACGGGATAATTCTTTTTTTATGTTGATAGATTCTGAACGCGGCGATACCAAATATGTGTGTATCTGATTTTTAATTTGTTTTATTTTGAATGGGGCAAAAGGGGGATGATTTCAACTTTATTTTTTTTATATTTGTAAAAACATTCTTTTTTTACATTTTGCATGCTTCAATAGTCTTCATGGGAAGACTAGATTTGGGCACTCTACTCAAGGCTATTATGCCACAGAGCAGCAGGTTTTTATAGCACAGAGTACAAGGTTTATTTCTCCCAAAGAGTACAAGCTTTTATGCAACAGAGCAATATAAATTTTAGCCACAGAGAACAAGTTTTATATGGCACAGAGAAATAGGATTTTTTGACAACAGAGAACAAGGTTTATTATATGTCACAGAGCAATAGGATTTTTGTGCCACATAGTAGAGGGTTTATGTGTCACAGAGCAATAGGATTGTTTGCCAAAGAGCACATCTTTTATGACACAGAAATAGGATTTTTGCCACAGATCAACAGGCTTTCATTGCAAAGACCACAAGACTTTTATGGCACAGAGCAACAGGCTGTTAGGGCAGCCTACATAATGCTAATATGGCACACAGGAAAAGGCATTTAGAGCACAGAGCAACAGGTTGATATTGCATAGAGGAGTGAGAATCTCTCTGACAGCGCACATGGAACAGAATGACGCAACCCTGCCTTTATACAGGCAGGTTCACATTGTGCGCCGGACAATCACAGCCATGCCAGTACTTTGCAAGGCGTTGATGGCTCCAGAAGTGGTCACAGCCTAAAAGCTTGTTGATTGGCTGTGAATCCGTACATTATGAAAGGCTCCTGGAAAAATATCTATTTTTTCGGGTCCATGTACAGATGCTAGGAGTCTGGTAAGGACCTCAAACTTTACCATTGGAGTTTGCTCATAACTATTTAAGAGTCTTTTTTACTCTTAAAATTCAGTCCTATGGAGAAATGGCCTACATATCTTCCCAACCCTAAACCTTCTTATATGGAGAGCAATTGACTAAAAAAGGTGACCATGTAGGAATTAACCTAATAATGCCCTTTATTTGTCTGTCTCTTACTCTCTAGCCTCATTCCAGCCAAAATTTCAGTATTTTCTTCAATGGGTAAATGTCTGGATCACATTTAATTACATAAATGTGACATCCAAAAGCAGTGCTGAGTGCTGTTGCTTCAAAAGCATCCAGCAACTAGAGGAGTTAACACAGTCACAGGAGACAGTGAGTGGTTAGCAGAGCCCCAGGGGGATTGTGGGAAACTTGTTTACTATTCCGGCAGCAGTCAAAGGGATGAGTGGTGTGTGATCTGTCTCTCACAATGGTTCAGGCAAGTGAACCATAGGGACACAGGTTTCCATTAAAGAGTGAAGCTGGGCTAACGTCTTTACTGCTAGTTGAGAAAGTCTATCATAAGCAGGAAGATAAGGACTGGAAGAAATTGTGTCACAGAATCATCTCCCTCAGCAAACCCCCCCTCTCCTCCATCTAACTGTGCTAGAAGGAATGCTGTGTACTACTGTGCCTTTGTAAAGAGTCTTGATCTGTGCTGAACTGTGCTAACAAAATAGACTGTTAGTCAATGTGCCTAACAGTACAGCAGCTGTACTGTTTATGAAGCCTGTGCTTAAGAAACTTGAATTTTACTGGACGTGCTGTGATATTAAAGTATACTGTTCATCTGTACATGAGGACTCTATCAATTGTGTCTGTGTGAGCAAGTGGATCCATCTTGTGCCTGAGGAAGCTGCAGTGCATGGTCGCCCTGAGTAACGGTTCCCCCAGAGTTCCAAAGAATTTGTGAACCCTGTCCTGCCCCTATCTGAAACTGGTGACGTGCACGTAACATAAACTACTCAAAAAAACATGTTTCTATTGTGACAACATTGTTGGTTGAAAGTCCTATTAAAAATGCAAAATCTGACATTTGGCAAATTGAGTTTGGTGCTAACATCTAAAAAACAACTTTTGCATGAATGTAATTGATATATTTAAGGCTGAGAATGACATATAGAGTTATTTTATCAATAGTTTAAATAATATCTTTTATGGAGAACTCCTACTATTGTTCTAGAATATTCAAAGCTGAATAAATTTGTTTGACATTGCTGCCGTCAATCAACGTCTAAGTTCAAATATTCTTAATATGTGTTTTTCAATATAGCAGTGTTCCTACAAAACATTAGTAGGTGATTTTTAATGTGAAACAGATGTTAGCATTTGTAAATACTATGTTGGCATTTTCCAGAGTTGATAGATAACTGCAACAGTTTACCCATATGTCATAAATAGAAAGTGAACATACTGTTTCAATCTTAGAAATTGTTATTGCTAACTTCTACTTCCTTCAAATTGTATATTGCACAATATACATTATTTTTATATTTATCAATACTGTCTAATTCTCAGACAGCAAAAACTTAGACTAGACTGGGTTAAAATTTACTAAATTTAAATCTTTAGAATGTCTAGTCTAAGTTTATGCTACCTATTAGTTGGTGACTTTTGTAGCAGAAATTTGCACCAAAATTTTGGCACATTTTGCTTGTGTACAATGTTCCAGGTTAATACCTCATATACACCACATGGAGTTATTTCCAGCCCATCAAAATAATTACAGGGATAGCGAGAAATGGGGATTTTAACCCTGCTGTTCTGTTCGCATTTGCTATACACTTGTACTGTTCCCGGGTCAATATGATCCGACCTATTAATTCTTGATTTTTAGCTACTCTAAGTGTTTTATTTGAATACTTTTTTTCATTATTATACTGTATGTGAACATGGTTGATCATAAACAAATGAAAAATTTAAATTCAAACTTAATTTATTTTTTTTTCATAAAAAGGTTACACAGGCTTTTTACAATTATCTTTGATTGTTGGCATTCTGCACACAAATAACAAAGAAGCTTTACATTACTATTACTAAAACATGAAATTTAACTTTTTGAAACAATATTTATAAATCAACAAATGAAAAATCATAAAAACTTCAACCTTTTTAGAAAGAAACAAGAAAAAACTGAACATGTTCATGCGTTTTTACACTGAACTCAATAATAAGACACATGTCCTTTACACAGATATTTTGAAGATCCAGCACATGTCAGATTAGTCTTATTGTCACAGGAAGATGGACAGAAGCTACATCTCTTCCTTTTTTTGCTGGTAGCTGTGCTGGTGGAGGCAGTGGATGTGGAGTCTCTTTCTTGAGCATGCTGGACACTTTTTACAATGGCTGTTGCTCCTTCACTTCTGGGGGTCACTTTTCTGCTCTCAATATATGGCCTAACCAGGGATTTTCCCAATTCCTCAAGAAATAATCTTCTTTTATGCAGCTTATTCCGGTTCCAATCGGGGTCGATTTCTCTCCATAAGACAAATGCATTGTATGCAGAAACGTCCAGTATGTTATATAAATTAAAATCATTGGCCACCGATTGGTTTTGCGTTTGCATGTATATATTGATATTGCTTGGTCTAAAGTATCAACTGCTCCCTTTGTGGCATTATAATCCAAAATAATGTCAGGCTTTCTGTCTTCTCTATCACTTACGGCATTGTCATGGTGCATTGTGCTCATTAGAATTACCTGTTTGTTTTTTTTTGGAACATAAGAAGCAACAGTTGTATTTCCAGAAAAATAAAAAGTAGAACTGTACACCTCTCTCTTGCTAAGGATACCTTGTGGTAGTTCAGGTTTGTTTTTTCTTACAGTACCCAGCATGGTAAGTTGTTTTTTCTTCAACATCTAGCCTAGTTGATAGGATGTAAAAAAGTTGTCACATGTGACATTTTGTCCTTTTAGTCCATGAGTCAAATCGAGAACAACACGCATACCCTGATTTTTTTCAGGTTTTTCACCAGGGGTTTTTCCTGTATACACTTGAACATTTAGAGCATATGAACTTTTGCTGTCGCAACGTGTCCAGATCTTGATGCCGTATTTTGCTGGCTTACTTGGTATATGTTGTCTGAATGGGCACCTACCTCGGAATGCCACCAGTTGCTCATCAACAGTTACATTTTCACCACTATGATACAATTTTGGTAGAATCTCTACCCATTATTTCCAAACATTTCTAATAGGTGCTAGTTTATCTTTAGCTCTTCTTTCCATTCTGTTTTAGAATCAAACCGCAGTACTCTAGAAATGTCATGAAACCTTTCACGACACATTGTAGCTCTAAATATGTGGAGACCGGTTTCGCAATTCCACAAACTTTTAGTTGATTCACCATAAAATTTGTATACTCCCGCTAAAAGAAGTAAACCAATATAAGCATTTAGAGCTGTCACATCTAATTTTTTCCATTTATCACCATAAACTACTTGTCCCTCAATGTTTGTCATTTGTATTATAATATTTTGGATAGTTATATTTAGAAACAATGCGAATGCTGATCCTATATCAGATATTCTTGATGTAGCGTACCTTGTAGGACCAGGAGTAGCTTTTATGATATTTTCAGAGGACAATCTACCAGCCTGACTAGGCTGCAAGTTCCAAATTACACACTTGTTTTTAGAAGGGATTTCTTGCATCCGGCTAGTTGTCTGGATATCATGTTCCTCTTCATACTCCACTTCATATATTCAGATAATTACTTGCTTACTGATTAGAACAGTGAAACCACCACCATTTTGAGATGAAGTACACATAAAAAAAAACATAACTTTTGCAGTCAGAAATAATCAGAGACCTGTAGAACAGTATAAAATGCTATCGGGTCATATTGACCCAAACAGTACAAGTGTAACAATCAGCGTGTAGCAAAAAGTAAACAAAAAAAAACAAAAATATATATAGAGCTCCACAAATGAGGAGAAGTCAAGATACCACTAGTTTCAAATCCTTATACAGGTCCTTCTCAAAAAATTAGCATATAGTGCTAAATTTCATTATTTTCCATAATGTAATGATTAAAATTAAACTTTCATATATTTTAGATTCATTACACACCAACTGAAATTTTTCAGGTCTTTTATTGTTTTAATACTGATGATTTTGGCATACAGCTCATGAAAACCCAAAAATCCTGTCTCAAAAAATTAGCATATTTCATCCGTCCAATAAAATAAAAGTGTTTAAAACAAAATAAAAAAAAACATCAAATAATAATGTTCAGTTATGCACTCAATACTTGGTCGGGAATCCTTTTGCAGAAATGATTGCTTCAATGCGGCGTGGCATGGAGGCAATCAGCTGTGCACCGCTGAGGTGTTATGGAGCCCAGATGCTTCGATAGCGGCTTAAGCTCATCCAGAGTGTTGGGTCTTGCGTCTCTCAACTTTCTCTTCACAATATCCACAAGATTTCTATGGGGTTCAGGTCAGGAGAGTTGGCAGGCCAATTGAGCACAGTAATTACCATGGTCAGTAAACCATTTACCAGTGGTTTTGGCACTGTGAGCAGGTTGCCAGGTCGTGCTGAAAAATGAAATCTTCATCTCCATAAAGCATTTCACGCGATGGAAGCATGAAGTGCTCCAAAATCTCCTGATAGCTACTGCATTGACCTGCCCTTGATGAAACACAGTGGACCAACACCAGCAGCTGACATGGCACCACACCATCACTGACTGTGGGTACTTGTACACTGACTTCAGGCATTTTGGCATTTCCTTCTCCCAGTCTTCCTCCAGACTCTGGCACCTTGATTTCCGAATGACATGCAAATTTGCTTTCATCAGAAAAATAGTACTTGGACCACTTAGCAACAGTCCAGTGCTCTTCTCTGTAGCCCAGTCGTGCTTTCTCTGTTTCTGGTTTCAAAGTGGCTTTACCTGAGGAATGCGGCACCTGTAGCCCATTTCCTGCACAGCCTGTGCACGGTGGCTCTGGATGTTTCTACTCCAGACTTAGTCCACTGCTTCCGCAGGTCCCCCAAGGTCTGGAATTGGTCCCTTTTCCACAATCTTCCTCAGGGTCCAGTCAACCTTCTCTCGTTGTACAGCGTTTTCTGCCAATTGTTTCCTTCCAACAGACTTCCCATTGAGGTGCCTTGATACAGCACTTGGGAACAGCCTAATTGTTCAGAAATTTCTTTCTGGGTTACCCTCTTGTTTGAGGGTGTCAATGATGGCCTTCTGCCATCAGTCAGGTCGGCAGTCTTACCATGTGGCGGTTTTGAGTAATGAACCAGGCAGGAGTTTTTTAAAAGCTCAGGAACTTTTTGCATGTGTTTAGAGTTAATTAGTTGATTCAGAAGATTAGGTAATAGCCTGTTTAGAGAACTTTTCTTGATATGCTAATTTTTGAGACAGGATTTTTGGGTTTTCATGAGCTGTATGCCAAAATCATCAGTATTAAAACAATAAAAGACCTGAAAATTTCAGTTGGTGTGTAATGAATCTAAAATATATGAAAGTTTAATTGTAATCATTACATTATGGAAATAATGAAATTAGCACTATTATGCAATTTTTGAGAAAGGACCTGTATAAAAAAATCTACAGGGTCTCAAAAATCATTTCGGGTCATATTGACCCAACAGTACAGCAGGGTAAAACTTAACCTTTAACTGGGTATGTTAAAATTGCAAACAAAAACACAAAAGGAACACGTGTTGCAACACAGGTGCCCTTAACCAATTGACAGCGGGTGTGTGGTACCTAAAATGTTCATTTGCGTGTTTTCAGCACAAAATAAGACAGTCCAAATACCTATAGGACTTGAATACTTGAATACCCTTCTATTCCCAGATTAGTTTGTGAGGTGCTATCTGATACCTTTCGTATATTAAAACCTTTCTTAAGGCACTTATTTTTACCATACACTTATCAAAGATCCTTATGGTGGTTCAAACCTCTCATTTTTTCCGATCATATGGTTTAAAGTGCTCTTAGTGCTTTGGCATTGGCATAACAAGTAAATACAGTAGGTGGGGGGTTAAAAAAAATCACAGTATACATAAATAAGTCATGTACGTGACCCTATATCCACTCCAGACCCCTAAATCCTCTGTTTAGGTACACAAGAGAAACAACTGGGCTATATGTCTCTCCCAGTAAGATAATATGCAGCATAAATAAACAGTGCTTCTTATGTTTACCACATGCGTCAAATGGTTTTTAGGATCATGTTTTTTCCTTTTAGATCATAAGTATGCACAAAGGAATTCGGAAAGACACCAGAATTTTATGTAAGGTATCAAAAGAGAAAAGTCTTGATCTCACCCAATTAGCCAGAGGATACCCCAAGTTCAGCACTCTGCCACTAGTGTGAAGGGTAATGTCAAGCCTTTATCTGTCTCCCTGAGATAAAGGCTGACACTGGGGTCTATAGATGTTGCAGTGAGTGAGAATGGGGAATGTGACATTAGTCACTACTCACGGTCACGGACAAGCCGTGTAATGGGGAAGTCAACTAGTCAGAGGTCAAAAGTTAGGAGGGTACATCATAAACAGAGGAGTGAGGCAAAGGCATAATCAGGTTACAGTCTGGGTGTAAGGATTTCAGATGTTCTATAGAGCCTGTTTTGCCCTTGTCCAAGATGGAGTCTGTTACGTCTCCCTGTCATGGAACTTCCTGTCTGTCCTGCTATTTAAGTCCAGGTCGGGAGACCCTACTTGCCTGAGTATTTTGTTGCTGTTTGTTTCTGAGCTTCCTCCTGGCTTGCCTCTGGAGTTCATGCTGCTGCTCGTTACTCGGTGCTCTGCCTCACCACTTCAAGCTGCCTTCAGTCTTCTAAGCAGCTTCCGGAATCCTGGCCGGTTTTACATACTGTCCAGACTTCTGAGACTGTGTCTGTTGCGGGCTGCTGTGCAGGACTTGAGCGAGCCTTCTCAGCCCAAAAGGTACATTTAAGGACCTTCTCCCTGTTATGCTCCACCCATGTATTTCTGGACTTCCATGAAAGGTGTCATCTCCTTTATCTGCATAGTTCTAGACTTCCATGTGTAAGTGCTAGTCACATTCTTGCTTCTTATTACTGCTTGACTTCCACATATAAGTATTGGTCGCACTTTTGCTGCATACCAATGCTGGACTTCCACGTATTAGTGCAGGTCGCACTCTTGCTGCAACCCTACTGCTGGACTTCCACTTATAAGTGCGGTCGCACTCTTGCCACATATTACTGCTGGACTTGTTTGTATTAGTGGTCGTGCCCCGCTACTAAGTTTGCTGGACAATTCTGTTTTGTGCTGTGGACTTCGTTACAATTGCAGGAAAGTCTCTTTTAGTTTATGTTCTACTTCTTGCTTTGTTAAATACACTTATTTGTCTCAGTTTTGGTCTCAGACTCGTTTAATCCCACGCAATCAGATTCCATAGTATCCACATAGTTGGTACACAGGGGTTAGAATTCCAATATGGTTGAGGATCAAGAAAAGGGGCTAGGGAAGTGGATGGTCAAAGGCAAATCCTAGGTCAGGCAGCAAAGATCAGAATACTAGAAGTTAAAACACAAAGCAAACACACCCACAATTTGAGCAGAGCTACAACTGGAAGAAATTAGAAGCAGACAGCCAGTTAAATAGCCTGGGAATTACACCAAACAGGAGACACCAGTAGGAAACACAGCATGCCCTGGCCATAATAGGGTGACTGGACTGTCACTTATCACACTAACAGTTCAGCAAGCCAAAGGCTCAGTTTGGATTGTTCAAGCGGCATATCACAATAATTACAGCTCAGCATGCCCCATATTGGTTGAGCTGCCCCACATCACACTGAGTGGAGGAATCATAACACAGCAAACTTTTTTCAACACATAGCACACCCCCAGGGAACCAGATGTCCTCTTTTGGTAACTTTATTAATATAGAAAAAACAACAATGTTTATGTCACCCAGTGCATTTATCAAGCAACTATTTGAATTCTATCTTGCTCATTGATAGAGCGATTTAAACCATTAGACAGGTGTTACTCTTTTGGATTAAATAAAGATTTCCTGCTATAAATAGCAAGGACATTTTTAAGCGAAATGCACAATAACAAAAGTAAAAGACAGCACCTATGAAGTCCTATGCATCTTCATAGTTACAGCCTTCAAAAATTCCCTTTGCATAGTCTAATCCTGCACTTGTTACTTCTCTTGTTACTTGCTAATAACAGAGAATAGAAGCTGTATACAGTACATAAAACTGTAGAATATTTCTTTTAAAGACTATTTGTACTTTTTTATTTTTTGTATGACCAAAGCACACAGCGAATCAAATTATTATTTATAATAAATAAATCTTTAAAAATAAGAGAAATATATACAGTACAGACCAAAAGTTTGGACACACCTCATTTAAAGATTTTTCTGTATTTTCATGACTATGAAAATTGTAAATTCACACTGAAGGCGTTATGAATTAACACATGTGGAATTATACATTACACTTTACAAAAAAAGTGTGAAACAGCTGAAATTATGTCTTATGTTCTAGGTTCTTCAAAGTAGCCACCTTTTGCTTTGGTGGCTGCTTTGCACATTCTTGGCATTCTCTTGATGAGCTTCAAGAGGTAGTCACCGGAAATGGTTTTCACTGCACAGGTGTGCCCTGTCAGGTTTAGTAAGTGGGATTTCTGGCCTTATAAATGGGATTGGGACCATCAGTTGTGTTGTGCAGAAGTCTGGTGGATACACAGCTGATAGTCCTACTGAATAGACTGTTAGAATTTGTATTATGGCAAGAAAAAAGCAGCTAAGTAAAGAAAAACAAGTGGCCATCATTACTTTAAGAAATGAAGGTCAGTCAGTCTGAAAAATTGGGAAAACTTTGAAAGTGTCCCCAAGTGCAGTTGCAAAAACCATCAAGCGCTACAAAGAAACTGGCTCACATGAGGACCGCCCCAGGAAAGGAAGACCAAGAGTCACCTCTGCTTCTGAGGATAAGTTTATTCGAGTCACCAGCCTCAGAAATCGCAGGTTTACAGCAGCTCAGATTAGAGACCAGGTCAATGCCACACAGAGTTCTAGCAGCAGACACATCTCTACAACAACTGTTAAGAGGAGACTTTGTGCAGCAGGCCTTCATGGTAAAATAGCTGCTAGGAAACCACTGCTAAGGACAGACAACAAGCAGAAGAGACTTGTTTGGGCTAAAGAACACAAGGAATGGACATTAGACCAGTGGAAATCTGTGCTTTGGTCTGATGAGTCAAAATTTGAGATCTTTGGTTCCAACCACCGTGTCTTTGTGCGACGCAGAAAAGGTGAACGGATGGACTCTAAATGCCTGGTTCCCACCGTGAAGCATGGAGGAGGAGGTGTGATGGTGTGGGGTGCTTTGCTGGTGACATTGTTGGGGATTTATTCAAAATTGAAGGCATACTGAAACAGCATGGCTACCACAGCATCTTGCAGCGGCATGCTATTCCATCCGGTTTGTGTTTAGTTGGACCGTCATTTGTTTTTCAACAGGACAATGACCCCAAACACACCTCCAGACTGTGTAAGGGCTATTTGACCAAGAGGAAGAGTGATGGGGTGCTATGCCTGATGACCTGGCCTCCACAGTCACCAGACCTGAACCCAATCGAGATGGTTAGGGGTGAGCTGGATCGCAGAGTGAAGGCAAAAGGGCCAACGAGTGCTTAGCATCTCTGGGAACTCCTTCAAGATTGTTGGAAGACAATTTCCGGTGACTACCTCTTGAAGCTCATCAAGAGAATGTCAAGAGTGTGCAAAGCAGTCATCAAAGCAAAAGGTGGCTACTTTGAAGAACCTAGAATATAAGACATATTTTCAGTTGTTTCACACTTTTTTGTTAAGTATATAATTTCACATGTGTTAATTCATAGTTTTGATGCCTTCAGTGTGAATGTACAATTTTCATAGTCATGAAAATACAGAAAAATCTTTAAATGAGGTGTGTCCAAACTTTTGGGCTGTACTGTATATTTTTTAAAGTCTACATACAGGACAAATGAGGATGGGCCACCATGAATATCAAGTGGATTATTCTCCATGATTGGCTTGAAAAATTCAGGTGCGTTACCCATATTTATCCCCTTTAGACTTTTTTTTCACCCTTGACCGTTAGTCTTTTCATTTGATGTATTGATTTAATAAATATATTTATTTTAGCAATTATAATTTTATCTGCTATGCGTGTGTTTTGGAGCTTTTCTACTAGTTTTAGCATTTTAGACCAGCATTTATCTAGTGTTCCTTTTTTTTAAAGCATTAGGACAATCGAATTGAAGCATTTAATACATATTTTTTGTCCTCTTCTGACCCTTATTGTCCTAATTTTCTTTTCTTTTGGGGAATGTTATTTTGTTAACAAACAGAAGGAATTGTGTCCACCAAACTATTGAGGAATTCAAATTTTAAATCACAATATTTTTAAATAGAAATGTTAAATATGAGATGTTTATTTCCAGCAAAAATGAATCAGGCCCATTGTACCTCAGCCTTTCAATGACTGTATCTGGAATTGTATTAGGCTTTCTCCTAAAGAAAAGCATTGTACGTTACCAATAGTATGAATAGTTTTTCGAGACTATTCATACTAGCCAATCCCGCATTTTTGCAATATGCTTTGTGCAGGATCAGTGTAATATAAACTATTTTAATAACTAGAATAAACCAGACAAAAGGTTTCATTCTGTGAAAGCACTGAAGACTCATCTCTGAAAATGCATGTAAGCAACTTTAAGACATTGACATTTTTTATCACATGCTATTACAGTATGTGCAAAAGGAATTTCAGAGCTTTGAAATTTAGCTACACTTAATACATTCAGTAACATCAGTGAAATTAAAGAGTAGATACCTTAGTGGGTTTATATATACTCCTTAAAGTTTTTGTCTCATAGCAAAGTTTAATACTTCCTTGTTAGATCACAAAAATAACAATTCTCTAATTGTAATAATTTAAAACATGTTCCTGGACTTAGATATTGCTTTTATATCCAGGTACCCCTGGTGTACCTTGTCCCTCCCCTCAAACCGTCCATCTATTGTGCCCGTTACTAGTATATATACACTTCTAAGCATGTTGGATAATCTATCTCTACTCACAAAATCTTGCACTCACTTTCCACGCAGGCTGAAAATGTATCATAAAATTACATTGTGAGACAGTCCACGCATCGTAATTACATATCAGATGCTGAAGGCCATGTTAGAATATTTGTCCATTGCAGGCTGCTCACTGTAGCATTGTTGCATGTTGTGTTGAAAAATGGCTCCTGTGACAGTTTGGAGAAATGGCCACACCACTGGTTTTACAACCAAATCAATACGGTCACTGATAACTCCATGAAAACCCAAGAACTACTCACTGCCACCACCAGTCGTTTTCTGGCTGATTGGATGTCATTTTAGATAGTGTATAGCTTCAGGGGTGCGGTTTACAGAACAAAAGGAAGATAATTATTACATTTTACATTTAATCTAGAACCATAGGCAGTGTTTATAAAAGACTTTACAAATGGGACAAAACAATACACTATGGATATCAAATAAAGTTGTACTTTGCAGTGTCATTGCATGTAAACATAAAATATATGAAATTTGAATTGCATTACTGCTCTAGAGAATAAGAAAAAATATAGATGTTCAGCACATAACTTGGCCATTTCATGCGTGCCCAGCAGCCAATGACAATTTCACATATTTCATGTTTACATGCTATGGCACTGCAGAGTGCAACTTAGTTATGTATAGAGATGGCTACTCTTAGTTTGTACCTGAACACACCAGCTTTCTGTTTGGAAGTGACAGTCAGTCTTGTTATTTGACACTATGGATGTGTCACAGAATTTCGTACCATTGGACAGTGGAGAAAAAATAATTACATTTTTACCACAAAAAAAAATTAGCCCCAGATTTTACATTTTCCACAGAGAAATGGGCGAAAATGGCACCAAAATTTGTCCCACAATTTCTGCTGAATGTGTAAATACCCCAACTTTCACCATCCAACCTGACGGAACTGGAGAAGATCTGCAAAGAAGAATGGCAGGTGTGAAAAACTTGTTGCATCATTCCCAAGAAGACTCATGGCTGTACGAGCTCAAAAGGGTGCCTCTACTCAATCCTGAGCAAAGCGTAGACCATGTGATATTTCAGTTTTTCTTTTTTAATAAATTTGAAAAATTTCTACATTTCTGTTTTTTTCAATCAAGATGAGATTGTATGCAGAGTGTACATTAATGAGAAAAAAATAAACTTTTTTGAATTTACCAAATGGCTGCAATGAAACAAAGAGTGAACATTTTTAAAGGGGTTTAAATACCCACTGTACATATCATTTTGAATCACATTTATCCTGTGCTCTTAGCTGAGCACTTACATCAGAATTTCCATATAAATCTCTGAATGACGTGATTCAGATGACACACACGACGGATCCAATCACTATAATAAGGCAACAGAGTTACTCTGGACTCCGACTGTTCTCTGTTCAGTGGTGTCCTTCTTTCAGAAGTACACAAAACTGTGCCCAACCGCACTTTCATACATGTCTAAAAAGACGGACACCACCGGGTCTTAGGCCAGAAAGCATCCATAGTTTCCCAATCTGCCTCATTTTAGGAAATCTTCTGTCACTGTTTCCATCTGAATGATGTATTTCAAAAATTTACATGGAAACCCCGGTGTAAGTGCTCATTGTAGAGTGCAAGACAAATGTGAGCCAAGCCTTACTGTGATATTTAGGATACGGAATGAACAAATCAACAGTAAGTCAGGAATTTGTTTTATCATTTTTTATGCAAGTCCACATGCGGTATAAGTGATTAGATGACTTTATTCTTCAGGTGTGTGCGATTATAGCGATATCAGACTGATATATTTTTTATGTTTGGGTGCTATCACACACTAAAAGACGCTTTTTCTTTTGCAAAAAAAAAAACATTTTTGCACCACCATATTTGAGACCAATAATTTTTCCATATTTCAACTGACAGAGTCATATGATGGCTTCTTTTTTTGGGGATAAGTTGACTTTTTTTTTGGTACCATGCTCGGTTACATAACATTTTTTGTTAGCTTTATATTGCAATTTTTAGGAGGCAGAGTGAACAAAAACCAGCAGTTTAGGATTTTTTTATTCTGTTCTGTGAGTAGTAAAAATGATAAGTCAGCTTTACTCTTCGGGTCAGTATGATTATACCGATACCACATTATATAATTTTTTTATGTTTTGTGACTTCTACACAATGAAATCTATTTTATAAAAAAAATACATTTTTGCATAGCTGTATTCTGAGAGCTATATAACTTTTTTACTTTTCCACTGATGGCAGCTTGATTTTTGAGTGGCATTCTCAGAGATACCATTTTTATTTACATTCGTCCTTTTAATGCAGCTTCTTACACTTTTTTGTTTGTATGATGAAAAAGCTTTGTTTTATGCCTCGCTTTTTTTTTATAATGCTCACTGAAGGAGTTAACTGTTGTGAAAGTCTTATAGGTCTGCTCGTTTTGGGTGCAACGATAGCAAATACACTTACTTTTCTTGATTTTTTTTGCATAAAAATACGAATTTCTAGGCATAGTATATTTGTAACATTCATCTTCTCTCTCCACACAGGTATGCAATGCATTCATTGGAAGCAAACAGCTGAATGATAGAATCCCCACCTCTGCTATCTGTGTTGTATGCTGCACTATATATTAAGGGTATGCAATGCATTCATTGGAAGCAAACAGCTGAATGATAGAATCCCCACCTCTGCTATCTGTGTTGTATGCTGCACTATATATTAATGGTGTGCACTCCATACTTCTGGTTGCTGCCAAGCACTGCTTTACCATCTTGCAACATAGTTTAATGTGCCTGGTAATAATGCTTTGGTATAATTCATTTTTGCACTGTGTTTATAATACTTACTGCTTCCTATCCTGTGACTTGGGCCTCTCTAGGCCTACCAACCCTTATCCTTGGAGACTTCAACATCCCCATTAACAGCCCTACTTCCACATCTGCATCTCAGCTTCTATCACTAACCACTTCTCTAGGCCTCTCACAGCTTTCAACCTCTGAGACACACAAGGATGGTAACACCCTTGACCTGGTCTTTGTCCGCCTCTGTTCAATATCCCACCTAAATAACTCACCGCTTCCACTCTCTGACCACAACATTCTCTCCTTCACCCTCACAAATCTTCGACCACCCCAGCGCACTCCTACCTACCACACATTCAGAAATCTACAAGCCATTAACCCTCAGACACTTTCAGACTCCCTACACTCATCGCTGTCCCCAATCTCCTCTTTTTCTTGTCCTAATCTGGCTGTTCAGCATTACAATAACACTCTTAGAAGCACCCTTGACCAAGTAGACCCGCTCACCCTCAGAACTTCCAAACACACAGTAAAACAGCCCTGGCTCACATCGCAAACTCACATTCTCCAGCGATGCTCTAGGAGTGCTGAACGCCTTTGGAGAAAAACCCGCACACCAGAAGACTTCATCCACTTTAAATTCATGCTAAGAACTTATAATGCAGCCCTTCACCTCGCCAAACAGACCTACTTCACCACCCTGATCTCCTCACTAGCCAACAACCCCAAGAAACTTTTTGACACTTTTCACTCCCTCCTCAGGCCAAAAGCACAAGCCCCTATCACAGACATTTGTGCTGACGACCTGGCCTCCCACTTTATAGAAAAAATAGATACTATCCATCAGGAAATCTGTTCTCAACCACCAAGTGCTGTGACTCCCATCCCTCCCTGCATTTCCCCTGGCTCAATTTCCACATTTGATCCCATCACAGAAGAAGAAGTCTCCAGACTCCTCTCTTCCTCTCGTCCGACTACAAGCACTACTGACCCCATTCCCTCACACCTCCTCCAGTCTCTCTCTCCAGTTGTCACAACTCACCTACCTACAATCTTCAATCTCTCACTCTCCTCTGGCATTTTCCCATCCTCCTTCAAACACTCCATCATTACTCCACTACTAAAGAAACCCGCTCTCGACCCTTCCTGCACAAACAACTACAGACCGGTCTCCAATCTCCCCTTCATCTCTAAACTTTTGGAGCGCCTAGTCTACTCCCGCCTCACCCGTTACCTCTCCACTCACTCCCTCCTAGACCCTTCACAGTCCGGCTTCCGACCCCTACATTCGACTGAAACTGCACTTATCAAAGTGACCAATGACCTTCTGACAGCAAAACGTAACGGCGACCACTCTCTGCTCATTCCACTCGACCCTTCTGCAGCTTTCGACACGGTTGACCACCGTCTCCTACTGTCTAGGCTCCAGTCACTAGGTATTAAGGACACTGTTCTCTCCTGGTTCTCCTCCTATCTTTCTGACCGCTCCTTCAGTGTTTCGTTCTCTGGCTACACATCATCTTCTCTTCCTCTCACTGTCGGTGTACCCCAGGGCTCAGTCCTTGGCCCCCTTCTATTCTCTCTACACGGCCCCAATTGGACAGACCATCAGCAGATTTGGCTTTCAGTACCATCTTTATGCTGATGACACACAATTATACACGTCATCCCCCGACCTTACCCCAGCTGTACTACAGAACACCACCGACTGTCTGTCCGCAGTCTCCAACATCATGTCTGCTCTCTATCTGAAACTTAACCTCTCCAAAACTGAACTTCTTCTGCTCCCGCCGTCTACTAACCTCCCTAAATCTGACATTTCCCTCTCCATGGGCGGCACCATAATAACACCCCGGCAGCAGGCTCGCTGTCTGGGTGTTATGTTTGACACCAATCTCTCCTTCACCTCCCATATACAATCTCTTGCCCGCTCTTGCCGCCTACACCTAAAGAACATCTCTAGAATCCGCCCTTTTCTCACCATGGAAACAACAAAAACCCTCACTGTAGCATTGATCCACTCCCGCCTGGACTACTGCAACGCTCTATTACTTGGCCTCCCCATTACTCGACTATCCCCTCTCCAGTCCATCCTTAATGCAGCAGCCAGGGTCATCCATCTGGCTAATCGGTACTCGGACGCATCCGCTCTTCGCCAGTCCTTACACTGGCTGCCCATTCATTATAGGATCCAATTCAAAGTACTGGTTCTCACCCACAAAGCTCTCCACAGTGCAGCACCCCCCTACATCTCCTCCCTCATTTCTATCTATCGGCCTAACCGACTGCTGCGCTCTGTAAACGACATTCGACTAACCTCTGCACTAATCCGTACCTCCCACTCCCGACTCCAAGACTTCTGCCGCTGCGCCAATCCTCTGGAATGCTCTACCCCAAGAAATTAGGACTATCCACAATTTGCATGGTTTCAGGCGCTCCCTCAAAACACATCTGTTCAGAGCGGCCTATCACATTCACTAATCAAAGTCATTCTCTGTGTAAGTGTGTGTGTGTGTAGCCCATTCACTATCTCCATCCATCCCTCACTCCCTCAAGATGGCTGGACCATCATTGTAAATGCACCATTGTATATACACACCTGTACTTTGTATCTCCCCCACCTCATTGTAGATTGTAAGCTCTCACGAGCAGGGTCGTCTTATTTTGCTTTAATTATTGTATTGTTAACGTTGTTACTTATGACTTGTGTTTTGAAACTGTTAAACTGTAAAGCGCTGCGGAATATGATGGCGCTATATAAATAAAGATTATTATTATTTGTTATTATTATTTTGTGATTTTTAAAATATATTTTTACTTTTTTAAAATTCGTTTTAACTTTTTTACTTAGTCACTCTATGGGACTTTAACTTTTATTACTCTGATTGCTGGTATAATGCATTGCAATGCTTTATACCTGTCAGTGCTGCACAGACAGAAGCCATTTAGACCATGTTCTGAGCATGGTCTAAATGGATATCGGTAGTGGTTAACCGGCATGTTGTCTTGACAACCCCAGGTTGACAGGGCCCTCACGATGACATAGTGAAGGCACCGATCGGAAGGGAAAGGGAGTTCTCTCCCCAGGCTTCTAAATGTTGTAATTGATATTGATTGCAGTATTTAGGGGGTTAAACAGCCGGGGTTGGTGTTGGCACCACTCCTGGTTATGAGAACCATGCCTCAGCTGCCATGTAAGCTGAGTTTCTGGCAGTTATCGTGCGGGCATAACTCCTATGCTCACACGATCGCCAGAACGTACCCATACGTCCAAAGTCAGTAACACTTCCCAGCCAAGATTGTGAAGGGGTTAAAGGCGTATAGTCCAAAATATGAAGAGTGGGGGGAACTGACATTATGGAAAGTCGTTGGTCTTAGGATCAGATGGGCGTATTTCGTGGTCCATATCAAGATCACAATGCTTAGACTGACCACGGGACTCTCAACCAGAACAAATAGCCACATAGACACATTGTTGTAAGGTTGGGTGTGTAGACCCCCTAATACCCTGGCATTGCGGCAAGGACAAATAAAAATATGCCTCTCTGAACCCAGCCTTTGTTAGATAACCCACTTATTCCTTCTTATTAACCTGCTACAGGAAGATATTCTAGATACTTATTAAAAATTAATTAAAATAAATGCTACACTACTTCATTTCAGATCACTTGAAATATTGCACGACTGGGAAAATCTATTTTTCTGTGGAACTTTCAAATCTAAATATTGTATTAAACATTTCTGAGCACTTAAACTTTTCCTCTTCTTTAGTTAACTCGTATTTGTGCACAAAAAAAGACGAGAAAGACTATTACAACAAAATAAATTCGATAATCCATATTTAGCAGAATTCAGTTTTGGAAAAATACTTTTTTTCCAAGCACTATTAACATATTATCAGTCTAAAATCTCTATTTTTCACTTTCTCTGCCTGTCAGGCTCCGAGATTAATTAAATTGGTGGAACAAATGCAAAATCCAATGTGTGACTTTGACAAAATTGAAAGCCATTATAATGTAAAACATGAATCAAATCCCAGCCGGCAGAAAGGAGGACCGACATTACCATTCATATTGGAAAAATGGTCATAGACCATTTCCCTGTCTGTGCTGACCACAATGGCAAACCGAGTAAAATGATGTGAGAATTAAGTGGTGAAGTATTTATTTCTGAAATAGCACAGATCATTTGCAAACACTTGAGATAATAGATACATTTAGGGTTATATTAAATGGTAATGGTAGAACTGCTGACAAATTATTTTTGCGTGCACCATTATTAAAGCCCTAGATGACAACAATGAAAAGAGTAATTTCGGACATGGCTTTTGGACTTCAATAATTTTCAGGTTGTTTAATCTGTTTAATATTTTATGTTTTTTTCAGTAATTATTAATTGTGATAGTGAAAAGATATAAAAAAGAACAGTTAATTCAGCATAGCTTCCAAAGAAAAAATAAAAATGTTAACAAGTTTTGGTCACTCTACAGAATTAACAATAATAGAAACTAAAGATGGTTCTTTCCTTAACATTGTTTTTACAAACATGATAGATGGTGGTAGGGGACTCTATAATTAGGGAAACAGACAGGGTCATCTGCCTCCAAGACTGTGAATGCCGAACAGTGTGTTGTCTGCTGGATGCTAGGTTTTGGCATATTGCGGATCAGATAGATAGATTGCTGGGTCGGGCTGGGGAGAACCCAGCAGTCATGGTACACATCAACACTAATGACAAAGATAGATGGAGTTGTAAAGTCCTTAAAAATTATGACAGGGAACTAGGAGAGAAGCTCAAGGCCAGGACCTCCAAGGTGGTGTTTTCAGAAATACTGTCGATGCCACGAGCATCAATAGAAAGAAAGAGGGAGATTAGGGAGATAAATAAGTGGTTTAGAACTTGATGCAGGAAGGAAGGATTTGGGATCATGGAGAACTGGGATGACTTATATGTCGGCTACAGGTTCTACAGTAAGTACACGCTGCACCTGAATGGGAAGGGTTCAACTGTACTTGGGGAAAAATGGTCAAACAGATGGAGGTTCTTTTAAGCTAGGATCTGGGGACAGGGAGGGTAGTTGTGCTAAAAAGGGGATAGATAGAGTAGACAGAGAGTGAGACAGTAGGGGTCAGCTGGGATTTAAGGGTTCTGGGATATGCAAGGAAAGTAGAGAGATGAGTAGGAATAATAAATGTGATAATAGTATTTAATGTCTGCTGGCAAATGCAAGATGTGTTCTAAACAAAATTAATGAATTGGAGACTGTTATGTTGACACAGAATATGATGTGGTGGGTGTTCCGAAAACCTGGCTTGATGAAAGCCATGAGTTGATGACAAACATAGAGGGTTACATTACATTCAGAAAGGGCAGGAAAGACAAAAAGGTGGAGGAATGTGTATTTTGGTTAAATCCAACTTAAGACCTGAGCTCAATAATGACATTGGGGGAAGCTGCGACAATGTAGAGTTTGTATAGGTAAATGCACATGGGGAAGGCAATAATTGAAAGCTGCTAATTGGAGTTTGCCACAAGCCTCCCAATATAGCTAAACCGGTAGAGGATGAAATGCTGCAACAAATTAAAAAGGCAGAAAATAATACTAGGGTCCTTATTTTAGGGGATTTTAACTATCCGGACATTCAATGGGACATAGATTCTTCTGGTTGTGCTAAAAGCTGCAAGTTCTTATTTACCGTTCAAGATAATGACCTCTCTCAGTTGGTAGATGAACCAACCATGGGAGATAATGCTGGTTCTGGTTCTGTCAAATAGACTGGATACAATTTCAGATATACAGGTCAATGAGCATTTGGGATGCAGTGATCATAATAAGGTAAGTTTATATGTAATAGTCAATTAAACATTTCAAAGGGGAAATGCAAAAACTTGGAACTTTAGCAAAGCTGATATAAAAAAATTAAGGGAAGAGCTTAATTGTGTAGACTGGGATCATGTCATGGTAACTGGGGATACCAACCTTAAGGATATGCTAATAGAATCCTGTAGAAAACTTATACTCTCTGTTAATAAATTGTCCAGGAATAAAAATAAACTATTATGGATAAATAAGACTGTACAAAGTTTCATAAGTCAAAAAATTTTATAAATACATCAATGCCAAAAAGAAAAAAATGGATGGTATCGGACTCTTAAAAGATGATGATAACAAGATTATTGTAGAAGACAAAGAAAAGGCTGTGATTTTAAACAGGCAATTTTCATCTATGTTCGACAATTAATTGACTGTTCCAGGCATCAGTCAACAAGGCAAAAATGAAAGTTCACCAGTGCCTGATATAACTAGTTTAACACAAGAAGAAGTACTCCTGCATCTGAGCAAATTAAACATTGCAAATTCCCTGGGCCAAATGGCATTCCCTGTTTATATTGCCTTGTTAGTCTGGTTGGTATCTTACAGTACACTACTACTCCCCTCTTCCCTGGATGGGGGAAGGTTACAGGCTGAGGGCTGTTTCAGGAGCTAAGGCAAGGTATGTAGCCCCGGCATCTTCACCATCAGAAGTAATCCAGGGAATAGGGCTAGCTAGGGCACACCTAGCATTAGGGCCAGGGTTAGAAGACCCTGGTCCCGAGACACTAAACAACAGAATTGTAACAATAAATCATGTCTAACTAACATGTTGGGTTTCCATGAGGAGATAAGTGCAAATCTGGATGTTGGTAATGCTGCTGATGGAATTTATCTGGACTTTGCAAAGCCATTTGATATTGTACCACATAAAAGCCTTATACTGAAGCTATAGAAGTGGGGAATGGGGGAAAATATATGCAGATGGGTAAGGAATTGGCTAAAAGTTAGGAAACAAAGAGTCGTAAATGGTACATCCTCTAAATGAGATATAATCAGAAGTGGGGTACTGCAAGGATCTATACTAGGACAGATTATTTTGGCCCCACTCCCATCCTGGTATGCATGGCCCCATCAGAAAACATTAAAGAAAAAACATTACACTTACTTTCCTGTTGCTCCCTCGCAGCGTCCTGCTCCATTGTCAGCAGCTGCTTTATGCTTGTAAGCAGCGCATGGAAGGCACGTTATGCAATGCTTGCAAGCTGAGAGGCAGCTGCTGAAATACTCAGTGCTCTGCATGCCAAGACTGTGTGCGCGCAGAGCAGTGAGTATTCATTGCTCTTCAGTAGCTTGCACAGTCAGCCAGAGCCTTCCTGCAGCTGTCGTGTGGTTATGTTTGCTCTGTGATCCATGGTGGTAGGTTGGCAGTGTTAGTATCCCTCTAGGCCAGGGCAAATTTTTGAGGTGGGAATCATGCAAGGGGCAAAGAGCTCAGCTATTTCCTAAACAAAGGCCATTGTAAGTCAAATTAGGGATGACGATGATGACGAAGATGATTATTTGTTAAACAAGACATGGGGATTAGATAGGGGTACCCAATCAAGTATGACAATCATGATAATGATTCTGTGATAGACAAGGCCTGGTAATCAGACAAAGGGTACTGATGTCATCAGTAAGGAAGTGTATTGGCTTCAATGATACATAGGGCAGGAAATATGTAGCCAAAATAGAATATGGGGCAAAAAAATTTTGTTCTGTAATCAGCACTGGAGCAGGTGATGAAGCGATGATCACTCATGTAGAAGGATCAACAATGCCTGAAAGCTTTGGTGACAGTTGTTGTGGTAGTGTGTCCCATGTGCAGACATCTTAAGTGTGGAATTTTTTTTCTGCATTGTCAGAGGACCAATCTGTTGCAGTTTGCAGGATGTGCTGTCTCAAAATAAGCCTGGTACATCCTGACACAAATCAACTAATAAGTACCACACTCTGTCAATGCTTGAAACGGCATTGCCTGGTCCTGTAGGGAAAGAAAACTATGCAGTAAGATGAGTAATGCTCAAGCTGTCTGTAAGGATTCCGGATGTTCCATGGAGCCTGTTTTGCCCTTGCCCAAGATGGAGTCTGGTACTTAGTCCTGCCCTTGAAGTTCCTGTCTGTCCTGTTATTTAAGTCTGGGTTTGGAAACACTCCTTGCCTGAGTATTTTGATTGCAGCTGGCTTCTGAGCTTCCTCCTAGCTTGCTTCTGTGGTTCCTTCTGCTTCTCGTTACTCGGTACTCTGCCTCATCACTTCCAGCTGCCTTCAGTCATCTGTGTTGCTTCCTGATCCTGCCTGTGGTTACCTTTTGTTCGGACTTCTAAGTGAGGAATTATACATTTCTGGAACTGCTGTGTCCGTAAGAACCTTTAACATTATTATCAGAGTACTAATTCTTGAATTGTGTCTGTGCGGGCTACAGTGCTGGACATTTTCATTACATATAAGTGCCAGTCACACTCTGCTTCATATAACATAGTTGCTGGACATTTTCGTTTTGTGCTGTTTGCACTTCGCTGTAAATTCAGTATAATCTGTTAGTTTATGTTGTACACATTGCTTGTTAATACAGTTTATTTTGTCACAACTTCAGTCTCAGATTCGTTCTTATCCTATGCAGTCAGATTCCATAGTATCATCATAATTGTTACTCTGTCTCTTGATCATATTTTTTTAACCATTCTGCACCTGCAAGCAGTAACTTTTCAGAGTCATCAAACCCTTTATCATCCTCACCTACATCTTTCCATACACTTTCTCCTCTACTTTCATTGCATTATCATCAGTTCTCCCTTTGTGTGATCAAAGAACATGGATTCAGTCATCATTTTTTATGAAAATCATACTCCATCATGTCCAGATTCACCACAGTTGATTTAAGATAACTTAGATTGTATTGCCTTTTGACAGACAATCATGTTCACTCTGGCTTAGTGGAAGATACCTCGCCACCATTATTTATTGTACCAAAAAGTCATCCCTACCAGGTTTGAGCACAAAATGCTATAGTTTTTCTACAAGAAAATGTATTGTATTACCTATATCAATTTTTTTATACTACTATAATGAACTCACGTTCTTTGGATGAAATTCAATATTATTGTGACTGCATCTGGGGTGAATTTCCTTGTAGCACTTTTATCATTATTGTGAGAACGGCCAAAATTGTTTCACATTATGAAATCAAAATTCTTTAAATTCCTTAAGTGAAATGTTTTTATAAAAAAAAGTTATAATTTTTTTCTAAAACTGCTATAAAAATTTTTGGGGCGGAAAATTTGAGTTCCCTATTAGGTGCAAGTTTTTGCACAACAGGGAGTTGCCCGACCGCATATATGACCAAATGATCCTTCACTGCTCCTTGCAATGTCAACACTGCCCTACATGTGTGGATCTACATAGGAAAAAATTTGAAAGGGAAAAAAGTCACAAATAGCTAACTTGTTTAAAATTATCAAACCAAAATTAACAATTTTACTAATATCCAAAAGTAATGATTGTTACCTTTTTAATGGCCAACTGAAAAGATGGTAACAAATTGCAAGCTTGCAAGACTACTCAGGTCTCTTCATCAGGCTTAGTATGACAAAATCTGAAGAGTAGAAGTTGAGCGGGTACTTCGATATCCCAAAGTATCGAATCGGAATGGTATCGCCGATATCACTAAAATATCGGGATACGGATAACGATACGGATGTCCCAGTAATATATGGGAACAACTTATGCATAAAAGAAAATCTTTCTTTCCTTTTAAACAAAATATACACACATTGAATACTTATTATATGATTTCACTGCAGTGTGACATATATTATTTACATATATTAGTTATACCTCTCTACATAGAAATCTCCTCTGATTTCCATTGCGCATGGTAAATGTGGCTTCAAGTATGGAAAATGACCAGAAGCACCCACATGAATGACACTATGGTGTACATGGGTAACCATGTCATTTTCATGTATTGCATCTGATTTGACAACACATATTAGACAGACTTGTGTGCAATTCACTGTAGGGTAATTAGGTGTAAATTGCTTTAAAAAAAACGCGACTTTATTTTGTAGGATATTACACTTAATAAACCTAGGTGTGAAATTTTGCAACCATAGTTCTGATTTAAATCTGTTTGTGCAATTAGATTAGCAAATGGACAGCAAAACACAGAGTTTGCCCTGATGTTCACAATATTCATTTAACTGTCGGCGTTCACCCGACATGAAATGACACATGGTGGGTTCAAGGGTCATAACAAGTCATTTCATTGTCCTTTCTATAACTAAACTTGCACAAAACAATTAAATCAGACTATGTGTGCAAAATTTCACACCTGTAGGGGTTAATTAAAGGTGTAAATTCGTTGTAAAAAAAACGGACTTTTTTGCTACGAATTTACACTTTAATTAACCCCTACAGGTGTGAAATTTTGCACACATAGTCTGATTTAATTGTTTGTGCAAATTAGATAGCAAAGGACATGAAAAGACATGGTTAACCCTATGTACACCAAGTGTCATTTCATGTCGGGTTCTGCATTTTCACAAAAGCCGGCAATTGATTTAGCGGCTATTATCCTATGTAGAAGTGTATGAAACTACAAATATAATATATATTATATATGTGTCACAAATTCAATGACATGTATATATATATATATATGAGGTGTAAAATTGCTGAAAAAAAAATGCGTGGGCTCCCGCCCTATTTTCGCAACCAGACAGACAAAGCCAGTGAGTGGGGGCAGATAATAATAGCCCAGAGAGGGACCATTATTTTTGCCCCCCCCGGCTACTAACATCTGCCCCCAGACACCCCAGGAAAGACAAATCTATAATTAGATTCGCCCTTTCTGGCACTTTGCCCGTCTATTCCCATTGCCCTGTAGCGGTGGCGAATGGGTTAATATGGGGTTAAAGCCACCTTGCTATTGAAAGGTGACCTTAAGCCAGGTTAATAATTGAGAGCTGTCAATTAGACAACTATCAATTATTAATCCTATTGCATGAAATAAAAATAAAACACACACACTTTAATTAAAAATCATTTTAATGAAATAAAGACACATGTTTTTGACCATCTTTTATTTTACTGCAAAAACCATTTCCTGTAATAAAAATAAAATAAAAAAGCAAAATTATTCTTACCTATCCCATGCACAGTCAGGTCCCACGGTGTAATCCTTCAGAAAGGGTTAATGTTTACTGCAGGGACCGCAGCTAATGCTGCAGCCTCACAGTAAACCCCAAATGAATGAGTTCCTCTCCTGCCTGACAGGAGAGTAAAGGCTGGGTGTCACATAACGATACACCAGCGATCCCGACAACGATATGCACTTGTCAGGATCGCTGGTGTATCGCTACATGATCGCTGCTGAGCTGCCAAACAGGCAGCTCAGGCAGCGATCTGGGACAGCGACACTGCGGGTAACATCGCTTAAGGGCCCGTCTCACATAGCGATATCGCTACCGAGATCGCTGCTGAGTCACTAGTTTTGTGACGCAGCAGCGAGCTCACCAGCGATATCGCTGTGTGTGACATTCAGCGACGATCAGCCCCCCTGCCTGGTATCGCTGATCGTCGCAGAAATGTCAGGACCTTTTTTTGATCGCTGGTTTCCCTCTGACAGGCACGCATCGCTGCGTGTGACAGGCGGGAGACCAGCGATCCGCTGGTAACCAAGGTACACAGCGGGTTTCCAGGCACCGCGCAGCGCTTGGAAACCCGCTGTGTACCTTGGATACCAGCTCCCTGCATCAGGGCGCTGGTATCCAAGGTACACAGCGGGTTTCTAGGCACAGCCCCGCGCCTGGAAACCCGCTGTGTACCTTGGTTACCAGCGGATCGCTGGTCTCCCGCCTGTCACACGCAGCGATGTGTGCCTGTCAGCGGGAAACCAGCGATCAAAAAAAGGTCCTGACATTTCAGCGACGATCAGCGATACCCGGCAGGGGGGCTGATCGTCGCTGAATGTCACACACAGCGATATCGCTGGTGAGCTCGCTGCTGCGTCACAAAACTAGTGACTCAGCAGCGATCTCGGTAGCGATATCGCTATGTGAGACGGGCCCTTAAGTGGAAAGCTTAATTGATTGCTTTCCACTTTCACTTCAGGTCAGCCAGGGACACAATCAGTGACGTCAGAGGGAACTGATTAACAAAAATAGGGGTTCCCTTCGAAAAAAAAATGGCGTGGGTCCCCCCTATTTTTGTTAACCAGCCAGATGAAGCAGACCGCTGAGGCCTGGATTTTCAGGCTGTTAAGGAGCCAAGATCCATGGACCTTGCCAGCCTGATAATACTAGGCCACAGCAGTCTGCATATCTTGGCTGATTAACAAAAATAGGGATCCCCTCGAAAAAAATTGGCGTGGGGTCCCCCCTATTTTTGTTAACCAGCCAGATGAAGCAGACCGCTGAGGCCTGGATTTTCAGGCTGTTAAGGAGCCAAGATCCATGGACCTTGCCAGCCTGATAATACCAGGCCACAGCAGTCTGCATATCTTGGCTGATTAACAAAAATAGGGGATCCCCTCGAAAAAAATTGGCATGGGGTCCCCCCTATTTTTGTTAACCAGCCAGATGAAGCAGACCGCTGAGGCCTGGATTTTCAGGCTGTTAAGGATCCAATATCCATGGACCTTGCCAGCCTGATAATACCAGGCCACAGCAGTCTGCTTAGCTTGGCTGGTTAACAAAAATAGGGGATCCCCTCGAAAAAAAAACAGCGTGGGGATCCCCCTATTTTTGTTAACCAGCCAAGTAAAATGCAGACTGCTGCGGCCTGGTATTAAAAGACTGTCAAGGCCTATGGATTTTGGCCCTCAACAGCCTGATAATACCAGGCTACAGCAGCCCCACATTTGGCGCATCAAAAGATGTGCCAATTGTGGCACTTTACCCGGCTCTTCCCACTTGCCCTGTAGCGGTGGCAAGTGGGGTAATAAGGGGTTAATGTCACCGTTGATTGCACGGTGACAATAAGCCCGGTTAATAATGGAGAGGTGTCAATAAGACACCGATCCATTATTAATCCCAAAGTTATTAAATGTATAAAAAAAAGACAAAGCAAGAAAAAAGTCTTTTAATGAAATAAAAGAGACAACACAGTTTTCATTAATTTTATTATACACTCATTCCTGCGACGCCATCGATCTCCTGTAAAAAAAGAAAAAAAAACAAACCAACAGTATACCACCTGTCCGACGCAGTCCATAGTAACGATTGTCCCACGACGATCCAACTCTGCTACATCGCAATGACAGGCAGAGCCTGTCATCGCGACGCAGCACAGCTGATTACCTGCTTCCCCGGCGGTGACGTCATCGGACTGACTGCTTTACGGCCGGGATTACCCAGCAGTCACTGCAGTTATCGCGAGAAACTGCATGTGACCGCCGGGGAAAGAAGATTGCGGCCATGAAGCAGTCCAGGACGTGACCGCCGGAGATCTTCTGCCAGGTAAGTGCCGCTGACTCCTGACAGACCCGACCGACGGACACTGACAGTGACAGTGACAATCCCGATTCCGGTATCCGATAAGACGAAAATATCGGAACTCGGAATCGGAATTCCGATACAGACCAATATCGGCCGATACCCGATATTTGCAGTATCGGAATGCTCAACCCTACTGAAGAGTCATGAAACTGTTCACAACAGGACATGGGAATAGTGCAGTAATGAAACAAGTGATGTGAAGCAGAGCAATCAATATGGGAAGAGGAAAAACAGTTGTGGCAGTAAATTGTGGTGCACTCCTTAGATAAGGAGTGTGAAAGTTTTTTATTGTCCCCTTATTTTGATACAGGAAAGATATATATCTTTGTTCTGTGTGTTAGGTGCCGGGATTCTCCCACTGCACGGGGTAGATCCCAAGCCCTATCTGATTCTGCGATCCCCTATTCAGCTTCAGCCGCTGCTCCTGAGCATAGACATCGGTCCCTGCATCTTGCTCAGGCTCATGCTGTTCATTTGGTTAGTGTTGGCTCTCCAGCCAAGTCTATGGTAACCAGTGATAGAGTCCAGAGCATCCAATCACCGCTAAGTCCAGAAATCACTTTACTGAGCATGTCTGTGAGGTGGCATCCTCTCATTGGTGCTCGGATGTCATCTGCTCTGGGGATGTGACAGCTCTGGATTGGCCGCGGGCGATGTCAGTGTGAGTATTTGGGGTGGAGCTTTGGCTTTAAAAGGCTCACGGCGACGCCCACGGGCACGCAAGTATCATTTGCATTGGTGTGTGTGAGTGGATACTCTACCACTCTGACTGCACGTGTGTGTGTTGTGATCTTGGTCAGCTTAGTACCAGTGAGGGTTTTGATTGGCTTCCAGCATCTGTATCTGGTCGTGTGTGGTTAGCACAGCTGAGTTACAGAGCAAGTCCAACCACAGAGCCTTTTTGCTCCCATGTGAGTTCTACAGGATTTTATTTTAGTTAACTAGCGTCAGTGCAGTGTTTTCCTTTTAACTCTGCGTCTTTTTCAGCCATGTGTGCGATTGGCACGGGTCAGTAACAGAGCGACCTCAACCCTTAGGTCCTTCTCTCTATGAACTTAACAGAGCTGTGTGTTGTGCATCTTGTTCACACTGCGTGGAGTTAACGCAGTCGTGTTTAGGTGTACGCTTGCCGTGGGTTCCGCCATTACTCTATAGCAGCAGTTTTACACCTCTGCACAGTAAACCCTGGGATGCGAATGCACTTTATTATATTTTATTTAGTGCGATCTGCCAACCCTAAACACCGTGCTAGCTAGTAGATAGAAAAATATTTAGAATTCAGAATCCTCAGTGGTTGATACCTTTTAATGGCTAACTGAAAAGATGGTAACAAATTGCAAGCTTTCGGGACTACTCAGATCTCTTGATCAGGGGGGCATAGACTAATACAAAATCTGAAGAATCACATTTAAAACACAACACAGCACAGAAATAATTCATTAGATAAAACAAGTGATGTGAAGCAGAACTATCCTTATGGGAGAGGGATAAAACATTGTGGTTATGAATATTTGAACAGTTTATAGATAACGAGTGTAAAGTTTTATTGTCCTATGATTGGGGTGTGGTTCTGTGTTGTGATCACCCCACAAGGTCTTTGGAGCAAGTTCCTTAATTAATGTAAAAATACATAAATCCATGCAACACATTAATTCCTGCACTGAGTATATCAAAGGTTGTCATGAGTTTAAACTCCCAGACTCTTCTGTCTCTCTGAGATTTGAAGTTATCTTTTAATACAAGTAATTTCACGTCAAAGGTGCTGTGATCAGGGAGACAAAAATGTTTGGCCACAGGTAGATCCATTCTTTTTTCTCTTATTGTGTGGAGATGAGAATACATCCTTGTTCTAAGCTTTTGCCCTGTCTTCCCTACATACAGACCACCAGCTGGACATTTAGTACAAATAATTAAGTACACTACATTAGATGTGATTCAGCTTAAAGTGCCTGGGATCTTGTAGTCCTGATGTGAGTTGGGGATCTTTATCTTGCCTGTGGTCATTATAAAAGGATGGGTTTTACATTTTTTTCTGGTTGCAGGGAAAGGTTCCTGTAGCTGTTGGAGAGAACATGGAGCTTCTGAAAATGATGCTTCTTAAATTTAGGGGCTGCCTAAAACACAGTAGTGGGGGGTCTGGAAATAGGGATTGTAATCGGGCATTCTTTTGTAGTAAAGGATGTAATTTCCGTGCAGCTACCCTTAGCACCTCCAGATTTGGGTTGAAGGTGATGACTTGAGGCACTCGGTTAAGTTTGACAGATCCTTCGACTGCTATTGAAAGGAGTGGTGGGTCTAATGCAGTGAAGCCCTTCACAGGTGGTGTGGTTTCCACCTTCACACCTCCAGTGTCCCCGGTTAATGTAGTTGACCTTTTCAAAAAACAGGTTATCAAGGACATAGAATCTCTTATCTACCAAAAGTCTCCCTCTAATTTGACTGGAGGAGAGAAACAGGCATTGGTTGAAATAAAAGGGTGGTCTGACACTGTAGTCAGGTCTACTGATAAAGGTGGCAATACGGTTCTTTTATCGAAATCTTTTTATGTCACAGAGGCCAATGGACAATTATCTGATGTGAACACATACCTTAAATTACCAAGAGACTCCACTCAAAAATTTAAAGGTGAATTGTGTTTTTTTCTGAGAAGATTTGTAGAATTAGGAGTCATTTCTCAGAGTAAGGCAGAGAAGCTGCTACTGGAGTTCCCCAGAAAACCGCACTGGTATCATATTCCAAAAATACACAAATCTCTGGTGGCTCCCCCCGGCCATCCCATTGTATCTGAGGAAGGGTCGTTCACTGAGCCCCTATCTTAATACATGGACTGGCTTCTGAGTCCTTTATTACAGAATATCCTGTCATATGTGAAGTACACTAACCATTTTTTGGATGTGTTACATAATTTTGAATGGCAGACAGGATTTTCACTAGTCTCTGTGAACATGGAAAGTCTGTACACCAGAATTCCCCAAGATTTAGGGGTCGATGCGATTAGGGTTATATTGAATTCCATTGAAAAAGATACAGGAAAGATGTATATCTTTGTACCGTGTTAGTCAGTAGATAGAAAAATATTAGAATTGGGAGTCCTCAGTGGTTGATACCTTTTAATGGCTAACTGAAAAGATGGTAACAAGTTGCAAGCTTTCGAGACTACTCAGGTCTCTTCATCAGGCAAAGACTAATACAGAATCTGAAGAATCACATATTTATGCACAACAGGACACAGGAATAGTGCAATAGATAAGACAAGTGATGTAAAGCAGAACTATCATATGGGAGAGGGAAAGAACAGTTGTGGCCATAAATATTGGATCAGTTCATAGATAAGGAGTGAAAATTTTATTGTCCTCTGATTGGGGTCTGGTAATGTTTTGTGATGCTCCGACAAGGTCTTAGGAGCAAATTCCTTAATTGATGTAAAAAGACATAAATCCATGCAACACGTTCATTCCTGCACTGAGAGTGTCAAAGGTCCTCATGAGTTTATATTCACAAACTCTCCTGTCTCTCTGCCTAAAACACAGTAGTGGGGGATCTGGAAATATGGATTGTAATCGGGCATCTTTTTGTAGTAAATGTTGTAATTTCCGAGCAGCTCCTCTTAGCACCTCCAGATTTGGATTGTAGATGACTACTAGAGGCACCCGGTTATTTTCTTCTTTAGCTTTGTAATGTAGCAGGTAGAGTTGAGCGATACTTTCCGATATCCAAAAGTATCGGAATCGGAATGGTATCGCCGATACCCCAAAAATATTGGCGATACCCGATACCGATACCAGAAATCCAATGTAAGTCTATGGGAACAAAATATCGGAATTAAAAAAAGCCCATTCTTGCCTTGTTGGTTAATTGTACATGAAGGAAAACAACAAAGAGTAATGTAGAATGTATTGGGGGAGGTTGAGGAGACATTAAAGGCATAGATGTTTAACCCAATCAAATGGAATAGCATTAATATTTTTTTTTTTAACCCCTTCACCCCCAAGGGTGGTTTGCACGTTAATGACCGGGCCAATTTTTACAATTCTGACCACTGTCTCTTTATGAGGTTATAACTCTGGAACGCTTCAACGGATCTTCGCGATTCTGAGATTGTTTTCTCGTGACATATTGTACTTCATGTTAGTGGTAAAATTTCTTCGATATAACTTGCGTTTATTTTTGAAAAAAACGCAAATATGGCGAAAATTTTAAAAATTTTGCAATTTTCAAACTTTGAATTTTTTTTCCCTTAAAACAGAGAAATATGTCACACAAAATAGTTAATAAATAACATTTCCCACATGTCTACTTTACATCAGCACAATTTTGGAACCAAAATTTTTCTTTGTTAGGAAATTAGAAGGGTTGAAAGTTGACCAGTGATTTCTCATTTTTACAACAAAATTTACAAAGCCATTTTTTTAGGGACCACCTCATATTTGAAGTCACTTTGACGGGTCTATATGGCAGAAAATACCCAAAAGTGACACCATTATAAAAACTGCACCCCTCAAGGTACTCAAAACTACATTCAAGAAGTTTATTAACCCTTCAGGTGCTTCACAGGAGCTGAAGCAACGTGGCTGGAAAAAATTAATATTTAACTTTTTAGCCACAAAAATGATCTTTTACAAACTTTTTTTTATTTTCACAAGGGTAAAAGGAGAAAATGGACAGATAAAGTTGTTGTGCAATTTCTCCTGAGTACGCCAATACCCCATATGTGGGGGAAAACCACTGTTTGGGCACACGGCAGAGCTCGTAAGGGAAGGAGCGCCGTTTGACTTTTTCAAACTAAAATTGGCTGGAATTGAGATTGGACGCCATGTCGTGTTTGGAGAGCCCCTGATACGCCTAAACAGTGGAAACCCCCCACAAGTGACACCATTTTGGAAACTAGACCCCCTAAGGAACTTATCTAGATCTGTTGTGAGCACTTTGAACCCCAAAGTGTTTCACAAAAGTTTATAATGCCTGGGTGTGAAAAAAAAACAAAACAATTTTCCACAAAAATGATTTTTTAGTCCCAAATTTTTGATTTTTCCCAAGGAAATTGGACCCCAAAACTTGTTGTCCAATTTGTCCTGAGTACGCTGATACCCCATATGTGGGGGGGGGAAACTGTTTGGGCGCACGGCAGGGCTTGGAAAAGAAGCAGTAACGTTTTGGAATGCAAACATTGATGGGGGTCATGTTCCGTTTGTAGTGCCCCAGATGAGCCTAAACAGTGGAAACCCCCCACAAGTGACCCAATTTTGGAAGCTAGACCCCCTAAGGAACTTATCTAGATCTTTGGTGAGCACTTTGAACCCCCAAGTGCTTCACACAAGTTTATAATGCCCGGGCATGAAAATAAAAAATCCTATTTTTTTCCCACAAAATTATCTCTTAGTCACTAATTTTTTATTTTCCCATAGGTAACAGGAGAAATTGGACCACAAAATGTGTTGTCCAATTTGTCCTGAGTACGCTGATACCCCATATGTGGGGGGGAACCACTGTTTGGGCGCATGGCAGAGCTCGGAATGGAAGGAGCACTATTTGACTTTTTCCAACCAAAATTGGCTGGAATTGAGATTGGACGCCATGTTGCATTTGGAGAGCCCCTGATGTGCCTAAACAGTGGAAACCCCCCACAAGTGACCCCATTTGGGAAACTAGACCCCCTAAGGAACTTATCTAGATCTTTGGTGAGCAATTTGAACCCCCAAGTGCTTCACACAAGTTTATAACGTAGAGCCGTAAAATTAAAAAATTATATTTTTTCCACAAAATTGATCTTTTCACCCCAATTTTTATTTTCCCAAGGGAAACAAGACTCCAAAAGTTATTGTGCAATTTGTCCTGAGTGCGCTGATACCCATATGTGGGGGTAAACCACTGTTTGGGTGCATGGCAGAGTTTGGAAGGGAAGGAGCGCCGTTTGACTTTTTCAACGCAGAATTGGCTGGATGCCATGTCGTGTTTGGAGAGCTCCTGATCTGCCTAAACAGTGGAAACCCCCACAAATGACACCATTTTGGAAACTAGACCCCTCAAGGAACTTATCTAGATGTGTGGTGAGCACTTTGAACCCCGAAGTGCTTCACAGAAGTTTATAACGTACAGCCGTAAAAATAAAAAATCCTTTTTTTTTTTACAAAAATGATTTTTTCGCCCCCAATATTTTATTTTCACAAGGGTAACAGGAGAAATTGGACCCCAAAAGTTGTTGTCCAAATTGTCCTGAGTACGCTGATACCCAATATGTGGGAGAAAACTACTGTATGGGCACACGTCGGGGCTCGGAAGGGAAGTAGTGACGTTTTGGATTGCAGACTTTGATGGAATGGTCTGGGGGCATCATGTCGCATTTGGAGAGCCCCTGATGCGCCTAAACAGTGGAAACCCCCCACAAGTGACCCCATTTTGGAAAATAGACCCCACAAGGAACTTATCTAGAAGTGTGGTGAGCGCTATGAAGCCCCAAGTACTTCACAGAAGTTTTATAACATACAGCCGTAAAAACAAAAAAATCATTTTTTTTTTTACAAAAATGATTTTGTCGCCCCCAGTTTTTTATTTTCCCAAGGGTAACAGGAGACATAGGCCAAATTGCACAATAACTCTTGGGGTCCAGAGTATGCTGATACCCCATATGTGGGGTAAACTACTGTTTGGGCGCATGGCAGAGCTCAGAAGTGAAGGAGCACCATTTGACTTTTTCAACGCAGAATTGGCTGGAATTGAGATCAGACGCCATGTCACATTTCGAGAGCTCCTGATGTGCCTAAACAGCAGAAACCCCCCAATTCTAACTCCAACCCTAACCCCAAACACCAATAACCCTAGTCCCAACCCTAACCACAAACCTAACCCTAACACACCCATAACCCTAATCCCAACCCTAATCCTAACGTTAGCGCCAACCCTAACCCTAATACTAACGTTAGCGCCAACCCTAACCCTAACTTTAGCCGCAACCCTAACCCTAACGGGAAAATGGAAATAAATACATTTTTTTAATTTTATTATTTTTCCCTAACTAAGGGGGTGATAAAGGGGGTTTGATTTACTATTTATAGCGGGTTTTTGTGATTGGCAGCTGTCACGCTAAAAGACGCTTTTTATTGCAAAAATAGTTTTTTGCATCACCACATTTTGAGAGCTATAATTTTTGCATATTTTGGCCCACAGAGTCATGTGAGGTCTTATTTTTTGCGGGACGAGTTGACGTTTTTATTTGTACCATTTTTGAGCACGTGACGTTTTTTGATCGCTTTTATTTCGATTTTTGGGTGGTTAGAATGAACAAAAATCAGCAATTCATGAATTTCTTTTGGGGGAGGCGTTTATACCGTTCCGCGTGTGGTAAAATTGATAAAGCAGTTTTATTCTTCGGGTCAGTACGATTACGGCGATACCTCATTTATATCATTTTTTTAGGTTTTGGCGCTTTTATAGAATGAAAACAATTTTATATAAAAAATCATTATTTTGCATCGCTTTATTCTGCGAGCTACAACTTTTTTATTTTTTCGCTCATGATGCTGTGTGATGGCTCGTTTTTTGCGGGACAAGATGACGTTTTCAGTGGTACCATGTTTATTTATATCGGTCTTTTTGATCGCGTGTTATTTCACTTTTTGTTCGGCGGTATGATGATAAAGCATTGATTTTTTGCTTCGTTTTTTTTTTTTTTTAGGGGTTCACTAAAGGGGTTAACTAGTGGGACAGTTTTATAGGGGGGGTCGTTACGGACGCGGCGATACCAAATATGTGTACTTTTATTATTTTGTTTTTTTTATTTACAGGAAAAAATGAATTTATTGGGGAATATTTTTTTTTTTTTATGATTTTTTTTTACACTTTTTATTTTTACTTTTTTTACTTTTTTACTTTGTCCCAGGGTGGGACATCACTGTATTTTAGCAGATCGCTGGTGTGACAGTGTGCACAGCACTCTGTCACACCAGCGATCGCTCTGGCACTGCTGCAGGCTTCCCCAGCGCCTGCTCTCAGCAGGCACTGAGGAAGCCGCCTCCCTGCAGGACCCCGGCGCCATCTTGGATCCGGGGACCTGGAGGGAGGACGGACCCTCGGAACAGCGCGACACATCGCGCTGCTCTGAGGGTCTCAGGGGAGCGCGCAGGGAGCCCCCTGCCTGCGCGATCCTCCCCTGTGCCCTGGGTACACCGCGATCATGTTTGATCGCGCTGTGCCAAGGGTTAATGTGCCGGGAGCGGTCCGTGACCGCTCCTGACACACAGTCACGGGTGTCAGCTGTGATAATCAGCTGACACCCGGCGGCGATCAGCTGCGCTCCCCACGGGAGCGCAGCTGATCGCCCATGACGTACTATTCCGTCCATGGGAATTAGGTCCAGGGTCACATGGACGGAATAGTACGTCTGATGGCAGAGAGGGGTTAAAGATGTTCGGATTGACGAAGAAATTGACAATGTTGTTAACGTTTTTTCTATTTTGGCAAATATGTATGTTTCACAACTTCCATGCTCTTCACCTTTTTAACTTTTGACACACTTTCTCCTTCATAATCTTCAGCAGCATCATCTTTTTCATCAAATTATTCTTCATCTTTACCTTCTTTATCTTCTTCTTAAACTTCTTGCTATTCATCTTTTTGTTAACATTACTCATATTGTTCTTATTCAACTATTATTCTTCTTCATATTCTACTTCTTTTTCATTTTCTTCATCATATTCTTATTTTGGACAGAGATTCCTGTACTTGTAATCTGTAAAAGTATGAATTTTTAATCCTTGCGTTCTTGCTGTCACAAAAGTTTTAAATTACAACAGTATTTGTCTGTGTTGAGTTTAGCCTGCAGCAGCAGTCATTTTCCAGGGGCATGTCTGGTTGCGCAAGGCTTTATCCGGCAACACTACCTTCCTTGTGTCACGGGTAGGGTAGCGTGTGTCTATTATATGACTCTCTCTAAAATGTGATGTTACGCAGCCTTATTCTGCCCTAGGGACACCAAAAATACGACAGCAGTAATCATTTACTGTATAAAACTCCACCTATGAGCAACAAAACAAGCACGTTCCCTCTTCTGTTTCCTGCGCTGACATGTGAGGAGGGAGTTTGGAGATGCTCCTGAATTCCTCCCAGGTATCCAAGCATATCGGGCCCATAGGAGAGCAGTAAAACCACCCCCGGGAACACTGACACCTTTTACATTCGTGGGGACATAATTTATGGAGCGCTACTTGCTACGGAGTTCACAACAGACCCCGAACGGTTTACCTATCCAACTGAAGCAGAAGGACAAGATGGCGCATGGAGGAGACAAAGAGGAAAGAGGCGCGATGCTGAGCGCTGCCATAGACATGCAGCAAGAGCTATTATCAGAAGCACCATGTGACCTGAGAGTTCCTCAGGAATTTGATTCGCAGAAAATGGCTGAAGAGAGGTCAAAGCCCTTCTCTTACCAGACATTCAGAAGCTGCTGGAGTCGGCATTGCAATCGTCATTGTCTTCCATACAAAAGTCTGTACACCTGAATACCACTGCAATTACCAAGCTGCAACAGGATGTGGCGCTGCTACAACAGGAGAAGCAACTTGGCCAAGACAGAGAACAGAACCTTGAGCAGAAGTTACAAAATTTGATAGACAAAACAGAGGACTTGGAAAATCGCTCGAGACAAAGCAATTTACGTCTCGTCGGACTGCCTGAATCGTTTAAATCAGCAGACTTACAATTCATCTGTGAGAATGATCTACCGAAAATATTGTGACTTAACTACTACTGTCGTGTGTAACGTGCACATCGTGTGGGACCGCCGCAAAACAACAACAGGCGAGGGGAGGCATCGAAACCAACGATGTACAGACCACGGCAAGTAATAATTAAGCTGTTACATTATAACGACAAAGTTTCATTGTTACGGCCATTCAGAGAAGCGAGGCGCCCAGTGCTAATCCATGGCTATGAGATTCTGCTCTTTGATGACTTCTCAGTATCGGTGTCCAAGAAGAGGAGGGCGTTTAGTTTAATTTGCACAACGTTGTTTGAGCGAGATGTTCACTTTCAACTACTGTTCCCAGCGCGTTAGCGGTTCCAAAGATCTGACGGGACATATGTCATTAATGACACACCACAACAAGCCGAAGCAGCCTTGGAACAAAATCAACAAAGTGATAGGGAAGTACAGCGACGCAGTTCCAGGTTCTCCCCACGCAGACGACGACAAGATGGCAGTTCATGAAGGAGATCAGGAAAGATGAAAGAGATTCTCTCCACGTTAAATGACATATGAGATATATTTGCTGTTTGAGCCGTTTCTATTGGAGTTCCTTCATACCTATGCTAAAGCATGATAGTTTTGCTGCAATTTTAGATGGTTAAATTAGTTAATTGATATTAGATGTTGAAGATCTCTCATGAGAGTGGGGGTCTTGATAAACGTGGGACAAATGAGTTAAACATTACATATGGAGGGACAATAAGTGAAGCAGGCTATTGGGGTTTCATGCTTTGGACACATGGGGGGTACACTGAATAGCCTGGGAGGATGGGGTAATCTCCTCACAGGTTAGAAAAAAGGAAGTCACATAAACACAGGTAGTGGTGGAGAGACTACGACCGCTTACAGCGGTTTATTGGTAAACAAGAGTTACTAGAAAAGGGTAGCACGGGACCTCTCTCCAATAATTAATCCTGGAATTGTCAATATATCTTGATTAGGTATTTGATATTGTGGTGCTGCTTTAGGTATTTGATATTGGTGCTGCTTCCTCCTTTCCTCGCAGGTTGGTGCCAACGACGGTCATAAGAGGGTACACCGTCTCCTCCAGCACACTCTTAATTTTTCTGCCGCCCATTCAACATGAAGATCATCTCCTGGAATGTCAAAGGCTTGCGTGCGCCGGAGAAGCGCACAAAGATTCTGAGGTACCTCCGCCGGTGGAAGCCGTACATAGCACCTTTTTTTTTTGAAAATCTAAATAAAAAGGAACTTTCAAAAAAAAAAAAAAAAAAAAAAAAAACCCTCTTCAACAATCTACAAGACAAACAAGCATGATGGGTGACGCTGTCTTTATTGAGTTACAGTATTAGATCGACATTGTCCATGAGTAACTATGCACTGTGATAGCTATATAGCATTATTAATTTAGATCTGTTGTGGTTGTTTCAACAGCACTTGCAGGTCTAACTACCTATTGTTTGTATGCATGATGCACTTTCTTGGTGTAATTATTTATTATTGCGCATTATTACCAGGTTTACATGATGGCCATTTCATATATGGTGTGTGAAGTTACAGTTGTCCTCACTCTGTGTATTTTATTATGTCTGTCATTAATAAAACTCGTGAGGATGATGATGATGATGATGTTTATGATTCGTACATCCATTGACTGCATTATCTTACAGGTACAGATAACGTTCCTTAAGAAGCATTAATTGATAATTATGAAATGTATTTTTATGCATTAATTTAAAAAAGTAAACACTATGTTTTATTTTTTGTTACCATTTCTACTAGCCATGTGCAGTTATGCGCTGTGATGACAAATTAATATTTGTCCATATTTCATTTTTCATTTTAGCCCTTGAAAACTTAAATTTTTCCTGTTTTAAGCATAACAATCAGGGCGACGGCTCTTCCCTATTTGGAGCATGTTCGACATGGGTTTTTCTGTGCATGTGTAGGGAACAGGAGACTTCTTGCCGCTGTGGTACACCAAAGGGGATCTTGCTGGATGTGAGATATATTTCTTCTAGCAGACTGAAGTTTGATCCGGATTTTCCATGATCACAAGGACCTGTGATAAGGTCATAGTCACGTGATCTGGTCATCTGATGTGTACCTCACCTGAGGGTGTGGAGTAGGCCTATAAAACAAGGATCTGTTGTAGTTGGTGTGTGGAAGGAAGGATTTTGGCTGGAGTCAGCCTGGAAGATTGTTTTGTTACTGTGTGCCAGTGTGCACCAGGAAGCGAGTACCAGACCACCCAGAATGGGACCTGGCGGTCTCTGCTGACCTGCAGCCGCTTAGTTAAGCCCGTCCCAAGCAAGGGTGAGTCTGGCACCAGTGGTTCTCCAAACTGTGGTGATTTATGTTCTGTTTTTATTTTGTTATCTGGACTTTTTCTTGAACTCATGATTAAAACCACTGAAATTTGAAGTAAAAGGCGGTGTGTTTGCCTCATTACTGCGGCCCAGCCCTGCCTACCAGAGCGGATCCCTACAATTGGTGGCTTCAATGCGGGCAGCGCAGTGAGGTCAGGCTGTTTTTTCCTGCATGACAGTAAATGTCCTAGTAAAGAAAGTGACGCAAAACCCGGTGGATACCTGTCCCAAGATGGAGAACACAGTAAAAATGCTGGAGGAGGCCATGCGGCAGCAACAGCAGGCTATGCAGCAGCAGCAGGCTATACAGCAGCAGGCTATGGAGCAGCAGCAGATATTTAATCAACAGCAACAGGAAACCAATAGTCTAGTGATGCAGCACATCACAGCGCCGCAGACAGCAGGAGCTGCCCGGGGATGGCAGGATGTCCGGAAAGCGGTGCGTACAGCGATCCGAAAGATGGAGCAATCAGATGACGTCGAGGTGTACATGGAGATGTTGGAAGGCGTGGCTAAAAGGGAGAGACTGCCCCGGCACCAGTGGGCCGAGATCGTGGCTCCGTTTTTTTAATTCAGGACCCGCAAAAGCCTCTAGGGACCTACCCCCGAGCAACAGGAGGACTATGAGAGCATCAAGGGTGAGATACTTGCACGTCTTGGGGTAAATGTTTTGGTCCGGGCACAGCGGGTACACCAGTGGAACTTTTCCCCTTCCGAGCCAGCTCGGTCACAGTATTATGACTTGATACACCTGATAGAAAAGTGGTTGCAGCCGGAGGTGTTGTCACCCCGCGCTATGCTGGATCGTATAGTGACTGATAAATTCTTGAGAAATTTGCCACACACCCTTCAAACATGGCTTGGACAGGCAGCCCCTACTGATGGTCTCCAAATGGTAGACCTCATTGAAAGATATGGGGCTACCAAGGAGATACAGGGAGAGACTACCCGGAAGGTACCAAGTAAATTCCACAAACCTTCACCCACAGCTCGGCGAGCAGAGACTCGGAGGGCCGCCCAGGACGGGTCGGGGAACAAAATGGGCCCCATAATCTGTTGGCGGTGCCAACAACCAGGACATGTGAGAGCTGTTTGCCCCCACCTGACAGAGCCCATGGACAACAACTTTGGCTACTATATGTCATGTATAGTGTACAGTTCCTATAGCGTCTTGTGCTTGGGTGCGAGGAAAACACATGAGACATAGGTTGATATGAAATGACTTGTATTACTTCATACAAGCATGCAGAAAAGGTCACACAGTTTGCAGGAACAGAGGCAGGAGAACACAGCAGGCCAGAGTAACTTCAAGCTCTACAATAACTCTCCAAGCAGGTTCAGGATCTCTTCTCTGTACCGTAATTCCTCTGCAAACATGGATTCACCAGACAGCAGGTTTCCAAAGTCCAAAAGTGTTCCAAAGTTCCTCAGTAGGAAATAGCTGGAGTCCAAAATCCTAGGTTTCCAGGAGTCAGGTCACAGGCTGACTGAGGCTTGATTCAGGAGCACTGATTGTTCAGCTGAGGCTGCTTAAGAAGCAAGAGGGAGAGAATCAGGGCGGGAACATGAAAACTGGAAACTCCATATTAACTGAGGGCAAGAGCTGCAGAAAGACAGAAAGCAAAATGGCCAACGGAAAACTGAGTTTCAAGGAACATGTCAAAAGAGACAAAGAACCTTACATTACTCCCCCCTTAAGGACTACCTCCGGTTGACCTCAGACCAGGCTTGTCAGGGTACCTCTGATGAAACTGCGGAGCAGGCGAGGAGCATTTACATTATTGACTGGTTCCCATGAGTTGTCCTCTACTGGGTAGCCCTGCCATTTAATCAAATATTGCAACTGATTTCTGTACAACCTGGAATCTACAATCCTTTCCACCATAAATTCTTCCTGACCATCGACCAGCACTGGGTCAGGGCAAGGAGAAGAACGTCCAGGAAACGTATTGGGTGTCGCAGCTTTTAGTAGGGATACATGAAAGACAGGGTGGATTCTCATAGTTCTGGGCAGTTGAAGACGACAAGCAACAGCACTTATAATCTTACTGATCTTATAAGGTCCAATGTACTTATGTCCCAATTTAGATGATGGAATCTTTATTTTAAGATTTCTGGTTGACAGCCAGACCAAATCTCCTACCTTGAAAGCTGGTGCAGGTTTACGAAATTTATCAGCTGCTTTCTTGTACCTTTCCTGAGCCAATTCTAGATTTTCCTTTAGAAGATCCATATTCTTTTGTAAAGAAGTGATTCTTTCAGCCACTGCCGGCAAGGGCGTATCTATGGGAAATCGAGGAAGAATGTTAGGATGATAACCTAGATTGGAGTAAAAAGGAGACTGCTTAGTGGAGGCGCTCTGAGAGTTATTATAAGAGAACTCAGCCAGTGGAAGTAGATCCACCCAATCATCTTGTAGGTGGCAGATAAAGCAGCGGAGATACTGCTCCAGGGTCTGATTGGTTCGTTCTGTCTGTCCATTAGTCTGGGGATGAAAAGCAGAAGAAAGGTTTACTTTAATGTCCAATGCGGCACAGAAATTTTGCCAAAACCTTGAAGTGAATTGCACCCCTCGATCCGAAATGACCTCATCCGGTACTCCAAGTAAGCAAAACACATTCTTAATCATCAAGTCTGATATCTGTTTTGCAGTGGGTAAGCCGACACAAGGGATAAAATGAGCTGCCTTTGTTAGACGATCAACCACCACTAGAATGGTGTTCTTCCCTTGAGAGGTTGGTAACTCCACAATGAAGTCCATAGAAATGGATCCCCACTGGCGGACGGGGTGGGAGAGGTTGTAACAGACCAGTTGGTGAGGAGCGAGGTGTTTTGCATCTTGCACAGACTTCACATGAAGTGACATAGTTTAAAACATCTTTCCTGTAAGTGGGCCACCAAAAGAAACGAGAAAGAAATTCTTGTGTCTTTAGAATTCCCCTATGCCCGGCTATCTTGGAATCGTGGATGAGTTGCAATACTCTCAATCTGACTGTTTCAGGTATATACAGACGTTGTCCCTGAATCCACACACCATTCTTAAAGACAAACTTACGTCCCTTGGGGGTTGAGCCAACAAAGAATCCGCATGGTATGCTTCCTTGATGTCCTTAAGTAGGTCTTGATTATGAATCACTCCCAGGAATCTAGAGTCAGGAAGAATAGTCTTAGGAGGAGTAAGTGGATGTGTCTCTGCTGAATGAATCCTAGAGAGTGCATCAGCCTTTCCATTGCGCGATCCTGGTCTATAAGAAATTACAAAATTAAATTGGTTTAGGAAAAGATTCCAGCGAGCCTGGCGAGGAGTCAGGCACTTAGCCGACCTGATAAATTCAAGGTTACGATGGTCTGTCAGGACGACTATTTGCTGTGCAGCACCCTGAAGAAGGTGTCTCCATTCCTTGAAGGCGGCAATAATGGCCAACAATTCTCTATTGCCCACATCGTAGTTCCTCTCAGCCGAAGACAACTGCTGGGAAAAGAAGGCACAGGGATGCAAGACATTCTTCTCACCTGTTCTCTGAGAGAGTATAGCTCCAACGGCACAGTCTGAAGCATCCACCTCTATTATGAAGGCAAGCTCGGGGTTGGGATGTACTAAGATAGGTGCGGTGGTAAATTTATCCTTTAAACAGGAAAATGCTTCCTGAGCTTGCGGGGTCCAGGAGAACCTAGACTGTTTCCGGGTAAGTTGGGTGATAGGTGACACTACCTCAGAGAAATTCCTAATGAAACGTCTATAGAAGTTGGCAAACCCGATGAAGCGCTGCACCTCCTTCACATTTCTAGGAATTGGCCAATCCTTGATGGCTTGGGTCTTGCTTCCATCCATACTAATCCCTTGCGTAGATAGTATATAACCCAGAAATTGAATTTCGGTCCTATGGAATTCACACTTTTCAAGTTTGTTATAGAGATGGTTTTGTCTTAGGCGTTCTAAGACCATTCTCACATGTCCATGATGTTCCTCTGTGGAGTTAGAAAAAATTAGAATATCATCCAGATAAATCACCACAAATGTATCTAGGAGATCCCTGAAGATGTCATTCACCAAGTGTTGGAAAGTGGCTGGGGCGGTACTCAGACCAAAAGGCATAACTAGATATTCGAAGTGTCCATAGCGTGACCTGAATGCAGTCTTCCATTCATCCCCAGGTCTAATACGGACCAAGTTATAGGCCCCACGGAGATCCAGTTTAGAGAAAATTTTGGCGTGCCGCACTCTCTCCAACAACTCAGGGATTAAAGGCAATGGATAACGGTTTCTAATAGTAACCTTATTGAATTCCC
>JARQOD010000010.1:11054386-11096436 GCA_033576555.1 Oophaga sylvatica
CAGAACAAGTGTGATTGATAAGTGATATGTTGTAGCTGGCATCTGTCATATTGCATTTGAATTACAAATACACTTTTTTTCATTCATAATTTACTGGAAAGCAGAAGCAAGACACCACAATGCTAATTCGAAAAGCAATAACTTTTTGCATCTATTACGTTGGAGTGCTGAGTTATTTTTCTTGACATTTATGGTATGGAACCCATCTGCTGTACTGGTCTTACAGTCAAAGAGTGCTATATAGCTATACATATTTGAAACTCTTACAAAAATGAGATAATATGCAGGTAAACAGAATATGCAAATATAAAAACCTATTCTATCTGTTTATCTGTCTATGTTTCTATTCAGACTAAAGAAAAAGTAGCAGCATTCCAAAGCCATTCAAGAGAAAAATAATTTTCATTCACACAAGTGTTAATTTGCAATGATTATCTAAAAATACAATAATGAACCTTCCTCAAAGCTGTATGCATGGGGTATCTTATTTATACAGTGGAATCGAAAAGTTGGGGCACGTCTCGTCAAAATTACTTTTATTGTAAACAGTTTAGCAAGTTGAAGTTGAAATGATCTGTAAAAGACCTAAAGTTAAGATAACACATTTCCTTTGTATGTTAGGGAAAAAAATACAAGTCTTTCATCTTTTACATTTTAAAAATTACAAAAAGGAAAATGGGCCAATTAAATTTTTTTGCCACCCTTGGAGATTTATATGCTCAGATTAACTTTAACCAAGGTTTCAACCTTAATTAGCTTTTTAGGGTTATGGCTTGTTCACTATCATCATTTGGAAAGGCCGGGTGATGCAAATATCATTTCTTTATAAAAATGCAGCCTCTTTTAACCTTGTGTCAAAAACAGAAGCCATGGATTCTTCTAAGAAGTGAAAATAAAAATGGGGGAAACCCATAAAGCAGGAGAAGGCTATAAGAATATGGCAAAGAGTTTTCAAGTTGCCCTTTCCTCAGTTCAAAATGTAATTACCAAATGGCAGTTAACAGGAACAGTGGAGATCAAGATAAAGTCTGGAAGTCTAACCAAAATTTCACACAGAACAGCTCGTATGATTGCTGGTTAGGCAAATCAGAACCCCTGCTTGACTGCAAAAGACCTTAAAAAAGATTTAGCAGACTCTGGAGTTGTGGTACATTTTTAACTGTTCAGAGACTCCTGCACAAATATGGTCTTCATGGAAGAGTCATCAGAAGAAAACCTTTCCTGCATCCTCACCATAAAATTCAGCATCAGAAGTATGCAAGATAACATCTAAACAAGCCTGATGCATTTTGGCAACAAGTCCTGTGGACCAATGAGGATAAAATAGAATTGTTTGGCCAGAATGATCAAATGTACAGTACAGACCAAAAGTTTGGACACACCTTCTCATTCAAAGATTTTTCTGTATTTTCATGACTATGAAAATTGTAGAATCACACTGAAGACATCAAAACTATGAATTAACACATGTGGAATTATACATTACACTTTACATAAAAGTGTGAAACAACTGAAAATGTGTCATATTCTAGGTTCTTCAAAGTAGCCACCTTTTGCTTTGATTACTGCTTTGCATGCAGAAAAGGTGAACGGATGGACTTTACATGCCTGGTTCCCACCGTGAAGCATGGAGGAGGTGGTGTGATGGTGTGGGGGTGCTTTGCTGGTGACACTGTTGGGGATTTATTCAAAATTGAAACGGTGAGCGGTCCAGCTCACCCCAAACCATCTCGATTGGGTTCAGGTCTTGTGACTGAGGAGGCCAGGTCATCTGGCGTAGCACCTCAACACTCTCCTTCTTGGTCAAATAGCCCTTACACAGCCTGGAGGTGTGTTTGGGGTCATTGTCCTGTTGAAAAATAAATGATGGTCCAATTAAGCGCAAACCGGATGGAATAGCATGGTGCTGCAAGATGCTGTGGTAGCCATGCTGGTTCAGTATGCCTTCAATTTTGAATAAATCCCCAGCAGTGTCACCAGCAAAGCACCCCCACATCATCACACCTCCTCCTCCATGCTTCACGGTGGAAACCAGGCATGTAGAGTCCATCCGTTCACCTTTTCTGCGTGCAAAGCAGTAATCAAAGCAAAAGGTTGGTACTTTGAAGAACCTAGAATATAAGACATATTTTCAGTTGTTTCACACTTTTTTGTAAAGTGTAATGTATAATTCCACATGTGTTAATTCATAGTTTTGATGCCTTCAGTGTGACTCTACAATTTTCATAGTCATGAAAATACAGAAACAACATTGAATGAGAAGGTCTGTCGAAACTTTTGGTCTGTACTGTATGTGTGGTGGAAAAAGGACACAGAATTTCAGGAAAAGAACATCTAGCCAATCATTAAGTATGGGGGTTCATGAATCATTAAATGTGCATAAGTGCAATAAATACATTCATACAAATATTAGCAATTATGTATTGGTATATAATCAATATACATGTATACCAATAATTCATGTATGCAGACACATACACTCATACACTGTTAGCTAGCAACTGGTTTGGCATTTCCCACTGTATTAGTATTGCCTAGTCTAAAGCATGCACGTATATACTCAAGTACAATGATTTTTGTTGAGTTATGGGCCATAATTTAAGCTATGGCAGGTAAGCCATCTTATGGTTTAACACACAAATGGGTATTTTTATTGTTTTTATAAGAAAAACTATAACATCAGTCATATAACATTAGTTTATGTCTGTATCTTATTACAGGAACTCATAACCATGTGGGCATGGTATATATCTATAGATATCTAATATCTATTTATCTATCTAGTATCTATTATTTATCATCTATCTATTATCTATCTATCTACTATCTATTATCTATCTTTCTATCATCTATCTATCATGTATCGATAGTTATTGGTGTTGAGCAAGTATGCTCATTGCTCGGGTTTTCCCTAGCACGCTCGGGTGATCTCCGAGTATTTGGGCGTGCTCGGATATTTAGTTTGTGTGGCCGCAGCTGTATGATTTGACAACCTAAATACATGTAGTGATTCCCTAACAAACAGGCATTCCTCACATGTGTTCAGGCTGTCAAATAGTCAAAAATCATGCAGCTGTGGCGACAGAAACTAAATCTCCGAGCATGCCAAAATACTCGGAGACCACCCGAGCATGCTCGGGAAAACCCGAGCAACGAGTATACTCGTTCATTACTAATAGTTACATTTATACACAAATAATAACAGTGTTCTCAAGATTTTACAACAAAAGTTGCAAAGATTATAGTTTATAATTGATAAATCCCTATGACTTGATTCATCAAGAAATGAAAAATAAAATGATAAACTTCATATGACTATAACAAAAATCTGATAGATTGTAGCAAACTGGAATTAACATGAAATATTTATGACATTTTCCAACAACTACATTCATGTTTTGTAATAGAAATAAATAATTCACCCTGTTATTTGACTGGAGCATTTTTCTTTTTTTTTCCTTTTAATTCAAGCAGTATTACAAAAAAAAACGCTGATATGCATTTACAACATGGGATTATACAGCTTTCAGAACACAAAAGATTTTTTTTAACTGTATAACAATGTTGTGGAATCAGATGGAAGCACATTGCACAAATATGCAGTTTTCAGGCACTTTATAATTCTTGAAGTCTTTTGTGAATTTTTACTGACTCAACAAATCACCAAATATAATTCATATACAAGATAAAGGAGAAGCACCATGTGTTCACCCTGGAACAATTATATAGTATATAAAAAAAATCTAAATAAATCCTACTGATATTCTAATAAGTAATAAACAAACATGAAACCCAAAAAAGCCTTTTATGAATTATAGGCATAGTGAAGAGAACAACTATAAATGCAGAATTATGTTCATCCTGGGAACCAAGCCTTAGTTTTTCTGATATCAACTATCGAAAGTCCTGTTTCTCTTCAGTCATTGAGTTCTGTAACTTTCTGTTTGCCGATAGTCAGCCTCAGTTGATGCTTAGGCCATGTTCACACTGCTTTCCTACAGGGCTTTTGCGGATTCTTAGGCTACTTTCCACAATAGTTTTTTTGTGTCAGGCATAATACGTCGAATACCTGATAGGACGGATCCGGCTGAAATGAAAAAACTGATGCAACGGATCAGTTTTTTTGCTGGATCCGACCTGAACATTTGAACCCGGAAAAAGAAGTTTTGCAGCCGGAAAATGCAGGTACGCATGTCCGGAGAGAGTGGAAAAAGTAGTAGTAGTAGTAGATTTCCAGAATCCGGATCACTCTTTTGACGGATTGCACAAAAGACTCGTCCGGTTCCATAGACTTGTATTATTTCCAGCCGCCTGATGCGCCGATTCAGGCACTATCAGGCGGGTCCGGAAAAAAAAAAAACGTTGTAGTGACCGTTTTGTCCGGCCGCCAGAATGTACATTTCCGCCGGATCCGGGCAAAAATGGATGCAACGCAATGACATCAGGCGCGATCCGGCGATAATGAAAGTCAATGCTAAAAAAACGCATCCGGTGCCGGATCTGTTTTTTTAAAAACACGCCGGATCGCGCCAGACGTAAAAAAACTGATGTGTGAAAGCAGCCTTATTGAATCCCAGTAAAAATGTGTTTCAGATGAACCCCAAATGGAACCATAGAATGCAAAGACAAGAATCGACTGTTTGAAAAGAAACATAGGATATGTAGAGCGGTGCTGGATAGTTTTGAACTCTTCATAAATTTTCATAATTCTTCAAAAATTTGACCTAAAGCTACATGAGATTTTCACACTTGTCTGAAAAAAGTAGATGAAGTAAGTCAAATCAAATGAGTCAAAAGATATGACTGTATTTTTTATTAACCCCTTCATGGCATTGGATAAGGTTGGTAAGTACTTTTTGACCTTGGACGTATGGATACGTCTAGGTGATTTTGCGCACACAGGAGCTGTTTACGCAAGATCGCCGATGGGTGTTCAGCGATTCTTACAGCTGACACCCAGTACTCACTGCCAGGAGTGATGCTTGCACCGCTCTTGGCATTTTAAACCCCTATATGTTGTGATCGATATTGATTGCAGCATTTAGTAGGCAGGAAGATGGAGGGGGCCCCCTCTGCTATGGATCGGCACTTCTGCAACGTCATTGCGGGAGCCCGATCATTGCCATCGTGATCCGAAGTCATCATGACAACATCCGTGTCACTAGGCTCTAGCAAGTTCGTTAGATCATGTGCAGTGCATGATCTAACATGTGTCTGCAGCACTGACAGGTTATAAAGCATAGCAATGCTCCTGCATTGCTATGCTTTATAATTGCGAATAGACTGCAAAAAGTGAAAGTCACATAGTGTGACTAAGTTAAAAAGTAAAAATTAGTTGTAAAAATATATTTTTTTAAATTACAAAACAATAAAAAAATACATATATATATTGTACCCATAAATAAATATTGATGTAAAAAAAAAGTATAAATATTTAGTATCGCCGCGTCCGTAATGACCCTCACTATAGAAATATCACACTTGTTAACCTCTTTAGTGAACACCGTAAAAAAAATAAAAAATAAAAAGACAAAAAATGATGCTTTATCATCATATTGCCAAACAAGAAGTGGACTAAAATACAATTGGGAAGACGAATGTAAATAAAAATGGTATTGCTAAAAATCTCTTCTTGTCCAACAAAAAAAGCCGCCATACAACTCCATAAGCAGAAAAATGAAATAAAGTTATAGCTCTCAGAATAAAGTGATTCAAAAATATTATTTTTCTATGTTTTCATTGTGTAAAAGCACAAAAAATATAAAGGAAATTATAAATGTGAAATTTTTGTAATCGTACTGACCCAAAGAGTAAAGCTGCCTTATTAATTTTATGACAGGTGGAATGGTATAAAAAAAAAAAAAAAAACAATTCCTGAAGTGCTGGTTTTTCTTCATTTTGCCTCCTAAAGTGATCAAAAAACGTCATGTGCCCGAAAATGGTACCAATAAAAATGTCAACTCATCCTGCAAGAAAACAGGTCCTCACATGACTGTGACAGCAGAAATATGGAAAAATTATAGCTCTCAAATATGAAGATGCAAAAACTAGTTTTTGCAAAAAAAAAGTGTTTTTAAGTGTGTAACATTAGCCAAACCTAAAAAAACTATATAAATCTGGTATCTCTCTAATCGCACCAACCTGAAGAATAAAGTTGACTAATCACTTATACTACACCAGGAACAGCGTACAAAATAAATAAAATCAATTCTTCTCCAGCTGTTTATTTGTTTATTCTGCCTCCCAAAGATTGCAGTAAGTCTTGGAGCGCATTTATTCTGCCCTCTATGCTGAGTGCTTACACATGGTTTTGCATATACTGTATACCTCTAGAATACTTGATTCAGAAAGAACCCCCTGTGAAAGACTCCCTATAATGAGTCAGATGGAGGTACTGTGAACAACCTCTGGCCAATGATCCAGCAGTGTCAGTCTTTTTAGACATGCATAAAAGTGCCATCGGCCACAGTTTTGTGCACTTCTGAAAAGGACATCGCTGAACAGAGACCAGATTGAGTCCACAGGAACTCTGCTGCCTCATTACAGTGAATGGATCCTTTGGGCATTTCATCTCAATCAAGTCACATCATAGATCCAAACTGCTATGTAACATGTTTGCAGTAAAAGTTTCAGTTCAATCTACAAAAAAAGCAAGTCCCCAGCCAGGTCCATCATCTGGTAATGGAAATATAGGGGGCTTCAATGTTACTGGTACTGCAAATGCTATGGAAAAGCACTATGGCTTCTTGCCCCCCAAAAGAAATCCAAAAAATTCTGAGCTCCCCAATCCAAATGCCCCCCTATCCTTTGAGACTCAGTTTGAATAAACCACATGTAGCATCCACATGTTTGACATATCTGTAGCAATGACAGCCTGCCTAATTTATGGATGCATGTCTGCTGAAGCATGAGCTTGACACTGCAACATACTGGCCACTACAATGTACTTGTCAATACAATGTACTGGTTACTGCAATAGCAGTTTGCAATTTTCACTCAACAACTTCCAATACTGCTTGTTTCCGGAAAATACCCATGGAATCAAAATCATCACGACACCTGTGGATAAATTCCCAAAGGGGCATATTTTCCAAAATGGGGACACTTGAAGGGGGATTCTGCTCTTCTAGCACTTAAGGGCTCTGTGTATGAAATCCACAAACTACTCTAGGAAAATCTGCGCTCCATGAGACAAATAGTGCTCTGTCCCTCCCGAGTCTCATTGTATGGCTAAACAGTACTGTACAGCCACATATGGAATATGGAGTACTGCCACTTTTAGCAGAAATTTCTTGACAAATTTTGGTATCAATGTTACCCACTTATAAATGTGAAATTGTAAAATCTGGGGCTAAAATAAAATTTTGGTGTGAAAAATGTAATTATTTTTTCTTCACTGTCCAATGGTATAAAATTCTGTGACACCCTGTGCTGTCAATCTAATCACTGCACCCTTAATTTTTGTAAAATGGCATCACTTTTTGTGAGCTCTGCTGTTATGGAATCTTAGGGCTCTCCCAGTGGGTCATGGCATCCGCAAACCATAACAGTAAAATCTGCACTATAATAGCGTTCCTTCCCTTCTGAGCCTTGTACTGTGCCTGAAAAAAATTTATGATTAAATGTAGGGTATTGGTGCACTCAGAATAATATTTTACAACAAACTAATGTTTATTTTTACCAACTAAACCTTAGAAAAATTAAAGATTTGGGGCTAAAAAAACATTTTAGTGGTAAAAATGTAAACATTCTTTCATGACCGCCTAATGATATAAAATTCAGTATGAGGTCATTTATGGGAGGGGTTTGCTGTTATAGCACCTCAGGGGCTCTGCCAATGTGACATCCCACCCTAAAACCATTTCAGCAAAATGTGCACTCCAAAAGGGTGCTTTTTCCCTTCTGAGAATTGTATTATGCCTGAAAAGTAGTTTTCAACCACATATGGGGTATCGGTGTACTCAGGAGAAATTTTGGAGTCCATTTTCTTCTGCTACCCTAGTGAAAATTATCTACTGGCTAAAACGGTACAAAGATATACATCTTTCCTGTACCCCACAGGGGGAATTCTAATAAGTGAGTAATAAACAAACATGAAACCCAAACAAGTCTTTTATGAATTATAGGCATATTGAAGAGACCAACTATAAATTCAGAATTATGTTCATCCTGGTAACACCTGTGGTGTTTCCTGATGAAGAAGTCTTGAACTCTGAAACACGTAGAATAATAAAGCAACATATACTAATAATCTCTGGAATTTTAGTGATTCAGCAGCACAGATATTTACCACACTTATTCCAATCTCTATCTAACAATTTACTTTGGTGAAGGGCAGACCTTGCATTCAATGCATAGGATAACACTATGGGAGACCCATTTTCTTATAATTGGAACACTTTTTCATGAGGCCCTCCTGTAAGTCTCGTCAAAGGGGTATGGGCGTGCGACCAAATTTTTGGCAGCCCAGCCACTCACTGCATAGGCAATAACAGTATAGGAGACCCACTGTTTAATAATGGGAACAACAAATCATAGTCGGCTGATGGCCCTTTAACCCCTCTCTGACATTAGACGTACTATCCCGTCCATAAAAACCCGTGCCATTCTGCCCATGGACGGGATAGCACGTCATAGGCGATCAGCTGCGCTCCTGAGGGGAGCGCAGCTAATCGCCGCCGGGTGTCAGCTGATTATCACAGCTGACACCCGTGACTGTGTGTCAGGAGCGGTCACGGACCGCTCCCGGCACATTAACCCCTAGCACACCGCGATCAAACATGATCGCGGTGTACTGGGGGCACAGGGGAGGATCGCGCAGGGTGGGGGCTCCCTGCGCGCCCCCCTGAGACCCTCAGACCAGCGCGATGTGATCGCGCTGTTCTGAGGGCTTCCTCCCTCCCAGGACCCGGATCCAAGATGGCGCCGGGGTCCTGGAGGGAGGCGGCTTCCTCAGTGCCTGCTGAGAGCAGGCACTGAGAAGCCTGCAGCTATGCCTGAGCGATCGCTGGTGTGACAGAGTGCTGTGCACACTGTCACACCAGCGATTTGATAAAATACAGTGATGTCCCACCCTGGGACAAAGTAAAAAAGTTAAAAAAATAAAAATAAACATGTTATAAAAAAAAATCCAAAATAAATAAAAAAAAAAAAATATTCCCCAATAAATTCATTTCTTCCTGTAAATAAAAAAAACAAAACAATAAAAGTACACATATTTGGTATCGCCGTGTCCGTAATGACCCCCCCTATAAAACTGTCCCACTAGTTAACCCCTTTAGTGAACCCCTTAAAAAAAAAAAAAAAAAACGAAGCAAAAAATCAATGCTTTATCATCATACCGCCGAACAAAAGTGGAATAACGCGCGATCAAAAAAGACCGATATAAATAAACATGGTACCGCTGAAAACGTCATCTTGTCCCGCAAAAAAAGAGCCGCCATACAGCATCATCAGCGAAAAAATAAAAAAGTTATAGCTCGCAGAATAAAGCGATGCAAAAATAATTATTTTTTATATAAAATAGTTTTTATTCTATAAAAGCGCCAAAACATAAAAAAAATGATATAAATGAGGTATCGCCATAATCGTACTGACCCGAAGAATAAAACTGCTTTATCAATTTTACCACACGCGGAACAATAAAAACGCCTCCCCCAAAAGAAATTCATGAATTGCTGATTTTTGTTCATTCTAACCTCCCAAAAATCGAAATAAAAAGCGATCAAAAAATGTCACCTGCTCAAAAATGGTACAAATAAAAACGTCAACTCATACCGCAAAAATAAGACCTCACATGACTCTGTGGGCCAAAATATGCAAAAATTATAGCTCTCAAAATGTGGGGATGCAAAAAACTATTTTTGCAATAAAAAGCGTCTTTTAGCGTGACAGCTGCCAATCATAAAAACCCGCTATAAATAGTAAATCAAACCCCCCTTTATCACCCCCTTAGTTAGGGAAAAATAATAAAATTAAAAAAAATGTATTTATTTCCATTTTCCCATTAGGGTTAGGGTTAGGGTTGCGGCTAAAGTTAGGGTTAGGGTTGGCGCTAAAGTTAGGATTAGGGTTAGGGTTGGGATTAGGGGTGTGTTAGGGTTAGGTTTGTGGTTAGGGTTGGGACTAGGGTTAGGGGTGTGTTGGGGTTAGGGTTGGAGTTAGAATTGGGGGGTTTCCGCTGTTTAGGCACATCAGGGGCTCTCCAAATGTGACATGGCGTCTGATCTCAATTCCAGCCAATTCTGCGTTGAAAAAGTCAAACGGTGCTCCTTCACTTCTGAGCTCTGCCATGCGTCCAAACAGTAGTTTATCCCCACTATGGGGTATCAGCGTACTCTGGACCCCAAGAGTTATTGTGCAATTTGTCCTATTTCTTCTGTTACCCTTGGGAAAATAAAAAACTGGGGGCGAAAATATAATTTTTGTACAAAAAAAAATATTTTTTTGTTTTTACGGCTGTACATTATAAACTTCTGTGAAGCACTTGGGGCTTCATAGCGCTCACCACACACCTAGATAAGTTCCTTGTGGGGTCTATTTTCCAAAATGGGGTCACTTGTTGGGGATTTCCACTGTTTAGGCGCATCAGGGGCTCTCCAAATGCGACATGACGCCCCCAGACCATTCCATCAAAGTCTGCAATCCAAAACGTCACTTCTTCCCTTCCGAGCCCCAACGTGTACCCATACAGTAGTTTTCTCCCACATATTGGGTATCAGCGTACTCAGGACAAATTGGGCAACAACTTTTGGGGTCCAATTTCTCCTGTTACCCTTGTAAAAATAAAATATTGGGGCGAAAAAAAATCATTTTTGCAAAAAAAAAAAAAGATTTTTTATTTTTACGGCTGTGCGTTATAAACTTCTGTGAAGCACTTCGGGGTTCAAAGTGCTCACCACACATCTAGATAAGTTCCTTGTGGGGTCTATTTTCCAAAATGGGGTCACTTGTGGGGGGTTTCCACTGTTTAGGCGCATCAGGGGCTCTCCAAATGCGACATGACGCACCCAGACCATTCCATCAAAGTCTGCAATCCAAAACGTCACTACTTCCCTTCCGAGCCCCGACGTGTGCCCATACAGTAGTTTTCGCCCACATATTGGGTATCAGTGTACTCAGGACAAATTGGACAACAACTTTTGCGTTCCAATTTCTTCTGTTACCCTTGTGAAAATAAAATATTGGGGGCGAAAAAATCATTTTTGTAAAAAAAAAAAAAGATTTTTTATTTTACGGCTGTACGTTATAAACTTTAGTGAAACACCTGGGGGTTAAAAGTTCTCACCACACATCTAGATAAGTTCCTTGAGGGGTCTAGTTTCCAAAATGGTGTCATTTATGGGGGTTTCCACTGTTTAGGCAGATCAGGAGCTCTCCAAACACGACATGGCGTCCAGCCAATTCTGCGTTGAAAAAGTCAGACGGCGCTCCTTCCCTTCCAAACTCTGCCATGCACCCAAACAGTGGTTTACCCCCACATATGGGGTATCAGCGCACTCAGGACAAATTGCACAATAACTTTTGGAGTCTTGTTACCCTTGGAAAAATAAAAATTGGGGTGAAAAGATCATTTTTGTGGAAAAAATATGATTTTTAAATTTTACGGCTCTACGTTATAAACTTGTGTGAAGCACTTGGGGGTTCAAATTGCTCATCAAAAATCTAGATAAGTTCCTTAGGGTGTCTAGTTTCCCAAATGGGGTCATTTGTGGGGGGTTTCCACTGTTTAGGCACATCAGGGGCTCTCCAAATGCAACATGGCATCCAAACTCAATTCCAGCCAATTTTGGTTGGAAAAAGTCAAATGGTGCTCCTTCCATTCCGAGCTCTGCCGTGCGCCCAAACAGTGGTTCCCCACCACATATGGGGTATCAGCGTACTCTGGACAAATTGTACAACAACTTATGTGGTCCAATTTCTCCTGTTACCCTTGGGAAAATAAAAAATAGTGACTAAAAGATAATTTTTGTGGGAAAAAAAATAGGATTTTTTATTTTCATGCCCGGGCATTATAAACTTGTGTGAAGCACTTGGGGGTTTAAAGTGCTCACCAAAGATCTAGATAAGTTCCTTAGGGGGTCTAGTTTCCAAAATGGGGTCACTTGTGGGGGGTTTCCACTGTTTAGGCTCATCTGGGGCATTGCAAACAGAACATGACCCCCATTAACGTCTGCATTCCAAAACGTTACTACTTCCTTTCCAAGCCCTGCCGTGCGCCCAAACAGTTTCCCCCCCCCACATATGGGGTATCAGCGTACTCAGGACAAATTGGACAACAACTTTTGGGGTCCAATTTCCTTGGGAAAATTTAAAAATTTGGGACTAAAAAATCATTTTTGTGGAAAATTGATTTTTTTTTTTTCACACCCAGGCTTTATAAACTTTTGTGAAACACTTGAGGGTTCAAAGTGCTCACAACAGATCTAGATAAGTACCTTAGGGGGTCTAGTTTCCAAAATGGTGTCACTTGTGGGGGGTTTCCACTGTTTAGGCGCATCAGGGGCTCTCCAAACGCGACATGGCATCCAATCTAAATTCCAGCCAATTTTAGTTTGAAAAAGTCAAACGTCGCTCCTTCCCTTACGAGCTCTGCCGTGTGCCCAAACAGTGGTTTTCCCCCACATATGGGGTATTGGCGTACTCAGGAGAAATTGCATAACAACCTTATCTGTCCATTTTCTCCTTTTACCCTTGTGAAAATAAAAAAAAAGTTTGTAAAAGATCATTTTTGTGGCTAAAAAGTAAAATATTCATTTTTTCCTTCCACGTTGCTTTAGTTACTGTGAAGCACCTGAAGGGTTAATAAACTTCTTGAATGTGGTTTTACAGTACCTTGAGGGGTGCAGTTTTTAGAATGGTGTCACTTTTGGGTATTTTCTGCCATATAGACCCTCAAAGTGACTTCAAATGTGAGGTGGTCCCTAAAAAAAATGGCTTTGTAAATTTTGTTGTAAAAATGAGAAATCGCTGGTCAACTTTTAACCCTTATAACTTCCTAACAAAAACAAATTTTGGTTCCAAAATTGTGCTGATGTAAAGTAGACATGTGGGAAATGTTATTTCTTAACTATTTTGTGTGATATATTTCTCTGTTTTAAGGGAATAAAAATTCAAAGTTTGAAAATTGCAAAATTTTAAAAATTTTCGCCATATTTGCGTTTTTTTCAAAAATAAACGCAAGTTATATCGAAGAAATTTTACCACTAACATGAAGTAAAATATGTCACGAGAAAACAATCTCAGAATCGCGAAAATCCGTTGAAGCGTTCCAGAGTTATGACCTCATAAAGAGACAGTGGTCAGAATTGTAAAAATTGGCCCGGTCATTAACGTGCAAACCACCCTTGGGGGTGAAGGGGTTAAGAAGATTAATGCCGCCTGATGCCCCTATAAAAATAGGCTTTGCGACTTTCAGAGACTTTCCTTAATAAATGAAACAGGATGTGTCTGATGATGTGTCACACACCACATGGCCAGCTAAGGTTGTTAAATGTTATAATGACATTTCCCAGTGAATGCATTTGTATTGTTTGAAAACAATGGTAAAGTTGAAAAACGCATCAAAAACGCTACGTGTGAACATACCCCAAGTGGTGGAGGAATATTTTTGTTTCGGGTTAATTAATTTGCCTTATATAAAAGTCCTTACCCTGGAAAGGATGTTCCTTAACATATAACCCAGGAAAATTCATTTTGGTTTTGTTTTTGTATGTTTTTTGGTGCGCCTGTAAAAATGGCATAAGACTCTGACAACATTGTTCACAGCTGTGACCTGGGAGTCAGAAATGCTTCCAGGGGCATTCCCCATGATGTTCACATGTCATTTGATCACTGTTTCCATCATTTTCAGACATTTTTAGACTTTAAAAGGACCCCCTGGGGGATCGCAGCAAAAATGCTTGGTTTTCCCATAGACTTACATTGGGCTCGTTGCTCGGGTCGAGTACCCGAGTATTCCAATTTGCTCGGTCTGAACAACGAGCACCCGAGCATTTTAGTGCTCGCTCATCACTAATAGTCACCTTTATAAAAGACTTCTGTCCACAGATTCAATTAATCAGTCAGACTCTACCCACTACAACATGGGCAAGACCAAAGAGCTTTCTAATGATGTCAGGGGCAAGATAATAGACCTGCACAAAGCTGGAATGTGCTACAAAACCATAAGTAAGACGCTGAGAGAGAAGGAGACAACTGTTGGTGCAATAGTAAGAAAATGGAAGAAATACAAAATCACTCTCAATTGACATCGATCTGGGGCACAATGCAAAATCTCACCTCGTGGGTTATCCTTGATCATGAGGAAGGTGAGAGATCAGCCTAAAACTACACGGGGGAACTTGTTAATGATCTCAAGGCAACTGGGTGTCACAGCCACCAAGGAAACCGTTGGTAACATATTACATTGCATAGGTTTAAAATCCTGCAGTGTCCGCAAGGTCCCTTGCTCAAGAAGGCACATGCACAGGCCTGTCTGAAGTTTGCCAATGAACACCTGGATGATTCTGTGAGTGACTGGGAGAAGGTGCTGTGGTCAGATGAGACAAAAAATGAGCTTTTTGGCATTAACTCGTCGTGTTTGGAGGAACAGAAATGCTGCCTATGACCCAAAGAACATTGCCCCCACTGTCAAGAATGAAGGTGTAAACATTATGTTCTGGTGGTGTTTCTCTGATAAGGGCCCAGGACTACTTCACCACATCAATGGAAGAATAGATTCAGCTATGTACCATAAAATCCTGAGTGACAGCCTCCTTCCGTCCACCAGGACATTAAAAATGGGTCATGACTGAGTCTGGGGCACAATGCAAAATCTCACCTCGTGGGCTATCCTTGATCATGAGGAAGGTGAGAGATCAGCCTAAAACTACACAGGGGAACTTAATGATCTCAAGGCAACTGGGTGTCACAGCCACCAAGGAAACCGTTGGTAACATATTACGTCGTATAGGTTTAAAATCCTGGAGTGTCCGCAAGGTCCCCTTGCTCAAGAAGGCACATGTACAGGCCCATCTGAAGTTTGCCAATGAACACCTGGATGATTCTGTGAGTGATTGGGAGAATGTGCTGTGGTCAGATGAGACAAAAAATGAGCTCTTTGGCATTAACTCGTCGTGTTTGGAGGAAGAGAAATGCTGCCTATGACCCAAAGAACATTGTCCCGACTGTCAAGAATGAAGGTGTAAACATTATGTTTTGGTGGTGTTTCTCTGATAAGGGCCCATGATTACTTCACCGCATCAATGAAAGAATGGATTGAGCCATGTACCATAAAATCCTGAGTGACAACCTCCTTCCTCCTTCTCTCTGCCAGGACATTAAAAATGGGTCAGAGCTGAGTGTTCCAGCAAGACAATGACACAAAACATACAGCCAAGGCAACAAAAAAGTGGCTCAAAAAGAAGCACATTAAGGTGATGCAGTGGCCTAGCCAGTCTCCAGAACTTAATCCGATAGAAAAATTATGGAGGGAGCTGAAGCTCCGAGTTGCCAAGTGACAGCCTCAAAATCTTACTGATTTACAGATGTTCTGCAAAGAGGAGTGGACCAAAATTCCTCCTGACATGTGCGCAAAACTCATCATCAACTACAAAAACGTTTGACTGCTGTGCTTGCCCACAATGGTTTTGCCACCAAGTATTAAGCCTTGTTTGCCAGAGGGATCAAATGCTTATTTCTCACTGCAAAATGCAAATAAATTTATCTAATTTATACAATGTGATTTTCTGGATTTTACTTTTGATATTCTATTTTTCAATGTTAAAATTAACCTACCCTTAAAATTATAGACTGATCATGTCTTTGTCAGTGGGCAAACTTACAAAATCAGCAAGGGATCAAATAATTGTTTCCTTCACTGTATATGTATATGTACAGTGGTGGCCAAAAGTATTGGCACCCCTGCAATTCTGTCAGATAATACTCAGTTTCTTCCTGAAAATGATTTCAAACACAAATTCTTTGGTATTATTGTCTTCATTTAATTTGTCTTCAATGAAAATGCACAAAAATAATTGACCTAAAGCCAAATTGGAAAAAATTCCACACCAAACCTAAAAAAGGGGGTGGACAAAAGTATTGGCACTGTTTGAAAAATCATGTGATGCTTCTCTAATTCATGTAATCACCAGCACCTGTAACTTACCTGTGGCATCTAACAGGTGTTGGCAATAACTAAATGACACTTGCAGCCAGTTAACATGGATTAAAGTTGACTCAACCTCTGTCCTGTGTCCTTGTGTGTACCACATTGACTATGGAGAAAAGAAAGAATATCAAAGAACTGTCTGAGGACTTGAGAAACCAAATTGTGAGGAAGCATGAGCATTCTCAAGGCTACAAGTCCATCTCCAAAAACCTGAATGTTCCTGTGTCTTCCGTGCGCAGTGTCATCAAGAAGTTTAAAGCCCATGGCACTGTGGCTAACCTCCTTTGATGTGGAAGGAAAAGAAAAATTGACCACAGATTTCAATGCAAGATTGTGAGGATGGTGGATAAAGAACCTCGACTAACATCCAAACAAGTTCAAGCTGCCCTGCAGTCCGAGGGTACAACAGTGTCAACCCGTACTATCCGTCGGCGTCTGAATGAAAAGGGACTGTATGGTAGGATACCCAGGAAGACCCCACTTCTTACCCCGAAACATAAAAAATCCAGGCTGGAGTTTGCCAAAACTTACCTGAGAAAGCCTAAAACGTTTTGGAAAAATGTTCTCTGGTCAGATGAGACAAAAGTCAAGCTTTTTGGGAAAAACCATCAACATAGAGTGTACAGGAAAAAAAAGAGGCATTCAAAGAAAAGAACACGGTCATTTCTACTCTGGAGTGATTTGACTCACTTGAGAACTAAAGGACTGGGTAATATAATGCACCGATATTTTTAATAACATGATTTTTGAGACACAAGCCAGTTTCAGAAAACGTTCAAAGGTAGAAGTAAAAAGGGGTTATATGTGTGATTTGAAAAACAAGAAGGAATGAAAGTTTATCCTGAATAAGCAGAATTGTAAAATTGGGAAAGAGGTTGAGTGACATAGTGGAAAGATGAGAAGTTTAGCTTTCATAATTCTATGTGTTAGCCTGAAATATATTCCTTTTTCTGCATATCAGCAAAGCAACTATTCACTATTTTGCTGATGATAAATAGTCAAAATACCAGCAAGAAAATAAGGTACAAGCCATTAACATAATACTACACATTCATCTCTGCCCATGAAATAGACTACAGAAGATATTACACCAGAGTTGATTATTTAATCTAAGCATCAAAGGGAAGAAAACATGATAAACTGATGCTTCTGTTGGTATGGATTTCAATTATATTAGTAGTTCCTACAGTGTGCAACAGGGTTGTGCTATTATTCTGTTATGTATGGAAAAGAAAAATCCATATTGAACATAGCTCTATGTTATCATGAAAAATGTTGCCAAAGACTGTTGGATGTTAATAGATTTCTGCTCTGAAGAGAATATCAATTTTCAGAAGTTCACACGGCATGTAAAAATACAATATAACAAAAGGTTGAAGAAAACATTTTAGATTACATCAACATCTGTGCAATAGCTATAGATAAAATGCAAAAAATAACCCTGTAAGTTGAAATCAGGTAAAGCGAATGATTCACAACTTACGATGTTTTAGTTTTGTTAATGTGAAAGTACGTTCTATTTTCTTCTCATAATTAAAAAAACGTTTTTATAAATTATCATCACCAACTGTTTGTTTTTTTTCTTTTTATGACAGGTGCCTTTAAAGTTTTACTGATATTTACAGGTACTGTAAAAGTCACAAGTCTGCAGGAAAGCTAATGAAACCTAATAAGAAATTTCCACAGTGATTTGTCAAAATTCACGCACTCTTGGAGAAGGAGAATGCGGTGCCCAAGTAGGGTATTCAGCCCGTAACTATAAAAGTAGACAAGACTTGGCACTCACAGAAGAAAATAAAGTTTGAAAAACAAAGTTCCATTTATTTGTGCATCCAGAACAGTAACCGTTGTCAAAAGTTTTCGATCCCAATTTGGACCTTCATTAGGACTGGTGTAGTAGAAAAGATTTTATAATCCAGAGTGCTTGTCTTGTCATCAGACGGTGCCATCCACAGTGACATACTGTAGATCGCCATTCCCCTCTGATGGCAATCTATGGATTCCTCCTCCTACATCATACAAGGCATCCAGGCCACCCGGGTCCTTGTTTATACCTCGTCTGATGGAATGTGTCATTATGGCTCCGTCACCACCTTTATCTAAAAAGAGCTATTCCCATCTCAGTTGTTCATGGGTGATTCGAGTTTCTCATAATCTTTTCTCGGTTGTTTCTGCAGCTCCACTCCATGTGGTCTGTGCTCTGACACTTATATTTTTATGACCCCTGTCTTCTTATCATGAGAAAGTTGCTGGACCGGCACCGAAACTTGTGGATGTGAATTAAAAACCTCAGTTATGCTGTCTGGATCTCATCCTTTCTGTGAGTGCAGATCGCAGGTAATGATTATCTCCACTTTGCCAAACTGATATCTGGACTATACTCTTCTCCAACCATGTAGCTGCGGCTTTATTTCTATAGCGCTACATATTCAGTAGTACTTCACATTTCAGAAGAGACTTATACAGATCAAAAAGATAATACAGAGTAACACATAATTCAACAGATAACAAGTGGAGTGAGGGTTGTTGTGAATGTGTTAGAAATTAATTCTGAGCAGAAGCTCCCTCTGGTGGTTACAAACAGTACTGAACCATTCAATGAAGATTGGCAATCAGGAGTTACAGACTGGTCTTATATAAGGGAGGTTCCCTCCCATCATGGTTGTCGGTGATCAATTGTTTTTGTCTCAACTGTGGTTCCTGGTTCACTTGGAAGCTTGCTGAGTCTTGCCTCTTCTCCTGCTCTCAGATAAGATATTTTCTGTTTTTATTTTTGTGCTTGCTTTTTGCATTGTTCCCTGCACTTCTGTGGAGGTCAGCCAGGTCCCCACTGGGGGCTTGTGCTCCTCTCAGTTTATCTGAGCCATTGTTATTTGTTCAATTGCCTATTCCAGTTTTTTCAGTGGCTGCAGCTTAGTTTTGTTACACCAGAAAACTAATTTAGGTGGTAGAGGTCATGTGATCTCAGGTGTTTTTGCAATTAGTAGAGTTGGTATTTTTTAGGGTTTTTTGGATTGCAGTAAGTGTCCTTCCTATCCTTTTTCTTTCTAGGCAGATTGGGCCCCAACGTTTGCTCATACTATTTTCTGTCTGTGTCTGTATTTCCTCTTGTCTAACCGCCATTACATGTTTGGGGGCTTCCTATGTTCTTTGGGGATCTGCTCCGGGGCAGATAGCTTTCCTCTTTCTATCTTTAGGTGTAGTTAACCTCTCAGGCTGTGATGAGGCGTCTAGGACCAACGTAGGAACGCTCCACGGCTGCCTTTAGTTGTGGTGGTTAGTCAGGGTACTGCAATCCAGTAGATTCCAACCTCTCTGGTGTATTGCCGTTTTTGCCTGCTCTCCTTAGCTACCAAATCATAACAGTATCACCGGCCCAAACTGAAAATTATATGGTACTCAACAGAAGGGAAAAATAGTAAAAGGAAAAAGAAAAAGGGAAGTTGTCAGAAATTTTTTTTTTCTCTCAATGGAGTTTGCACAGTTGTCTGGCCGTGTGGATCAGCTTGCCACTGAAGTTCGGAGTATTGCTACCTATCTTGCAGGGTTGCCGGTTGTGGAACCTAGGATCCCATGCCAGATTTATTTTTGGGGGATCGAGCTAAATTTCCGAATTTCAAAAATAACTGTAAGTTGTTTTTTGCCTTAAAACCTAAGTCCTCAGGGAACGCAGCACAGCAGGTTCAAATTGTCATCTCTCTCCTGCGCGGCGATCCTCAGGATTGGGCTTTTTCCCTGACACCTGGAGACCCTGTTTTGAGTAATGTTGATGCATTTTTTCTGGCTCTGGGGTTATTGTACGATGAACCTAATGTCACTGATCAAGCTGAAAAAACCTTGTTGGCATTAAATCAGGGGCTTGAGGACGCTGAGTTGTACTGTCAGAAATTCCGAAAGTGGGCAGTCCTGACCAAATGGAATGACGATGCTTTAGCAGCCCTTTTTCGGAAGGGTCTGTCAGAGAATGTAAAAGATGTTATGGTGGGTTTCCCTGCTCCCTCTGGTCTCAATGATTCTATGTCATTAGCGATTCAAATTGACAGACGTTTGCGTGAGCGTAGAGGTATGCGTGGAATAGTGTTGCCTTATGAACCAGCTTCTGAACCCATGCAGTGTGATAGAGTGGCTTCTGGGGCACAGCGTCATGAGTTTCGAAAACGCAATGGGTTATGTTTCTACTGTGGTGACGCCTCTCATGCTATTTCAGTCTGCCCTAAGCGGGGAAGACGTTTTACACGTTCAGTTGTCTTGGGTAGTGTTCAGACTAAATTTCTGTTGACTGTTACCCTAATTTGCTCCCTGTCCACATTTTCTGCTCAGGCTTTTGTTGATTCGGGAGCAGCTATTAACCTGATGGATTTTGATTTTGCTAAACGTTGTGGGTTTCCCTTGATACCCCTACGGAAGTCTATTCCCCTACTGGGGATTGATTCTATCCCTTTGGCTGAGAATAAACCCCAGTTCTCTACTCAGGTGATAATTAGGGTTGAACCTGATCATCAGGAGAGTTGCAAATTTTTGGTGCTGTATAATCTGCATGACATTATTGTACTAGTTTTCCCTTGGTTACAGTCTCATAATCCTGTTTTAGGATTGGAAATCTGTGTCTGTAACCAGTTGGGGCTGCCAATGTGTTAATGCCAACACTCCTGTTTTTTCTGCCTCTCCCCAGGCTCAGGATGTTCCTGACTTTTTGACTGATTTTTCTGATGTGTTTAGCGAAAGTAAATCTGCATCCTTGCCCCCCATAGGAGCTATGACTGCGCTATTGAATTAGTGCCTGGTAGTAAATTCCCTAAAGGTCGCCTTTTTAACTTGTCTGTACCTGAACATGACGCTATGCAGTCTTATATCAAGGAGTCATTGGAGAAGGGTCATATCAGACCATCCTCTTCACACTTGGGTGCCGTTTTTTTCTTTGTGGCCAAAAAGGATGGTTCATTAAGGCCGTGTATTGATTATCGTCTCTTGAACAATATCACTGTGAAATATGAATATCCGTTACCCTTGATTTCTGACCTGTTTTCCAGGGTGAAAAGTGCTATTTGGTTTACCAAGCTTGACCTCAGGGGGGCGTATAACCTTATTCGCATTAAGCACAGGGATGAATGGAAGACGGCGTTTAATACCCCAGAGGGGCATTTTGAGTACCTAGTGATGCCCTTTGGGCTCACTAATGCTCCTTCCGTCTTCCAGTCCTTCATGAATGACATTTTCAGGGATTTTGTGGATAAATTTCTGATTGTTTATTTGGATGATATCTTGATTTTTTCCAATGACTGGGACTCTCATTTGAAACATGTTCGGACTGTGTTCCAGATTTTGAGAGAGAATGCTCTGTATGTGAAGGGATCAAAGTGTCTTTTTGGCGTACAGAGGATCTCATTTCTGGGATTCATTTTGTCCCCATCTGTTATTGAAATGGACCCGGTCAAGGTTCAGGCCATCTGTGATTGGGTCCAACCTAATTCATTAAAGGCTCTTCAGAGATTCTTGGGTTTTGCCAATTTTTATCGTAAATTTATTGGTAATTTCTCTGTTATTGTTAAACCATTGACTGATTTGACCAAAAAGGGTTCTGATGTGGTGAATTGGCCTCCTGAGGCAGTCTCTGCGTTTCAGGAACTTAAGCGGAGATTCACTTCTGCTCCTGTTCTACGGCAGCATGATGTTTCTCTGCCATTTCAGGTGGAGGTTGATGCCTCTGAAATTGGGGCAGGTGCCGTTTTGTCCCAAAGAGATCCAGAGACCTCTAAGAGTAACCCTTGTGCCTTTTTCTCTCGAAAATTTTCTCCAACTGAATCGTAATTATGATGTGGGTAATCGGGAGTTATTGGCCATGAAGTGGGCTTTTGAAGAGTGGTGAAATTGGCTGGAGGGAGCCAAACATCAGGTGGTCGTCCTCACGTACCATAAGAATCTGGTTTATCTGGAATCAGCCAAGCGACTTAATCCTAGACAGGCCAGGTGGGCCTTGTTTTTCACACGTTTTAATTTTGTGGTTTCCTTTCTTCCTGGCACTAAGAATGTTAAGGCGGATGCCCTCTCGAGGAGTTTCCTTGCGGACTCTCCTGAGCTATCTGATCCTGCTGTTATTTTGAAAGAGGGTGTAGTTCTTTCCGCCATCTCGCCCAATTTGAGACTGGCTCTGGAGGGGTGTCAGGAGGATAAACCCGAGTGCTGCCCTATTAGGAAATTGTTTGTCCCAGACCGGTGGAAAAAGAGTGTGATGTCTGAGATTCATTGTTCCGCGTTGGTCGGTCATCCCGGAATTTTTGGTACCAGAGACTTGGTTAGTCGGTCCTTTTGGTGGCCTACTTTGTCTCGTGACGTCAGGGAATTTGTGCAGTCCTGCGGGATTTGCTCTCGCTCCAAGCCTTGCTCTCGCTCTAGTGGTTTGTTGATGCCATTGCCTGTGCCCAAGAGACCATGGACCCATATCTCTATGGATTTCATTTCCGACCTCCCTGTTTCTCAGAGAATGACCATTATCTGGGTGATTTGTGATAGGTTTTCCAAAATTATACATCTTGTGCCATTACCTAAGTTGCCTTCCTCCTCCGAATTGGTGCCTTTGTTCCTTCAGACGTGGTTCGGTTACATGGCATTCCTGAGAACATTGTGTCTGACAGAGGAGTCCAGTTTTTTTCCAGATTATGGAGGACTTTTTGTTCTAAACTTGATGTTCAATTTTTCTTTCTCCTCGGCTTTTCATCCTCAGGCCAATGGACAAACTGAAAGAACAAACCAGACATTGGAGACTTATCTGAGATGCTTTGTGTCTTCTGATCAAGATGACTGGGTCTCCTTTTTTGCCTTTGGCTGAGTTTACTTTAATAATACAGCTATCTCTGCCACTTTGATGTCTCCATTTTTCTGCAATTTTGGGTTTCACCCTCGATTTTCTTCGGGACAGACGGAGGCTTCTGTCTGTCCAGGTGTTGACTCTGTTGTGGAGCGTATGCAGCAGATTTGGGATCAGGTAGTGGAGAGGTTGTCCCTCTCTCAGGAGAGGGCCCAGCGGTTTGCCAACCGGCATAGGACTGATGGTCCTCGGTTTGAAGTGGGGGACTTGGCTGGTTGTCCTCAAGAAATATCCCTATGAGGGTTGCATCTCCTAAGTTTAAGCCTAGTTTCATTGGACCTTATAAGATCATGGAGATTCTTAATCCTGTTTCCTTTCGTTTACTTCTTCCAGGGACATTTAAGATCCATAACGTGTTCCACAAGTCCTTATTGAAGAGGTTTGTCGAGCCAGTGGTTCCTATGGCTGCGCCTCCTGACCCTGTTTTGGTTGAGGGCAATCTGGAGTATGTGGTTGAGAAAATATTGGATTCTCGTTTTTCTAGACGGAAACTCCAGTATTTGGTTAAGTGGAGAGGTTATGGTCAGGAGGACAATTCTTGGGTGTTTGCTTCGGACATCCATGCTAGGAGACTGATCCGTGCGTATCACAGAGCTCATCCTGACCGACCTGGTTGCCCAAATGAGGGTTCGGTGACCCCTCCTCAAGGGGGGGGGTACTGTTGTGAATGTGTTAGAAATGAATTCTGAGCAGAAGCTCCCTCTGGTGGTTACAAACAGTACTGAACCATTCAATGAAGATTGGCAATCAGGAGTTACAGACTGGTCTTATATAAGGGAGGTTCCCTCCCATCATGGTTGCCGGTGATCAATCGTTCTTGTCTCAACTGTGGTTCCTGGTTCACTTGGAAGCTTGCTGAGTCTTGCCTCTTCTCCTTCTCTCAGATAAGATATTTTCTGTTTTTATTTTTGTGCTTGCTTTTGCATTGTTCCTGCACTTCTGTGGAGGTCAGCCAGGTCCCCTCCGGGGGCTTGTGCTCCTCTCAGTTTATCTGAGCCACTGTTATTTGTTCATTTGCCTTTTCCAGTTTTTTCAGTGGCTGCGGCTTAGTTTTGTTACACCAGAGAACTAATTTAGGTGGTAGAGGTCGTGTGATCTCAGGTGTTTTTGCAATTAGTAGAGTTGGTATTTTTTAGGGTTTTTTGGATTGCAGTAAGTGTCCTTCCTATCCTTTTTCTTTCTAGGCAGATTGGGCCCCAACGTTTGCTCTTACTATTTTCTGTCTGTGTCTGTATTTCCTCTTGTCTAACCGCCATTACATGTTTGGGGGCTTCCTATGTTCTTTGGGGATCTGCTCGGGGCAGATAGCTTTCCTCTTTCTATCTTTAGGTGTAGTTAACCTCTCAGGCTGTGACGAGGCATCTAGGACCAACGTAGGAACACTCCACGGCTGCCTTTAGTTGTGGTGGTTAGTCAGGGTACTGCAATCCAGTAGATTCCAACCTCTCTGGTGTATTGCCGTTTTTGCCTGCTCTCCTTAGCTACCAAATCATAACAGAGGGTCCTGCTTACAAGTTTACAATCTATGAGGAAATAGGGTGTATGGTAAAATGTGCTTGCATTGATTGGTCCAGCCATCAATATAATAAATAAGGTATTCACATAATGCTGCATGAATCGGTCACCATCCAGTATCTCTACAGTACAAATTTAGAGTGCTATCAAGTGCATGCAGGGTCTGTAAACAGATGCTTCGAGGGTCTTGATTTGGAAGAAAAATTTGTAAAGGCAAAACGGGAATAATTATGTAAGTTAGGTGAAACGATAGGCCAGTAAAAAGAAATAGGCCATTCTTAAAACTGTTGGTATTGGGAAATAATCAAATTGTCTTAGGTAGAACATTACAGAGAACTGGAGTAGCATGCAAGAAAATTTGGAGAGAGGATTAGAAGGTTCTGCATATTGATGATGTTAGCTAGTGATGAGCCAGCATTAAAATGCTCGGATGCTCATTACTCAAGCCAAACAATTCCTAATACTCGGATGCTCATTTCGAACAACGAGTATAATGGGAGTATATGGGAAATCTGAGCATTCTTCCAGCAGACACTACAAGGAGGTCTTGGAGGGCAGTGAAAATGTTGAAATGGATGGAAATGTTCTGAATAGAAGGAGACCCCTGGAAGCATCTCTGAGTCCCAGATAGCTGCTGAGAACAATGGTATCACACTTTTACTTGACTTTAAGGACACAAACATATATGGCAACATTTAAACTGCAAGTAGCATCGAAATGTGCTCCTTTAACGTTTTGGCCTGTGGGTGAGTAGCTGGGTACTTTTTTTTCATTCAAAGGCCTTGGGTAGCGACAGCTGAACACTGTGCTGGGACGGATTTGGAAGTGCGTGATGATGGTGCATCATAATTTGCAAGGACAGGTGCAGGGTGTAAGGCATTTGTGCCAGCGTCATAGACAAGGGATTGGGATGCACAGGTGAAAGAGGCAGTTGGGTCACCTGCTGGCACCAATTGTGGACCCAGGTGTTGAGCCCATCGAAGCAGGTGCTTAGATGACATTTGCCTGATCGTGCTATTGGTGGTTAAGCTCTTTGTGGTCAGGCCCCTGCAGATCTTGCTATGGCACAGGTTGAAAATGACCTTTTTGTCTCAGAATTCTCTTTAAAAAGTTCCAGACTTGGCAACACCTAACTTTTTGATGAAAAAATTCACAAGTGACTGTGCTTTGCGGATCATTTGCCCACCTTCTTCTTGCCACACCACTGCCTCTTTCTGCCTGTTTCGGTTCTGCTGATCTTTTTCCTTCTCCGCTGCTGTCTTTGTTTTGTATCTCATCTCCCATGTTGGGTTAGTTACTTCATCATCCACCACCTTATCGTCCACCGCACTGTGGTCCTCTTGATTTGTTGACTTAAAAACAACCTTATTTATCAGCAACAGTGTCTCATCATTATCAACCTCCTTAGAAAAATTTTTTTACTTTTCCCACCATCATCTTCTTGTGCATATGGCTGCTCTAAGTTTTGTGCATTGCTAAACTGCATGCCCCCTTTCCCTTTTGGAACATGAAGGGTGAGAGGCCACAACCTAGGAATGATGATGTACAGAGCTCCTCAGAGAGTCATTCTGTGGGGTTACTGGTTTCTTGGGACTAGACATGGTGGGAGAAAGAAGGATCACAGTGAGGATTAAGTGATCTGGACTACTGGGTGGTGAGACTGTACCATGTAGAAGAAGTGATCCTGGTAGGCATGCTGGAAGCATTATCTGCTATCAAATCAACCACCTGTTCACACTGATTGGTGTCTTATTCCTCACTGTAAAGTGAGACCAGAAGCTATGTGTTGTGGATGGGAGTGTTCACACACAGATAAACTGTGGCCTCTGTTCACACAGGATGCATTATAGTTAGCAGTGGGCAGCCCGCCATAGGGTGCTATTAATAGGCTGTAAGCCAGATTCTCTGCATTCTCTGTGTGTGAACAGTGCCGCATACAGAATATATTCGTTTGCACTGGTGTACCAAATGGCCAATCGCTGATTATAGGCTGGCTGTCTTATCGGTATTACTGTACCTATGTAGCCGCCATCTTTATTTGGGTCCGCTGCACCCTGATAGTGCATTTGTTTTGAGGCCTAGACAGGTAAGCATCTCTGCCTGTTTTTTGGTGTGTTTTTCTAGATTTATTGGAGGATTTTCAAGTCCTCTTTTTGTTGTTTTGTTGTTAGAGTGGGTCTTGCAAGTGTGGGTACTCGTGAAGTAGGTTGCGAGCTTCCATATTTAGGTCAGAATATCAACTAAGACCTCACATGTAATTAAATGTGTTTTTTGCACTTCATATATTGTTTGGGGAGCAGTTGGGCCCATATGGCTCTGTAAACTGTGGCCTCTGTTCACACAGGATACATTATGGTTAGCACTGGGCAGCCGCCATAGAGCGTTATTAATAGGCTGTAAGCCAGATGATCTGCATTCTCTGTGTTTGAACAGTGCTGCATACAGATTATATTTGTTTGCACAGGTGTACCAAACGGTCAATCCCTGATTGTAGGCTGGCAGTCTTATCGGTATTACTGCACCTGTGTAGCCGCCATCTTTATTTGGGTCCGCTGCACCCTGATAGTGCATTTGTCTTGAGACCTAGACAAGTAGGCATCTCTGCCTGTTTTTTGGTGTGTTTTTTCTAGATTTATTGGAGGATTTTCAAGTCCTCTTTTTGTGGTTTCCTTAATAAACAGACCAAATTTTTTTTAAATCTGACAAGTGTCACTTTATGGGGTAATAACTCTGGAACGCTTCAACGGATCCTACTGATTCTGATATTGTTTTTTCATGCCATATTGTACTTCATAATAGTTGAAACATTTATTTTATATGACTTGTTTTTTGTGAAAATATCAGAAATTTGGCAAAAAAGTAAAAAAAATCGCAATTTTCAAACTTTAAATTCTTATGCCCTTTAATCAGAAACTTATGTTACACAAAATAGTTAATAAATAACTTTTCACACATGTTTACTTTACATCTGCATAATTTTTGAAACATTTTTTTTTTGTTAGGAAGTTAGAAGGGTTAATAGTTGATCAGCAATTTTTAACTTTTCCAACAAAATGTCCAAAATCATTTTTTTATGAACTGCATCACATTTGAAGTGACTTTAACCCCTTCACGACATGCACCATACTAGTAAGGTGGATGTTGTGTTTCCCCCTTTGATGTGGACTCTGGCTGTGAGCCCACATTTTTCCAGCACATGTCAGCTGTTTCGAACAGCTGACGTGTCTGGAAAAGCCGTGGGTGGAATCGCGATCCACCCATGGCTATTAACCCGTTAAATGCCGCTGTCAAACTCTGACAATGGCATTTAACGCGCGCTTCTGGCCATCGGTCCAGAAATCTGCAAATCGGTGACCCCATCACATGATCGTGGGTCACTGATAGGTTGGCATGACAGCCAGAGGTCTCCTAGAGACCTCTATGGTTGTCACTGCCGGCTTGCTGTACCACGTGACCGCTCAGCACAGGAAGAAGCTGCCAGCCCTGGGACGACCGAGAATACAGGGACGATCAGCAATTGCTCAGGAGGGTGAGTATGATGTCCCAGCCACTGGCTCCTGCCGCCGCACAACCTCCCTCACTGGTTTCTGCACAATGACTCGTGTATAAGCTGGGGGGGCATTTTCAGCACGAAAAAATGTGCTGAAAATCTCGGCTTATACACGAGTATATACAGTAAGTTGAAGGATCTGGAGCAGTTTTTCCTTGATGAATGGGCAAAACCTAAGTGACAAGATTTGGAAAGCTCATTGAAACTTATCCAAAGTGAATTGCAGTGTAATTTCTGCAAAAGGAGCATCTACAAAGTACTGACTTTAGGGAGGTGAATAGTTATGCACACTGAAGTTTTCACTTATTTTGTCATATTTGTTGTTTGCTTCACAAGAAAAAGAAAAACAAAGGTTCACAGTTGTAGGCATGTTCTTTACATGAACTGATGCAAACCCTCAAAAAAACTGTGTAATTCCAGATTTTGAGGTAGCAAATCATGAAAAAATGCTAAGAGGGTGAATACTTTATCGCAAGCCACTATATCAGGGTATAATAGTGATTACAGCAGATCGGTCACCAGATTTAGCAAATCAAACTTCTTATATTAATAAATTGATCTCTAAGACCTAAAAAGAAGGCATATTTCATTTGAAAAGGTAAGCCTGACATGTAATATTTTCAAAATACACAAACTAAAATGAGAAATTTAATGAAAAGATAAAGTTAAGAATACAACTGAAATATGCATCTAAAAGTCAGTAAAAGATCTATTATTGTTCACACAGTAACACACCAAAATTGACAGAAAATGCGAATTTCTGAATTTTATAAGCAGCAGGTCCTTGTACTGGAGATTTATTATGGGATATAATGCCTTTTTAATGAATCAACATGGGACTTCCTTACACATAATGTTATAACATACTGAGCTTTCAGTGTCACTAGGGTCTCTTCCATGTCTGTAGAATAGATGGGAATGTGTACATTATTTAAACCTCTGTTTCTGTGATTCATTGGTCCAGGTTAAGGGTTAAAGTGTCACTTTCTGTCACAACTACCATAGACAATATTGTTGAGTTAACCTTTACATAAGAAGGATGGCTGAACATCTCCGTGTGCTAAGTCAACATCACAGAACCAAAAAAGTAGCATGGAAATACTGAGCATGGTTTTATATTCCACACTAGTTTATTAAGCACTTATGATATAATCTATTCATCCTTTCTCATCCCTGTGGATATATGGATATATAGTTTATTCATTTTTTATAAGTAAAAAGTCAATATGTCTTAAAACTAATGGTATAGTGTTTTAGATGTCTGATTCTGATTTCTTACAGCACCAGAAGAGAGTAGGTGACTAAAGGAGCTCTACACAAATTGCATATGGTTAGGATAATTTATCATTATAAGTTAAATGGCCAAATGGTCATCTATCAGGACTAGCAGACATTTTATTTCACTAGTTGGGCCTTTTTGTGCGGGTATACCAGCCTCCACTTTTCTGGCAAGGTTTCCCACTTGATTTGTGATGTGTAAAGTTTTGTGACCAATCTAAAAAGGATTTTCTAAGTCAGTCACCGAGGTTGGATGAGAAAGCTCACACATGTTCTAATCATGGGCTTACACTGTGGAATCTCTGCAAGACACTTCAGTTTTTCTGTGTAAAATTGAAATACCGTATATACTCGTGTATAAGCCGACCCGTGTATAAGCCGACCCCCCTAATTTTGCCACAAAAAACTGGGAAAACATATTGACTCGTGTATAAGCCGGGTGTATAAACTGCCCTCCTGCTCTGTGCTGCCCCCGTCCTGCTCCTTGCTCCCCCATCCAGCTCTGTGCTCCCCTATTCTCCTCTGTACTCCACCCCTCCTGCTCCGTCCTCCACTGTGCTCCCCCATTCCTTCTCCGTCCTCCTGTGCCCCCCCTGTCCTGCTCCATGCTTCCCCAGTCCTCCGTTCTCCCCGTCCTCCTCCATGCTTCCCCATCCACTGCTTCTCCCCCCCTGTCCTGCTCCATGCCTCCCCGTCCTCCGTTATCCTCCCCGTCGTCCTCCATGCTTCCCCGTCCACCATTCCTCCCCTGTCCTGCTCGTGCTTCTTGTCCTCTCCTCCATCATACTCACCCCTCCCCGTGCCATCGCTGAGCGTCCCTGCAATCCTGCAGCTCTCCCCGGCTTCCTTCGGCTCTCCAGCGCTGAGCGGTGATGTAATACCGCTCATTAAGGCCATGAATATGGACGCCACACCTATGGGAGTGGCGTCGCGTCCATATTACATGACCTTAATGAGCGGGTATTACATCACCGCTCAGCGCTGGAGAGCTGAAGAAGCCGGGGAGAGCTGCAGGATTGCAGGGACCCTCAGCGATGGCACGGGGAGGGGTGAGTATGATCCCAGCCACCGGCTCCTGCCGCGGCACCCCCTACCCCGCTGGTTTCTGCCCTATGACTCGTGTATAAGCCAAGGGGCATTTTCAGCACGAAAAAAGGTGCTGAAAATCTCGGCTTATACACGAGTATATACGGTAATAGCCAACACTTTAACCCCTTCCCAACATATAAGTCCTAAGTCAGTCCCTGACTTTGATGCAGGCTTACAAGCCGAGCCTGCAACTTTCTTGTCAGATGATGGCTGAATTATTTAGCCATCATCAGCTTCTAACAGCAGCGGATAGAGTGGAGCTACTCATGTGGATGATAACCTGTTAAATTACACTGTCAGTCTTTGACAAGGTCAATTAATGCAAGCTGACAGGGAGGCGCATCATTCAAATAGCCCATCGGTACACTTGTGACGTGATCTCGGGGCGCCGATAGATTGCCATGATAATCTGCTGAAGACCCTCAAGCCTGTCATTCCAGCACTCCTGTGAAAGCCAGGATTTAGCTGCCATTCATATGAGATCAATATTTTAATTATATAAAGCAGTGCAATAGCACTGCTGGGTACAGTACAAGTGATCGGATGATCACAGGTTTAAGTAACCTAAGGCAACTAACAAGTACATTAAAAAGTGAAAAAACATATTTTAAAATATGAAAAAATGAAAAAAATATTAAAGTTCAAATCACTCCCCTTAGCTTCATTAAAAATAAAGCAACTGAAAGAAATTACCGTATTTTTCGGACTATAAGACCCACTTTTTTCCCAAAAATTTTTGTAGGAAAATGGGGTGCGTCTTATAGTCGTAATATACTAACAAATACTGTGGCAATCTGACGCTGCAGGGCAATGCAGCCTCCCTTCCTAGGCTGGTGCGGCGGTGGAGCTCTATGGTGCTGCAGTGGTGATCTGTGGTGCGGCAGTGGTGCTCTGTGGTACAGGGGGGCTCCGCCAGCATTTTGTGAAAGCCCAGAGGCTCCCGCAGATCCATTGCTGCGAAGTGGTGGCCTCCGGAAAAATGGCCACCGGAGCAGCGCATGCTCAGATTGAGATCTCAGGACCGAGATCTCGTCCCGAAATCTTGGGATGATATCTCATTGCCAAGATCTGAATCTGAGCATGCGCTGGCCCCGGGGGGCTATTTCCCAGAGGCCACCACATTGCAGCAGATTTGAGATCTCGGAGACAAGATCTCAGGAGACAAGATCTAGGGACGAGATCTCGTAGCCGAGATCTCAATCTAGAGCATGCACCGCCCCCTGCGGCCATTTTCCCGGAGGCCATCACATCACAGCAATGGATCTGCGGGGCCTCCGGGCTTTCACAAAATGCCAATGAAGCCCCGCAGCACCACAGACCACCAGTATTGCTGTATTCGAAAAAGTCCATCTATCAAAATATAAAATAAACTAATCTGATCAGAAATCTACGTAATGAATAAAAAAAAATCGAAACTCCAGAATTACTTTTTTGGGCTATGCAACATTGCTATAAAATGCAATAAGAGGAGATAAAATCATCATATCTAACCCAAAATGGTACCAGTAAAAATTATAGATTATCATAGTTAGAATTAACAAACAAATAAAATTGCACTCTGTAGTGCCACAGCATGTAAACATGAAATATATGAAATTTGAAAGAATGCAGATGCTTAGCACTTAATTTGGCCAATTCATGCATGGCCAGCAGTCAATGACAAGGTTGCAAAACTTTGCAAATTCACAATTTTTAAACTTTTAATTCTTTTGCCCTTAAATTAGAGTCATATCACACAAAATAGTTAATAAATAACATTTCCCACATGTCTACTTTACATTAGTACAACTTTGGAAACATATTTTTTTTTGTTAGGACGTTAGAAGGATTAAAAGTAGACCAGCGATTTTTTCATTTTCCAATAAAATTTACAAAACCGTTTTTTTAGGGACCACATCACATTTGAAGTAACTTTGAGGGGTCAATATGACAGAAAATACCCAAAAGGGACAACATTCTAAAAACTGCACCCCTCAAGGTACTCAAAACCACATTTAAGAAGTTTATTAACCCTTCAGGTGCTTAACAGGAAGTAAGGCAGTGTGGAAGGAAAAATCTGGACATTTAATTTTATTCACAAAAAATTACTTAAGACACAAACGATTTTATTTTCACAAGGGTAACAGGAGAAAATGGTCCAAAAATTTGATTTGCGATTTCTCCTGAATACACTGATACCTTAATTGTGGGGAAAATCTACTGTTTGGGGGCAAGGCAGGGCTTGTAAGGGAAGGAGCACCATTTGACTTTTGAATTCAAAATTTGCTGGAACAATTGACGGATGCCATGTTGCGTTTGGAGAGCCTCTGATGTGCCTAAACAGTAAAGATCCCCCACAAGTGACGCCATTTTGGAAACTAGACCCCTCAGGGAACTGATCTAGATGTGTGATCAGCACATTGAACCCACAGATAATTCATAGAAGTTTATAACTTTGAAATAAAATCAAATTTTCCCCAAAAATATGCTTTTAGCCCAAAATATTGCATTTTAATATGGGTAATAGGAGAAATTGCACTATAAATTTTTTGTGCAATTTCTTCTGACTATGCCGATACCCAACATGAGGGAGAAATCTACTGTTTGGGTGAACGGCAGGGCTCTAAAGGGAAGGAGCGTCATTTGACTTTTTGAATGTAAAATTTCCTGGAATCATTAGCAGACATCATGTGATATTTGGAGAGCCCCTGATGTACCTAAACAGTGGAAACTCCCGCAAGTGACACTATTTTGGAAACCAAAACCCTCAAGGATTTTATTCAGGAGTATAGTGAGCATTTTGAACCCACAGGTACGACGCAAAATTTGATAACATTAGGTCATCATATTGAATATGTCGTCATTGGTGTCAAACACAAGTGTTCGCGTCTCCAGTTTGCATCTTGTGCTCGGATATGCACCGAATATTGCGGGTACTCGAGTGACATTCTTGAGTCCCTGCCCTACATGTTTTGCGGCTATTAGACACCCCAAAAAAAATGCTGGGATCTGCGATACTCTGTGCATACCCTAGCACCCAATGAAAACTCGAGTAGCAAGCACTTGCCCTCAACACTAGACATCATATCATTTTTTTTACTTATTATTATTATTATTATTATTCATTTTTATAGCGCCATTTATTCCATGGCACTTTGCATGTGGGAGGGGGCGAATATAGACAAGTACAATAAATATGAGCAATACAGGGCACACATAAGTACAGAAGGAGAGAGGACCCTACCCGCGAAGGCTCACAATCTACAGGGGATGGGTGAGGATACACTAGGAGAGGGTAGAACTGGTCGTGCGGCGTTTCAGTAGACTGAGGATCACTGCTGGTTGTAGGCTTGTTAGAAGAGGAAGGTCTTCAGGTTCTTTTTGAAAGTTTCCATGGTAGGAGCGAGTCTGATGTGTTGGGGTAGAGAGTTCCAGAGTATGGTGGAGGCACGGGAGAAGACTTGTATGTGGTTGTGGGAAGAAGAGATAAGGGGAGAGTAGAGAAGGAGATCTTTAGAGGATAGAAGGTTGCGCGAGGGTAAGTAACGGGAGACCATGTCGCAGATGTATGGAGGAGACAGGTTGTGGATGGCTTTGTATGTCATAGTTAGGGTTTTGAACTGGTGCCTCTGGACGATAGGAAGCCAATGAAGGGCTTGGCATAGGGGAGAGGCTGGGGAATAACAGGGAGACAGGTGGATTAGTCGGGCAGCAGAATGTAGGATGGATTGGAGTGGTGCCAGAGTGCTAGAGGGGAGTCCAGAGAGTAGGAGGTTGCAGTAGTCAAGGCAGGAGATGATAAGGGCATGCACTATGTTTTTTGTGGTGTCGTGGTCAAGGAATGCACGGATCCGGGAAATATTTTTGAGCTTGAGGCGGGAGGAGGCTAGGGTTTGGATATGTGGCTTGATAGAAAGGGCAGAGTCGAGGATCCCCCCGAGGCATCGAGCATGCGGGACCAGGGAAAGTGAGCAGCCATTGACATTGAGGGATAGGTCTGGTGGAGAGGTAGAGTGAGATGGGGGAAGATGATGAATTCTGTTTTGTCCATGTTCAGTTTTAGAAAGCGAGCAGAAAAGAAAGCTGAAATAGCAGACAGACATTGTGGGATTTTGGTCAGTAAGGAGGTGAGGTCAGGTCCAGATAGGTAGATCTGCGTGTCATCGGCACTTTTGAAAAAAACCCAATTCTAAAATTAAAGGTTGTTCCACACATCTTAAAGAACTACAGATTTTCTTTGGATGCAGGTTTGTGTAAATCCTTCTTTCAATTCATGTACCCTAGACAGGTACAGATGATGTTGAGATCAGGGCTCTGTAGGGAACATATCATCACTTCCAGGTCTCCTTGTTCTTCTTCACATGGAAGATAATTCTTAATGTCATTGGCTGTATGCTTGGGGCTGTTGTCCTACTGCAGAATAAATTTTGGGGTAATCAGATGCACCATAGATAGGTATCTGCCTGTATTTCCAAGCATGGAGTACACCATTAAGGAGAATTTCTGTTACTATTTTATATATTTACTATGAGCCTAAGAACTGCAGGCTCAGAGTGGTCACAGATCACTCCTCCTGGCCATTCTGCTGCTTCAAATTAACAGAGTAACTCTTTATTTTCTGTGCAAATTGCCTCTTCAAGAAAAGAGGACTTATACTCTATAGCGCCACCTATTGGAAGTAGCGATCCTACAAGTCACAATCAACCCTTTAACGAGTCTTGTAATATGACTTAGGATAAAAGCCAAATCAGTATCTCCATTTGCAGACATGGTGTTTCGGACAATTGGTCCTCGTCAGTGCAAAGTAGGAGAGATCTGATTTGGCTGGATGAGAGGCTCTGGACTAGGGTCTAAGGGGTAAGGTTTCTCCTTGTGGAGAGTGACATACCAGCTCTGGCGTGTCGAGGTAAGGAGGCTTATTCACCGTGCAATGCTCCTCTGGGAAATTTTATATGCAAATTGCCTCTTCAAAAAAAGAGGACTTGTACTCTATAGCGCCACCTATTGGAAGTAGCTCCTACTTTGCACTGACGAGGACCAATAGTCCGAAACACCATGTCTGCAAATGGAGATACTGATTGTTAGGGTCTGCGGAACGCACCTAATAGATATAGTAGAGAGGTGCATTCGCAGCCTGGGGTCCACCGTGCAGGCGAAGCCCACTGCTAGTAAGATGGCGAAAGTAGCAAACTCTGTTATCCCGCAGAGTCGCTAAAATAAACGCCGTAGCGCACTGTGGCAGTAAGTGCGAACTCTGTTAATCCCCAGAGCCGCTAACGGGAATGCCACAGCGCTATATGGCGATAGGTGCGAACTCACTTAGCTTCAGTGAGCCGCAAAGTAAAACGCTAGGGTGCTGAACCAGCGTTATAAAGCAAACCCTGTTGCGTCACAGAGCAGCTGAGAAAAAGACTGTGTCCTGTTAACACCACAGGGATACACAAATAACTGCTGTGCGGATAGCAGTCCGTGATCATGCAGACAGCAACGCATTCAAGCAATCTCCTCACCGGAGAAGCCGGTATTCTAGGGGCTTATTTCAGCCAAGCCCTAACCACTTGCACTCAAATCTCCTCACCGGAGGTGCCGGTATTCTAGGGGCTTTTTTCAGCCGAACCCTAACCACATGCGTACATGATCACACTGGCGCAAAGCACATAATGCAATTGATACTAGCGCATGGCGGCCCAGCCATGCCACCCTTTTATAGTAACAGCTACAGGACCTGCCAGAAACAAAGACCAATGAAACTGTTCCAGAACACCAGTAGTCACAGGACCTTCCTGGCGGACCAATAGGAGCTGCTGCAGTACCTGAGAATGTGACCCCTGATCTCCAATGAGAGATCTCACCCTGGGCATGCTCAGAAGGGGAAAACAAGGACTTTGTCCTAAAGACGTCTGCTCGCCGCTAACCAGTACTGGCCACAATAGCAGAGCCTGGAGAGGCAACAGTAATCCTCTGCACACTGTTAGACTGGGCGAGACGCTGGGACCGACGTCTAAGCTGAGCAGAGTCTACTGCGGCCGGAGACAGATGGGAGACCGCAGCCGGGATGGCTCGAGATTCCCCTTGTGCAGAAGTGGGAACTCGACCCCTAACACTGATTTGGCTTTCATCCTAAGTCATATTACAAGACTCGTTTAAAGGGTTGATTGTGACTTGTAGGATCGCTACTTCCAATAGGTGGCGCTATAGAGTACAAGTCCTCTTTTTTTGAAGAGGCAATTTGCATATAAAATTTCCCAGAGGAGCATTGCACGGCGAATAAGCCTCCTTACCTCGACACGCCAGAGCTGGTATGTCACTCTCCACAAGGAGAAACCTTAACCCTTAGATCTTTATTTTCTGGGCATTCTGCTATAGCCATATATTTCAAGTGTTGATTTGCTAGTACAGAGCACCTGCTGCCATTGCTCTGCACCCCAGTTCTTATATTGTCAAGCAAAGATGAGTCATTTTGGACATGTTTTTATGTTGAAATGATAGTTTTTGACCACAGTTCTTCCATGAAGACTAGTTTTGGACAGGATATTCAAAATGCTAGATGGGTAATGCTAGGTCCCACTGGGTGTTAACAATTCTCAGCTAATGGCGCTATTGGACATCTTCTGATTTTGAATAAAAATAAGCATGATGTGTTTTTTATTTGCTAACTCTAAGTTTCCTTGGCAGACTACTGCATTTATGGTCCTCAATGTTGCCTATTTCATGGTTTCTACCTTGTCGAGAAATGCAGGCAGATACTAATCCATCTTGAAATATTATCAGAGTGGGTCATATTGGTTTTACATTTATTCTGCAGCTGGAAAATGACCATTCACAAACAGTCAATGTCATCAAGAACTATCGTCATAGTAAACCAGAACAACAGATGGAATTAATTATATGGCCTCACAAAGGCCTGATCTCAACATCAAGTCAGTCTGGAATTACATGAAGAGGCAGGAGATTTTATGCAAGCCTACATATTTTTAAATCTGTGGTTAGTTCTCAAAAATGTTTGGAACAAACTTTTTGCCAAATTCTTTTAAAAACTGTGTACAAGTGTATCTATAGGAATTGATATTTTGATGCTGCTCTGAAGGAAAAGTATTCCCCCCCAAATGGTGATGTGATTAGGATCATTCACTTCTTAGAGTCCCATTACACATAGCGACTCACCAAAGATCCCGACAACGATATGCACTTGTCAGGATCGCTGGTGAGTCGCTACATGATTGCTAGTGAGCTGCCAAACAGGCAGCTCAGGCAGCGATCAGGACAGCGACTATGCGGGTAACAAGCGACGCACGTCGCTTAGTTACCGGCGGTGTACCTTAGATACCAGTGCCCTGGTGCAGGGAGCTGGTAACCAAGGTACATATCAGGCTTCCAGGCGCCGCTCGGAGCTTTGAAACTCGCTGTGTACCTTGGTTACCAGCTCCCCTGCACCAGCGCGCTGGTATCTAACGTACACATCGGGTTTCCAGGCACCGCCCGGCGCCTGGAAACCCGATGTTTACCTTGGTTACCAGTTCCGGCTGGCTGATCGCTGGTCTCCCGCCTGTCACACGCAGCGATGCAGGCTGGCCAGCAGGAGACCAGCGATCAAAAAATGGTCCAGGACATTCAGCGACGATCAGCGACACCCTGCAGTGGGGCTGATCGTGGCTGAGTGTCACACTAAGCGAGATAGCTGGCTAGGTCGCAAAATCAGTGACGTTTCAGCAATCTCGCTAGCTATCTCGCTTAGTGTAACGGGGCCTTTATTTTCTTAATTAATTAAGGTAAAGTGTTAATACTACTTTTACAGGATTTATGCATTTCAACATTTTTTCCCACACCTGCATAGAACTTTTGCACAGCATTTTATTTTCAGAAAATTTGGATGATTTTCTTTTTATTTTTCATACTTAATATAAGAAATCCCCTTATTGGACATTTTCATTCTGACAGCTGTGTCTCATTATAGGGCACACCACTATCATCCGACGCAGTCTAATAGCCGTAGAAAGATAAACGCTGTATTGAAACAGAGCGCCCAGACCATACGGTGATAACTGTATAATAATATGTAATAGATTCAAGTAATCAGCTCACCAGATAGAGTTGTGTAGGCATAATGCTTTGGAAAGCTCAATAATGGTTGTTGCTGACTCGTTGCAGGAGAATGAACTCCACCAGGAAAAAACAATACACAGTTTTGGGCTGCCCTAAAATTAAAATCCTGAATTCAATAATATGAAGGAGCGTTTTTTATTCCACAGCGCGTTTTCACACCAAACTTGCATCTTTCTCAAGTGCACAGTTGGTTTTTACATTTGAAGAATATGCCAGTCCTGTGTGGAATGTATTGTGAAATAAAGACAGCTCCTTAATAGACTAAGATTACTTTAAAATACATATAGGAGGATCCACTATTCAAATTATGTGATGGTCACAACTCACCTTCATCCAAGATCAAAGAGAATGACTAGAAAAGTCTTTCATAGAAGGCAAAAATCTTTCTTGTTGATTGTTCCTTGTTCCATAGGGCTTCTGTAATGAAATGTCTGAATAATATTAACAGAATCACTGGCAAAACAGCCTCTCCCATAGTGATATCATCCATTAATGACTTTATCTGTTATGATTCGGTAACCGAGGAGGATAATAGGAAAACAGGTTAGGCAACCAGATACCCAGAGAGGTTGGTAACTTAGCGGATTGCAGACCCCTAAACTGACAACACAACTAGAATTAGCCATGGGACGTACCTACGATGCCCTAGACACCTCGACACAGCCAAAGAGTTAACTAAGCCTAAAGAGAGAAAGGGGAAAGCTAAACTGCCCGGAGTAGAGCCCAAAGGAATAGATACCGGCAATATATGTTTGGGGGCTGAGACAGATGAAGCACAAAGCACAGACAGAAAATAGAGTAAGCAAATGCTGGGGCCAAAACTGTCTGGATAGAACAGGACAGGAAAGGATACTGTCTGCAATCCAGCAAAAACCCTAAGAAAAATTCCAACACATCTGATATGCAAAAATACTGAGGCCACAAGACCTCTCCCCCCACTAAATCAGAACTCTGGTGTGAACTGGATGCAAAACAACAGATACTAAAATAACAGGGGACTAGAAATACAGAAAAGACTGACAGAAGCTGTGGCAAATGAAAACAGAGTTCAGCACAGGTCCCAGCAGGGAACCCGGCTGAACTCACACCAGCAAGGCAGAAAACAGAGAAAAGCAAAAAGGAAACAAATGCCACAGATTAAAACAGACAAATAACTTATCTGAAAGATACAGGACAAGGCAGGGAGCAAGCAGACTTCCAAAAGGCTCAGGAAGAAAACCAAATCACCGGCAACAACTAAGGGAAGGCTGCTCACTTAAATCTCCCCAGTCTGTAACACCTGATCTATAATCATCCTCCTCAGGTGACTGACTTCTGTCAGCCAGACCAGCTCCATTACCAGCAGCAACCACCAGAGGGAGCCCAAACTCAGAAGCCAGATCAAAAGTGTTCAAAACAGTACCCCCCTTGAGCAGGGGTCACAAAACCTTCACCCAAGCCACCAGGCTGATCTCAATGGGCCCGGTGAAAGGCGCGAACCAATCTCTCGGCATGAATGTCAGAAGCAAACACCCAAGAATTATCCTCCTGACCATAACCTTTCCACTTGACCAAGTACTGGAGTCTCTGTCTAGCCAGACGAGAATCCAATACCTTAAACACATCAGAAAAATCAAATAGTCAGGGACATCCTGAGACTGGGGAGAGGTAGAGAAAACAAGAGTGTCACTAAGAACACATTGACAACCCCAACTAACCACAGACACAGACTTCCAATTCAAAACAGAATTATGGGTCTGCAACCAAGGAAAACCCAGTACAATAATGTCATGTAAATTATGTAACACCCAAAATTTACAATTCTCTTTGTGGTCCGTGGCTACCCGCATTATCACCTGGGTCCAAAACTGGGGTTTATTCTCCGCCAAAGGTGTAGCATCAATACCCCTCAAAGGGATCGGAATCCTTAGGGGTACCATGGGAAAACCACAATGTTTGGCAAAGTCAAAATCCATCAGGTTCAGGGCTGCTCCTGAATCAACAAAAGCCTTAGCAGAAAATGAAGATAAGGAGCAGATCAAGGTAACCATCAAAAGGAATTTAGGCTGTATAATGCCCAAAACAAATAAGTGAGCAAAAAGTTTTTCCTGCTTAGGGCAGACGGAAATAGTATGAGAAGCATCCCCAAAAAAGAAGCACAACTTATTACACCTTCTAAATTCTTGACGCTGAGTCTAGAAACAACCCTATCACACTGCATGGGCTGAGGTTTGTTCGAAAGGCAACACCGCATCTCGCATAGTTTTACATTCACGTAAATGTCTGTCAATTTGAATGGCTAATGACATAGAGTCGTTGAGACCAGAGGGGACAGGGAATCCCACCATAACATCTTTTATGGTCTCTGTCAGACCTTTCCGAAAAAGAGCCGCAAGGGCATCATTATCCCATTTAGTAACGACTACCCACTTTTCGGAATTTCTGACATATAACTCTACCGTTTCCTGACTCTGGTTTAATGCCAATAAGGTTTTCTCAGCTTGATCAATAACATTAGGTTCATCATACAACAACCCCAGAGCCTGAAAAAATGCATTCACATTAGCCAAAACAGGATCATCAGGTGTCAGGGAAAAAGCCCAGTCCTGAGGGTCGCCGCGCCACAGGAGATGACAATTTTAACCTGCTGCACTGAGTTCCCGGAGGAATTAGGTTTCAAGGCAAAAAAACAATTTACAATCATTCTTAAAGTTCAAAAATTTAGACGATCTCCAGAAAATAAATTAAGACTAGGGATCTTAGGTTCTACAGTAGACAACTGAGCGTGATAGGCAGAAAATTCCCCAAACTTCAGCAGCAAGCTGCTCAACACGATCAAACAAATGCTTAGTATCCATTAACGAAGAAAAAATCCTCCTACGGCCCCCAGAGAAAAAGAGGCAAAAATATATAAAAAATTCTGACACCTTTTTTCATCTTTTCGTTTTATTTTACTATTCTTTCCTTCTTTAAAGTACCCTAGAATCTACGGTTTTGGCTGGTGATTCTGTTATGATTCGGTAACCGAGGAGGATAATAGGAAACAGTCCTAGGCAACCAGATACCCAGAGAGGTTGGAACTTAGCGGATTGCAGAACCCTAAACTGACAACACAACTAGAATTAGCCGTGGGACGTACCTACGATGCCCTAGACGCCTCGACACAGCCAAAGAATTAACTAAGCCTAAAGAGAGAAAGGGAAAGCTAAACTGCCCCGGAGTAAAGCCCCAAAGGAATAGATAGCCCCCAAACATATTGCCTGTGAGACAGATGAAGCACAAAATACAGACAGAAAATAGAGTAAGAAAATGCTGTGGCCCAAATTGTCTGGATAGAAACAGGACAGGAAAGGATACTGTCTGCAATCCAGCAAAAACCCTAAGAAAAATTCCAACAAGTCTGATATGCAAACATACTGAGGCCACACGACCTCTCCCCACTAAATCAGAACTCTGGTGTGAACTGGATGCAAAACAACAGATACTGAAATAACAGGGGACTAAAAATACAGAAAAGACTAACAAAGCTGTGGCAAATGAAA
>JARQOD010000010.1:11096536-11110413 GCA_033576555.1 Oophaga sylvatica
TTTTTTGTAAAGTGTATTGTATAATTCCACATGTGTTACTTCATAGGTTTGATGCCTTCAGTGTGATTCTACAATTTTCATAGTTATGAAAATACAGAAAAATCTTTGAATGAGAAGGTGTGTCCAAACTTTTGGTCTGTACTGTGTATATATATTATATATATATATATATATATATATATATATATATCTGTATTTATATATACAGTGGGTACAGAAAGTATTTAGACCCCTTTACATTTTTCACTCTTTGTTTCATTGCAGCCATTTGGCAAATTAAAAAAAATAATTTTTTTCTCATTAATGTACATTCTGCACCCCATATTGACTGAAAAACAATCAGAAATGTAGAAACTTTTGCAAATGTATTAAAAAAGAAAAACTGTAAATATCACATGGTCATAAGTATTCAGACCTTTTGCTCAGTATTTAGTAGAAAAAACCTTTTGAGCTAGTACAGCCATAAGTCTTCTTGGGAATGATGCAACAAGTTTTTCACACCTGGATTTGGGGACCTTCTGTCATTCTTCCATGCAGATCCTCTCCAGTTTCGTCAGGTTCGATGGTGAACGTTGGTGGACAGCCATTTTCAGGTCTCTCCAGAGTTGCTCAATTGGGTTTAGGTCAGGGCTTTGGCTGGGCCAGTTAAGAATGGTCAAAAAATTATTCTGAAGCCACTCCTTTGTTATTTTAGCTCTCTGCTTAGGGTCATTGTCTTGTTGGAAGGTGAACCTTCGGCCAAGTCTGAGGTCCAGAGCACTCTGTAATAGGTTTTCATCCAGGATATTTATATACTTGGCCGCATTCATGTTTCCTTCAATTGCAACCAATCGTCCTGTACCTATAGCTGAAAAATACCCCCATAGCATGATGCTTCCACCACCATGTTTCACTGTTGGGATTGTATTGGGGAGGTGATGAGCATTGCCTGGTTTTCGCCACACATACCGCTTACAATTATCATCAAAAAGTTCTCATCAGACCAGAGAATCTTATTTCTTTTAGTCTGGGAGTCCTTCACGTGATTTTTAGCAAACTCTATGTGGGCTTTCATATGTCTGGCACTGAGGAGAGGCTTCCGTTGGGCCAAATCTGCCATAAAGGCCCGACTGGTGGAGAGCTGCAGTGATAGTTGACTTTGTGGAACTTTCTCCCATCTCCCTACTGCATCTGTGGAGCTCAGCCACAGTGATCTTGTGGTTCTTCTTTACCTCTCTCACCAAGGCTCGTCTCCCACGATTGCTCAGTTTGGCTGGACGGCCAGGTCTGAAAGACTTCTGGTGGTCCCAAACTTTGACCTCATGATTCTCATTTGGTCTGACATGCACTGTGAGCTGTGAGGTCTTATACAGACAGGTGTGCGCCTTTACAAATCAAATCCTATCAGTTTAATTAAACACAGCTGGACTCCAATGAAGAAGGAGAACCATCTCAAGGAGGATCACAAGGAAATGGACAGCATGTGACTTAAATATGAGTGTCTGAGCAAAGGGTCTGAATATTTATGACCATGTGATATTTCAGTTTTTCTTTTTAATAAATTTGCAAAAATTTTGACATTTCTGTTTTTTTTTCAGTCAAGATGGGGTGCAGAGTTACATTAATGAGAAAAAAATGAACTTTTTTGTATTTACCATTTGGCTGTAATAAAACAAAGAGTGAAAAATTTAAATTAAAATGTAATTTAAATCTATATATAGATAGATATATATAATGGGAACAGAAAGTATTGAGACCCCTTTAAATTTTTCACTCTTTGTTTTATTGATATATATATATCTCTTATAATAGCTATATATATTATATATACTTATATAGATATATCTAACTGTATCTCTATGGTGAGATATATATATTTTTTAATATCTATCTTCATATGAAATATACATTTTCCAATCATCACAACATAGTCCTATTTAACAGGAAATCATGGGGGATGGTGCATTTCATTTCACATTTGAAAAATGCAATGTGATTTCAGAAGAATAAATTGCTCAGTCAACCAAAAATCTGCCTTATAAAAATTGCTTAGGTTACTGTAACAAGATTATTGACTGGGGCTGCACTTTTCACAATGCAGAACACATTTGAAATGGATCTTTTATGAAACACATCTAGCAAACCAGGGAAAGGAAGCATATTTGGTGTGTGTTAATCTGCAACAGTCACTTAGAAATAGCAGGTTTTGAAATTCAAACCAGTGAAATGGTTTACTGGGATTGGGGGGGAGGGAAATGTTAAGCATTCAAGTCATGTTCTTTACAAAGCCTTTAGGCATTTAACACAATAGCAAGATGCCTTTTTAACTCTCTTGCTTTCGGAAAGAGTCGACAACGTGTTGTGCTGCAGTCTAGCGTCAGTTACAAGAATAAACCTGCCCTTAAATAACTCACTCTCTTTTCTTACCCAATTGTTCTACCCAATTTCCTGTTATTTAGACTTGTACCGAAATCATTAACGCTGATGCATGATGATCACACATTCAATCCATATCTGTATAAATATTTAAGCAAGCGAAAATGAAATTCCCTTAACAACGCTGCTTAGAAAACATACGTTTTGCACTGAGTAATCAAACAGCTAGAGGCACGGTGCATTAAGATGACATATTAAACTACATTTTCGTACTAGGCTTATTCTCTGCTACTTCAGACTGTTTAGTCAATGCCATTAATCAAAATCCTATAGCAGAAAATGCATGCATAAGTCCTACACATTTGTTGCCATGGCAACTATTCAGAGTTTTCTTTATGTGTCAGACGACATCAGTGGAGATAAATTCTATTGTTTCCGTGCTGACAATTCTTTCCATGTTTCCTTAATCTAAATAATTTAAAAAAAACACAATATTTTTCTTCTAAGCTAAAAGACCACCCAACCAACACAATATATAATCATAACCTCAATAATAAAATATATAATATTTATCATAAATGTACTGTATCTGTAAAAAAAGGCATTTTATCCTTGCGAGGATAATGACAGATCCTTCGAGAAATATGTGTTATATTTAGAATCTAAGAAGTAGTAAAAATGTGAAAAATCACAATAACAAGTCTGTAGGATAAAAAAGAAATTAATTCATTTTTTACATGTTTATTTTTGCTAAAATAAGATGATATTATAATATAATAATAAATATGTAACTATGTGATATATCAAATAGTTGTTATGCTTCATCTCTTTCATATATTATTCTATGCTATTACTATGTTTATGAGAAATGTTTTAAATAAGATTTGAGTTTATATAATAATATTTAGTGTTATATAGTAATATATAGCATTTATATAATAATTTTATCAAGCACGCTGACACATTTCATTGTTACGATGTTGCATTTTGGTCATGCCGCACTTGTTTCGATAGCTAGCCTAAAAACCTTAAGCCTAGTTAGAGAGCATTATTTCATCTTTTCTGCATCTTTTTCAGACTGACAAAGCTCATTATCATGATGTACTGCAGGAGAGTTCATTTAGGATCCTTTGCAACATCTGTTCCTGGGAGGGCTTAACCCAAGGTTCTCGTCTGAAAGAACATGGATTCTTTCAATGAAGCCAATCTTTGTTCCTTCGTCTTCTGGTATCACAAAGACACAGAACTCCAGATACAAATATTGCATTTGATGTGCTTGACATCTAAAAAAAAATATAAGTTGGAAGGAACTATTTTTACTATTATTTTTTATTTGCATTCTACAAGAAAAAATTAACAATATTTCTAAATATTATACTACACCTACATGAGTATAAGGAGCTTTATATAAGGAGCAAAAATGAACCAAGAAATTCAGAATACTTATCTAGTTAAAATAAAATAATATAATCTTTAATAACCAAATAATTAAAAGTATAAAAATATACATACAAATGTCAGACATAGAAATTACTAAAGGTGGATAAATGATAATTATTAGACTCTCTTGCGTGAATACTTCAACTCAATACAGAGGGATATTATGAGCACTCACAGGATTGAGGTTGGATGCTCAAAAGGAACAAGCCAAAATAGCTAATGCTGTATAAGTTAATGCTCTTTAAAGGGAATCTGTCACCCCAATTTTGCCATATCAAGTAAAGATATGGCTGAATAGTGCGTCCCATAAGCAAGCTATCGGTAGGTATCATATATCCTGATACAGTATAACGCATGCGCTACTCTTTCCTTGCCCGAAAGTCGTCCAAGGCAAGCAGTCATTTTCGGGGCAAGGAAAGAGTAGCGCATGCATTGTACTGATTTTATGCTTTGCCCTCTGTTGGGCAAAGCACACTGCGCATGCGCGGGGCCTAATTTCAAATGCGCAATTGCGGGAAGCCGAACGCCGTCTGTGGGATTTACAGACGGCGATACGCAAGTGATGCCGAGGAGCGGGGGGGAGAGAGAGAGAAAATGCCGCCCTCCTGACTTGACCACCCTGATTGACAGTGCAGAAACCGAAGTTTACTAAGGTATTTTGATATGAACACGGGGTATCAGGATATATGATACCTACCGATAGCTTTGTTATGGGACGCACTATTCAGCCATATCTTTACTTGATATGGCAAAATTGGGGTGACAGATTCCCTTTAAGGTAGATACAATTAAACAAGGGGAGAGTCACAGTACATATAATGATAATAATGCACAGTGGCATGTGTCGTGACACCTAAGATGTCACTGGCGCTGCCTAGCGGGCGCTATTAGGGGGCAAGTGAATAAATGTAGGGAGTGCAGAAGCAAGGCACGCCAAGCTCAAGGACCTTAAACTAATGCAGTGCAGGACCTGGCACTGAACAGTCACGTGACCGGGGGGCAGAGCCACCGCACGTGAATGCAGGGAAAGACACTGAACACATAGAGTGCAGGGCACAAACAGAAAATGTAGTGAAAGAGAGCCGAGGGTCAAAGCCAGGAGGAAGCAAAGTACCTAAGGTTAAGACAAAGAGTAAACAGGGACAAGCCATGGGGTTTGATTAACAGGAGAGACAGAACAGTACGAAGCAGAATGCAAAGGCAGAAGTCAGGGAACAGAACCGAGTCATACACAGCAAGACACACAAACACAGAGGCACGTTTACTGACAAGTAAACCTGGGTCAGCAACCACAAGTCGAGTATACGGAAGTATCACCGACACACAATCCAGGAACTGCCAACATTAAATAGCCGCTCCAGAACCAAAGAGAGGCGGACTAAAGTTAACCCTGACCTGACCAGGATGGAGGCGGCACCATTCTGTCCAGAGTCATGACAGCATGGAGAGGACTTTACCTATCAAAGATAACACACCAGATACGCGTTTGCATCAAGCTTCATCATATATAGAAATATTATGTTACCTGCTCAATTTTTGTAATACAAATCTAGTGGTTCGAATTACCTTATAATTATGCTAACACAGCAGCCCTGAAGCAGCAAGTCCACACTCAGTGATGTGTTAAAACCCAATCAAAATAAGATAAAATAAGCCAGCAGTCTTCTCTATTATGTTATTTAGGTCTCATGCACATGATTGTATTTCAAATTTTTTGCTATATGGATCCTTTATGCATTTTCCAATATTGGTTGACTATTAAACAGAGACAAACAGAGGAGTTTTCTCATGAATTATTTACTAATCTGTAAAAAGGAGAATTGTCTCCAAAATTTTCCCTTTTAAGCCAGATTTTGAAGGCTTAAATGGGTTTCCCATGAACAAATCACATTTTAATCAATAGATCTTGGAATAAAAATAAGTTCCATAATTGGATGTGTTAAAAAAAGTTCCTCTGCTGAGATATTGTTATAAATTAATCTTTGCTAAAGTACTGTTTAATGAATGTGTTCTGTGCAGGAACATGGTCTGATCACACCACAGCTCCTGAGCAGGGGAGGAAATTAAAGAGAGTATGCAGACAGGACAGCATGGGATCGCAGACAATTCTTCTTGTTAGGTAAAACATGTTTACAAACAAGCAGCAAATGTTTTACTTCACAGAAAGAATTATTATTATAATTTGTTATTATAGCGCCATTTGTTCCATGGCACTTTACATGTGAAAAGGGGTATACATAATAAAAAACAAATACAATAATCTTAAGCAATACAAGTCATGACTGGTACAGGAGGAGAGAGGACCCTGCCCGCGAGGGCTCACAATCTACAAAGGATGAGTGAGGATACAGTAGGTGAGGGTAGAGCTGGTCATGCAGCAGTTTGGTGGATCGGTGGTTACTGCAGGTTGTAGGCTTGTCAGAAGAGGTAGGTCTTCAGGTTCCTTTTGAAGGTTTCCATGGTAGATGAGAGTCTGATATGTTGGGGTAGAGTTCCAGAGTAAGGCTGATGCGCTGGAGAAATCTTGTATGCGATTGTGGGAAGAGGAGATAAGAGGGGAGTAGAGAAGGATATCTTGTGAGGATCGGAGGATTCATGAAGGTAAGTACCGGGAGACGAGGTCACAGATGTATGGAGGAGACAGGTTGTGGATGGCTTTGTATGCCATGGTTAGGGTTTTGAACTGAAGTCTCTGAGTAATGGGGAGCCAGTGAAGGGATTCACAGAGAGGAGAGGACGGGGAAAAGCGGGGGGACAGGTGCAAAAGTCAGGCAGCAGAGTTTAGGATACATTAGAGGAACACAAGAGTGTTAGAGGGGAGGCCACAGAGAAGGAGGTTGCAGTAGTCAAGGCAAGGGATGATGAGGGCATATTCTAGAATTTTTGCAGATTCTTGGTTGAGGAATGTACGGATCCGGGAAATATTTTTGAGTTGAAGTCAGCAGGAAGTGGAAAGGGCTTGGATATGTGGTTTGAAGGAAAGATCAGAGTCAAGGATTACTGTTATGTTTCGGTAACTGAGGAGAAATAGCAAAAATAGTCAAAGTAGCAATACACCAGAGAGGCTGGAAACTACTGGGTTGCAGGGTCCTAAACTAACCGCAACACTAGAAGTAGTCGTGGAGCGTACCTACGGTGATCCTAGATGCCTCGTCACAGCTGGAGAGATAACTACACCTGAAGGCAGAAAGATGAAAGCTAACTGCCCCGTAGCAGAACCCCCAAAGAAATAGGAAGCCCCCAAAAATTTAATGGCGGTTAGACAAGAAGAAAATACGAACACAGACAGAAAATAGAATGAGCAAACGCTGGGGCCCAATACTGTCTAGATAGAAAAGTATAGGAAAGAATTCTGACTGCAACCCAACAAACCCTGACAAAAATAACACTTCTGATTAACAAAAAATCAGAGATCACACAACCTCTACCACCTAAATCAGATCTCTGGTGTAACACACAGCAATTCAGCAAATAAAAAGTGACACTGGAACAGAGCAAAAGTGCAAACACAAACTGAGCACAAATGCAGTGCCAGGCCCCAAAAAGGGGACCAGGCTGAAGTCTCCTGCAAGGCAGCAAACAAGCAAGGAAAATCCAACCAGAGGAAAAAAAACAGCAAATCACTTATCTGAATGAAAGCAGGAATGCAAGCTGAGCTCCAACCAAGACCTGAAGAACAATTGATAAACGGCAAGGCTGCTGGGAGTTCAGGTCACTTATATCAGACCATTCGGACCCAGCTGAAAGCCATTCAGCAATTAGTTCATTACCCTCAGCAACCACCGGAGGGAGCCCAGCTCCGAAGTCGCCTTCAACGTATTCACAACAGATTACACTGAGACAGCGAGCTTTTGGGACTGGGGAGAGTGAGCAGCCATTTACTTTAACGGAGAGGTCTGTTGGGGGAGTCAAGTGAGATGGGGAAAGATGATGAATTCTGTTTTGTCCATGTTAAGTTTTAGAAATCTAGCTGAGAAGAAGGATGAAATAGCAGACAGACATTGTGGGATTTTGGTTAGTAGGGAGGTGATATCTGATCCAGAGAGGTAGATCTGTGTGTCATCAGCATACAGTGCTGTGCAAATTAATTGGGACAAAGCATTTTTTAAGTAAAATCGTAAGTTGTTTACCAGTCAGTGATTCAAATCAGTTTTAACTGCTTTGAGTGTACAACCTAGAGTAACAAAATGTGGTTTGACTGGTTTTAGTCAGAAAATAACAGCTAGCTGCTCAGCTTCAGTTGAGAGCTAGTTTCTGTGAGGAGTGGTTTAGTGTACTTTTTTTCTCAGTGTGATTCATGCCTGTAAAAATGGATGTTACTCCATTGAAGAGGTCAAGAATTATTACTCTTAATGAACATACAAGTCTGACTGTAAGAGAAATCGCTTCCACCGTTGGTATTGGAAAATCTACCGTTTCAAGAATAATTCGCAGACGCAATGAAACTGGATCGTTTTCTCCAAAACGAAAAGGGAAATTTGGAAGAAAAAGGAAACCGACACCAAAAACTGATAAAACACTTATCAGAAACAGTAAAATTAATGCAAGAAAAACAAGTAAAGACCTCCAAAGAGACTTGTTCGCTGCAGGTATTATATTAGCGATTCGATTGTACGGCGCCGGCTTATGGAAGTTGGTCGGAGGGCAACAAAGCCAGTAAAGAAACAACTTCTGACATCGCCAATGAAGGCAAAACGATTTGCATGGGCAAAAATAATATAAATCTTGGACAACTAGCCAGTGGAAAAAGGTAATTTTCAGTGATGAAACCCACTTTTTGTTCAAGGGTACAAAGCAAGTGCTGTTAGAAGAAGCAAAAATGAACCATTGCGAGCTGATCATATTCAACAAACTGTAAAACACCCTCAAAAACAGATGTTTTGGGGCTTTTTTTACAGCTGATGGTGCAAGGAGCTTATTTCCTGTTGATGGTATGATGAATTCATCCAAATACATAGTCGTTTTAAAACGTTTTATTGTGCCATTCATGCGTAAATTTGAAGGGACATTCCAACAAGATTTGGCTCAATGCCACAATTCCAAGTGTGTGAAGAAATTCCTGGAAGAAAATAAAGTAAAAGTGTTGGACTGGCCTGGCAATTCACCAGACTTAAATCCTATAGAAAATTTGTGGAGCACTGTGAAGAGACGTCTTGGCAAAATGGACTGTACAACCAAAGAACGCATGATAAACAGTGCCATACAAGTGTGGTTCCATGATGAAGAATTTAAGAATTTATGCAAAAACTTGGTTGAATCAATGCCCAAAACGCTTTGAAAATCTCATATCTGCTAAAGGAGGACATATTTCTTACTAAAATTAGTATGTAACAGTGCATTATAACATTTTATTATTAAATATTGAAAAATATGTTTTTTTTTTGCTTTGTCCCAATTAATTTGCACAAAACTGTAAATGTGATACTGCAAGCTGTGAGATTCTATGAGCTGACCCAGACCAATGGTATTAATGGAGAAAATCGTGGGCCTAGGTCTGAACCTTGCAGGACTCCGACAGATAGGGGGCAGGGTGAGGAGGTGGTGTGTGAGTGGGGACGCTGAATGTCTGGTCTGTTAGGCATAACACTATCCAAGATAGGGTCAAGTCTGTGATACCAAAAGATGAGAGGGTCTGTAGTAATAGGGAGTGGTCCACTGTGTCAAAGGCTGAGGACAGATCCAAGAGGAGAAGGACAGAGTAGTGTTGCATGGCTTTGGCAGTCAGTAAATCATTGGTGACTTTAGAATCGGCTGTAATCCCATGTTCTCCTGTCTATGTACTCTTGTTTGCTTCCTTCTCTAGCCAGAATCTTTAGTATGTGCAGACCATGCACAGTCAGGTACACACATTACACAGTACACAGCAGGGGCACATTTATAAGATTATCTCAGCACAGGATTTTTTTAACATTTCAAATTGTGGAATTAATTTTTATTCTAAGATCTATTGACTAAGATGTACATTGTTTGTGGGAAAATCCTTTTAAACCTTAGTTACCGAGTCAATTTTGACCTTAACGAAGGAGCCAAATTTTACAATTTTTCAGTGCCAGTGTCACTTTAAGAGGTAAAAACTCAGGAACGTAAATCTACTGATTCTGAGAATGTTTTCTCGTGACAAATTGTGCTTCATGATAGTGGTAACATTCCTTCAATATGACTTGTGTTTATTTGTGAAAAAAAATTGAAATTTGGAGAAAATTTAAAATTTTGCAATTTTCAAACTTTGAGTTCTTATGCCCTTAAGTCAGAGAGCACACAAAATAGTTAATAAATAACATTTTCCACATTTTTTTGTTAGGAATTTATAAGAGTTAAAAGTTGACCATCAATTTGTAATTTTTGCGAAAAAATTTACAAAACCATTTTTTGCGGGACCACATCACATTTGAATTGACTTTGAGGAGCATATGTGACAGAAAATAGCCAAAAGTTACAACATTCTAAAAACTTCACCCCTCAAAGTCCTAAATACCACATTCAAGAAGTTTATTAACCCTTCAGGTGCTTCAAAGAGGTGTTAGGGTTTGCAGATTGCACAAAATATAAATTATGATAAGGTGCGATTGCAACCCGGGGTCCACCGTGTGGTGATGGAAAAAACTGCAGCTAGTAGACAATGGCACAGCGAAGCTGCGAGCAACCACCGTAAACACACCGAGTTAAATGTCACTCGGTGTGAATAGAGTGCAAGGTACCTGACTCTGTAACTTCACAGGGCAGAAGCAAACTGAAAGCACTCTAAGCTGTGCCCTGTTAGACGTCACAGGTGCACAGTAGTAATGACGCTAGTTGGGGTCCCTATAACTCACCCCCCACTATGCTGGTGATTGAGCCGGCCCTGTCACACTGTCTGTGAAACTTGCACATGCGACGCTGTCACCCGGTGCAGGTGCTAGGCTCAAGCAGGAGTTCCCACCCTACACTGCCTGATGAGAACCACACTAGCAGTGCCAATAGCAGCATACGTGCATACAGGGTGGTAACTGTCCCACCTACACACACAACAATACAAGTGATCTTAGCACGCTGACGGTTGCCCCAAAGATCCTTTTATAGACTGCACCTAAGTCCATTCAGACAGGACCTTGCTCATGAGCCAGTCTAGAGCCAGCACAGGACCTGAGCAGCTGAAGACCGACCACCAATGAGAGGTCGCCACCTCACGAGCATGCTGAGTAGAGCAAATCCTGGATTTACACTCAGGAATATCTGCTCGCCACTGTCTATTGTAAGTTACCATAGCTGGACCTTGAGAGGAAGCGGTAACAACACACACAGCCCGAGTCTGAGCAAGATGCTGAGACCGATGTCTTTGCTGAGCAGAATCCACTGCGGTTGAAGCTGAATAGGGGACTGCAGGAGAAGACAAGGCTTGGGATCCATCCTGTGCAGAGGGAGAATCCCAGAGCCTAACAAGAGGTATCTATTATATATCTTATTAAGGTTGTTTTCTGAATGTTTATATAATTTTGGCACTTTATAGCTTAATAAAATTGCCAGGGTATGGCACTTTTTTCTAGGTTGGTGTGGTCATTATTATTACAAGTAAGTATAATATGGTGGAAATATTTAGACAAGCTCTAGCACTAGGTGGCACTATTAATTTCAGTCTGCATGGTAGAGGTATGTATACATCTTGTAATGCTACTACCTAGGCACTATATATCAATGTTTTTTATAGTTAGTAGAGCTTGGAATTATACTTTGGTATTACATATCTAGAAATGGTCATTAGGAAAAAAAATCCTGCACACATTACCGATAGTGATGAGCGAGTATGCTCGTTGCTCGGGTTTTCACGAGCATGCTTGGGTGGTCTCCGAGTATTTGGAAGTGCTCGGAGATTTAGTTTCTGTTGCCGCAGCTGCATGATTTGTGGCTACTAGACAGCCTGAATACATGTGGGGATTGCCTGTTTGTTAGGAAATCCCAGATGTATTCAGGCTGTCTAGCAGTCGCAAATCATGCAGCTGCGGCGACATAGACTAAATCTCCCAGCACTTCCAAATACTCAGAGACCACCCGAGCATGCTCGTGAAAACCCGAGCAACGAGCATACTTGCTGATCACTAATTACCAACTAAACTAAGGCCAATCCTGCATCGGAGCACATTTATGCATTTTAATTTTTCTTAGGTCTGATGATGTTGGATATTTTTTTGATTGCTTGAAGCATTTGAATGGATTCTATGCTTTCATTTTATTATTGCATAGTTTGATTAGGCTTTTCTAATTGCCTGCTACTTGTAGAAAACATCATTCATTCTGAGTGAATATCTCTTAACATCTCCCAGCCAGTCTTTTCAACTACAGCATAATGTCCTAAATAGTACAGTAAAAGACTAGCAGGCACTTCTGTGCAACCTATTTCATTAATGTAGCCAGCTGGGGGAAAGCAATGAACCTTCATTCAGTCGCAATGACATCAATAAATGTTTCACTTCATTCATCGAACAAAAGGAGCATCTGTTTGCCGTTAAATCACTCTGAAAGTTACATTGCACCGCCACATTTCAAACTTTTCTCACTTTGCTGAAAGTGAAACATTTAATATATAATGTTTAATGGCCTCAATAAGAACACACATTGTACCCAAGCATAACGTTATTAGATGTGTAAGTACATATTGGACATTTTTAATATTTTAATGTTTATACATCAGACACAATCAATCATGTTTAGTATACCTTTTATTATTCTAACCACTCTTCTCATTACATATAATTATTCTTCACAAATTATAGTCTTCTATTAGAGAAACTTAAAAGGGTTGCCCACTTTATTTTCATTTTCATAAATGTATTTGGGACATAAATCTGTGGCCCTTATTAAAGGGGTTGTCTACTTATAGGTCAACACTTTCTCATTCTTAATGTTTGCCCTTGTGACAATAAAATTACTTGTACTTACCTCTGCTGCCATTCCAGTAGTGTCGGGTTGAGGTTAAAAAAAAAAAAATATTATATTCACCTCTCCTCATTCCTATCATACCATACAAATCTACAGCTCCCTGACCGGTCCTCCAATCATGCCTCGTTTGTTTTTTTTTTTTCTCATTCTTCGGGCCCAGCTGCTGACTAAGCCACCATTTTGCTGTTTTTGCACAGGTTTTGTCACCGATATGTAGCATTTAATAGAATCAAATTTTGGGGGGAATGTTTATTGAAATTGATTCTTCTAGAATCATTTTGAGCTTATCATATCACATAATATCTTGTTTTTAACCTACTGCATATTCAGTTAAGCAAACATATATTTGATGTTCTTTTATTTTTTTCTATTTAAATAGTTTAGAAATAGTGCTACTGTAAAGAAATGATGAATTCACAGACCAAAAATTTGAAATTTGAAAAGTAAAAGCAGCTTGCATGATGATACAATTTAAAGGGGTGGCCTGAAGTTATTTTCCTCCTAAATCACTATCTGTGCCATAGTCAAAACTATTTTCTAATATTCTTGAATTAAAAATACCATATCCTTCCTTCCCTAACTACACTATCTATCTGATTTTATTTTTATTTATTCCTTTTTTATGACTCTTCGTTTGAGAATCCCGGAGCATGCAGGGATATTCAAACAAATATAAAAACTTAACTCCAGCTCACCCAGTTGCTCTATGCTCATCCACTTGGGGCTTAGACACCAGCCTCGCCCAGGCCTCACATCAAGGATAATAGAAAAAATTGGAGTCCAGCTCAACAGGACTGGATTTTCCTTTTCTTTTATTTTTCAAAAGAAATTATAGTGCATACAAAATAAATTTTTCATGGTTGACATGACCAGTCAGCTCGTTTTGACAACACTAAGCAGTCTTACTCATGACTAATGCAATGCAATGTATTAGTCATGAGTAAGACTGCTTAGTGCAGTCGAAATGCATCGACTGGAGCTTGTCGACCATGAAAATTTTCTTTTGTATGCACTATAATTTCTTTTGAAAAATAAAAATAAAATGAAAACTCAGTCCTGTTGAGCCGGACTCCATATTTTTCTATTATATTCAAACAAAGAATCATCAAGGGACACAGGCTGTAGTCACTGTCAAAGCCCCTGCCCCCTCCTTGACAAAAGGTATCATC
>JARQOD010000010.1:11110513-11121997 GCA_033576555.1 Oophaga sylvatica
GTGCACATCCTACAGTGCACAGTATACAGGGACTAGCCCAAGCCCTGAAACAAGCATCACTGGTGACTCTTTATTTCAGGGAGGGAGCAGGGATTGTGGCAGTGACTGCAGTGTCTGCCCCATATGACACTTTGAGTATCTGAGGATGCACTAGGATTCTCAAACAATGCATTACCAAAAAGGAAGTGAAAAAAAAAACAGAAAAGCAGTTACATAGTGTAGTTAGGAAAAGAGAGAATTTTAATTCTAGTATATTAGAAAATTGTTTAGATGATGGCACTAAAAAGATAAGAATTTAAGAAGAAAATTACTTTGGACTTCGGACCATCCCTTTAAGTTCCAGTTGAAACTATAAGTTTACATACATTATATAAAAAGACACATATCATGTTTTTCTCAGTATCTGACATGAAAATCAGAATAATCCTTTCCCGTATTAGGTCAATTAGGATTACCATAATTATTAATGTTTGCCAAATGACAGAATAATGAGACAGAGAGAGAATGTATTAATGCATTTTTATTACTTAACACAAAGTCAAAATTTTACATACATTTCGTTAGTATTTGGTACTATTACCCTTACACTGAATGACTTGGTCACAAGTTTGGAGTATTCCTCTACAAGCTTCTCACAATAGTTGGTCGGAATTTGGGCCCATTTCACCTGACAAAACTAGTAACAGATCTAGGTTTGTAGGTTGCTTTGCTTGCACCTGTCTTTCCAGCTTTTTCAATAGGATTAAGATCCGGGCTTTGTGCTGGTCACTCCAGAACATTGACCTTGTTATCCTTAAACCACTTTGTTACCATTTTGACAGTATGCTTCTGGTCATTGTCCATTTGGAAGACCCATTTCCACCCAATCTTAACTTGCTGACTGATGTCTTGAGATGTTGCTTCAATATTGCCACATAATCTTCTTATCTCCTGATGCCATTTATTTTGTGAAGTGCACCAGTCCCTCCAGCAGCAAAACAATCCCATAACATGACGCTGCCACCCCCGTGTTTCACAGTTGGGATGGTGTTCTTAGGCTTCCAAGCTTCTCCCTTTTTTCCTCCAAATGTAACGATGGTCATTATGCCCAAAAAGTTAAATTCCAATTTCATCAGACCACAGGACATGTGTCCAAAAGTAAGCTCCTTGTTCCTGTGTACATTTGCAAACATTAATCTGGCTTTTATGAATCTTTTGGAGTAATGGCTTCTTCCTGGCAGAGTGGTCTTTCAGCCCATGTTGGTACAGTACTCGTTTCACTGTGGATATTGACATAATCTTACTAGCTTCCGCCATCATCTTTACATGGTCTTTTGCTTTTGTCCTTGGTTTGATGTGCACATGTCGCACCAAAGCACGTTCAACTCTGGGACACAGAATCCGTCTCCTTCTTGAGCGGTATGATGGCCGGACATTCCCATCTTGTTTGTACTTGCATATAATTATTGTACAGATGAACGCGGCACCTTCAGGTATCTTAAAATTGTACCTAAGGATGAGCCAAACTTGTGCAAATCCACAACTCTCTTCAAAAAATGCCTTAAAGCATTCTCTTTCTCTCATTATTCTGGCATTTGCGAAAATAATATAATGGTCATCCTTATTGACCTAAAACGGGAAAGATTTATTCCGATTTCATGTCAGATATTGAAAAAAACATTTATTTTTTTTTTTTATATAGTGTTTGTAAACTTCTTGTTTCAACTGTACATTTGTTGATTTCAATAGTCATCAATGATTAATTTAAAAGGCATCAGATTTACAAAACATTTTGAATCCCATATTGAGAGCCTCATTTATCAACAGGTTGTTAGAGAAGTTAGAAAAAGCATCTCTCACTTTGGAGGATCTCTGACACCCATGCATTAATAAACACTATGCAAACATGGGATGCTTTATTTCTGCTTTAGTGGTACTCCCAGAAAAGGAAACAGATGATTAAATCAACTGTATGCAAATTTAATTAATGTAAAATTTGTGATTCCCTGATCCCAAAAAACCTTGAACAATTTGCAATTTCCTTTGCTCGAATTGCTTAAAATAGAAACCAACATTTTTCACTTTGTGGAGAAGGATCACATGATACCTTGCAGCTATCCTCCACCTAAAGATAGCCTAAAATTGCACAAGATGTATCATCAAGCATTAACCACTGTGATTTGCAGAACTATTTTTTACTTAAATTTTATGTTCTGACAATACAGCTTCATAGCTTTTGTTAGTATTCAGTTCTGTATACCGTTCAATACCTTTAAACACATGAGGATTTCTTAACATTTAATTTAATTTAGTTAAATCCACATAGTGGTCACCTAAAAGACCACCTTACTTCATGTTCAGAAACCCCTTTTAACCTTTCTCATTGTAGCTGGTTTTTGTTTTGGTATGAATATGCCAAAAGCCTGTTTTATATTATAGAACTCCTTGTAACGGACTTGTAAAGAATAAGACATATGCTCTTAATAAAGACTTTTAATAAGGTTTTTTGTGTGCATGAGGTTATTGCTTCTCTACCTTTAATCATATTATCTTTTTAAAACCTTCATGTTTCCATGTAAATATGTTTAGCAGTTTTATTAGATTAGTTTTGTTTTCCTTTGATTTCATTCAAATCTTGTTTCCTTTTTATTAGTTCTAAAAGCATTTTTCTGCATGGCTAGAATTACACTTTCAATAGATGAATAATTAAACTTTGCTCTAACTCTTGTTAAGAACTTTTACTACTGCTAATGAAAAGACATGATCCCTTCTCTAATAATAGTTTCAGAAATAATTACATGCTTAATATGCTAACTTTTAAACTAGGTAGTTTTGGTAAGATAAAGAAAATTGCTGTATTTAGTAAGTAAACAGCTTCCTGCTACAGATGACTCAACCGACCGATTTAGAACCCAGCGCAACGTCTCAGATACACACATATAGTAGCGCTGATCTCATCAATTGGAGAATGTGAATGGGCAACAAAGGGATAGTTAGATAAATATGTTTAGGTGGTAGGCCAGTCTGAAGAAATGTGTTTTTAGGGCACACTTAAAACTGTAGGTATTGGGAATAATGGAATTGTTCTGGGTAGTGCATTCAAAAGAACTGATGCAGCAGGTGAGAAGTCTTGGAGATGGGAGTGGGAGGTTGAGATTATTGAGAATGTTAATCCTTGGTCATTAGCAGAACGGAGGGCACGGGTAGGGTGGTAGGCTGAGACAAGGAGGAGATGTAGGATGGTGCTGAACCATGGAGCCCTTTGTGAGTGTGAGTGATAAGTTTATATTGAACTCTGGAGTGGATGGGTAACCAGTGTAACGACTGGCACAGGATAGAGGCATCAGTGTAATGGTTGGTGAGGAATATGATCCTGGCTGCAGCATTCAAGACAGATTGGAGAGGGGAGAGTTTAGTAAGAGGAAGACCGATTAGTAGAGAGTTACAATAGTCCAGACGAGAATGAATAAGAGAAACAGTAAGAGTTTTTGCAGAGTTGAATGTAAGAAAAGGTCAAATTCTAGAAATTTTTTTGACGTGTAGATGACAAGAGCGAGCCAGTGATCAGTTGTGGGGGTGAATGAAAGCTTTCAGTGCACACTATACAAAGGAAGAAAGCTTTCAATCTGTGGTGGGGGTGGAATTAAACAGAGTTCATGAATATAGAGGAATACACAGCAGCAGTTTTACTTTTCCTCTAGTGATAAATTCCTGCTGATTAAATTGTATTTTTTTGTAATCAAGACTACATCAAGCAGACCAGTAAGTGACACATCTCTGGAATTAGTATCTCAGTCTCTATATGATGCTGCTTTCAGATCCCCTTTAACCAGCATTCTAAAATTGTATTTTTGTCTAATCACTCTCTTTACCTCATTGTTAAGGTTCCTTACACATTAAGTAAGCGTTATCCCAATCTGATACCTAAGGCATCAGTCAACCAGTTAGTGTGTGTGATGTTCAAATTCTCCTTGTATGGAATTTAAAGGAAATGAAGAATTGGACACCTTGCATTTTAAGATTCGCAATCCATTGTTCTCAAGGCAGAGAAGACATTGCCAGATATATGTAACAGTAGCTCATTCCCTTTACCTTATAGAAAAGACATGCATACTACGCTAAGTTTGTGTAAGGCAGGTAAAAAAGAATAACTGTTAGCCAAATGAGTAGTCTGTGAACAACATATTATAATTTTCTTGTAAATTAGGCATAAATAATTAACATGATCAAGGATAAACTTGGATACATTTCATATTTAGGAATAAAACATTATTTTTTGTCTTAGACAAAATATTGCAAAAGAAGAGAATTATTACATTTATTTGCAACAAGTCAGAAAAGACAAACCATTTTTTTTTTAATAATGACCAGTATTACTTATAGCACACTAGCAATAGTTCTTGTAAATTAACTTGTTCCATCCTAAAACAAACTCCTTTCACCACTACATGTCCCCTATGTTGTATCTATGGGAATAACCTTAGTTAAAGCAGCTAAACAACTTGCTTTATTCACTTCACTGAATGAAGCCTCATTAAAATTTCAATGAGTTCATTATAAACTTGGCCCTTACCAACCTTGCGTATGTCTTTATGGTGTTAATGATGGCTGATACCAATGATCACAGTGTTTCAGTAGGCTCTCAATGCATATCCTTCAGGAATTGGGTTTGTTTTAGTTATGAGAACATATGTTAACAACTTCATCATCACAAAAAACGACTGTGTTTTCTTTTAATCATTTTTCATCTGTATTGGTATAGGAATGGTTGTGATATATTTTGAGTTATGATATTTTACTTTATCAACATTGATACTGTGTTATGAGAAAAATCTATATACGTTAATAACTTATGTATAACAACAAAATCAGTTTAAAATTTAAAGGGGTTGTCCATTACTCAGACAACCCCTTCTCAATTGTCTAGTAAAATAACATCTATAGTCACCTCCTGTGCGGACACTGCTACAGCAGTGTTGGCACTGGCTATCCCAGGGCTTGCATGACATTTTTGTGTCATACGATCCCTGTGGCCATTTCACTAATTCTTCCATTGTGCGTAATTGACATCTGGAGGAAGACAGAGCTGTAGCTGCTCTCTCACTTCTTCCAGATGTCAATTATGTTTAAAGGAGGATAACATAATGCATAACATAATGATGTCACTAAAGCCCCGAGAGAGCCAGTATCAATAACACTGGAGAGGCGCCGAACCGGAGGGGAGTATTCCTGTTATTATTTTACGGGGGGGACAGTGATTGAAAAAGTGGTTGTCTGTGTAGTGTACAACTCTTTTAAGACAAGGGTACATTACTTATGAAAGGCTATTGTCATGTCCAATGAGAAAACGTTATTAAGATTCCATTGCAATGGTTGCTATTTCAGAAAAACAAAGAAATCAGAGAATACTTTAAGTTCTGTAAGTGGAGAAAAGTGCAACCTCCATGGATCAGACTTTTTCTTTCAGCACATTTTGCAATGGCTCAATTGGAATGAAATTTGGATGCCAAGTTACTGTATTGCCTTGGATGACCCCTTTTTGATCTAAATATTTTGCCTCGATAAAATAAAAAAGCCTATACTCACCTCACATGCTCACATGGCTCTCGTGGTGTCAGTACTCGGAGTCCCGGGGCTCTGGTGCCGTTATTATGACATGTAAAACCGACGCCCATTCAGGTCTTGCGTCACTGTCTCCGCCTTCAGACAAATCAAATATGAAGAAGTACAGCTACAAGTTTCCTCTGACTTCATCTTTATGTTCAATTCGACAGTAGGCGGAGACAGTGACACCAGTGCTGATTGGGCTGGAGTCACGTGTCACAACAACAGCAGAAGAGCACCGGAGAGAGTGAGTGCCGACACCATGGGAACGTTGCCTGCACGGGAGGTGAGTATATGCTTTTTATTTTATCGATGCTAAGCATTGGGTATGACAAGAAGTTGACTAATTAGTGGACAGCTTTTTTAATGTTACTCCAACCATTCTTGAAAATTTTTGATAGTTTGGCAGGGCACATTACCCTGCTGAAAGGGATCATGGTCATTATAGAATACCATTGCCATAAAGGGTTGCACTTTGTGTGCAATGATAGGTAGAATAGGCATTACAGGCATTACATGTTAGAGCAACAGTCACTTGGATGCCAAGTTTCTTCAGGAGAATATTTTGCAAACTTTACTTTACTATACCGCAGGGAATTATTTCCAACCCATCAAATTACTGGTATAGCAAGGATGGGGATTTAACTTAACTACTTAAGGACCAAGCCACTTTGTACGTAAATGACCAGGCCTTAACTTTGAAATCAGACCACTGTCACTTTATGTGGTTATAACACTGGAACGCTTCAACTGATCTTGCTGATTCGGAGAACGTTATTTCATGACATATTGAACTTCATGTTAGTGGTAAAATTTCTTCGATATGACTTTTATTTTTTTATGAAAATAATGGAAGCTTGTCAAAAAATTTGAAAATTTAGCAATTTCCAAACTTTTCATTTTTGTACACTTAAATCAGAGAGTGATGTCACACATAATAGTTACTAAATAACATTTCCCACATGTCAACTTTACATCAGCACAATTTTGGAAACAATTTTTTTTTGTTAGGAAGTTATAAGGGTTATAAGGTGACCAGCAATTTCTAATTTTTCCAACAAAATTTACAAAACCATTTTTTTAGGGACCACCTCACACTTGAAGTGAGTTTGGAGGGTTAATATAACAGAAAATACCCAAAAGTGACACCATTCTAAAAACTGCACCCCACAAAGTGTTCAAAACCACATTCAAGATGTTTATTAACCCTTCAGGTGCTTCTCGAGAACTAAAGCAATGTGGAAGGAAAAAATGAACATTTAACTTTTTTCCCCAAAATTTTACTTCGGACACAATTTTTTTTATTTTGTCAAGGGTATCAGGCGAAAATAAACCACAATATTTGTTGTGCAATTTATCCTGAGTACACCAATACCACATGAGTGGAGGAAGACCAATCTTTAGGTGCACGGCAGTGCACTGAGGGGAAGGAGCATCATTTGAGGTTTTGAATGTCAAATTGGCTGAAATCGAGAGCGGACGCCATGTCGCGTTTGGAGAGCCCCTGATTATTATTATTATTATTATACATTTATATAGCGCCATTTATTCCATGGCGCTTTACATATGAAAAGGGGAAAAATATAGACAGGTACAATAAACATGTGCTGGACAAGGGACACACAAGTACAGAAGGAGAGAGGACCCTGCCCGTGAGGGCTCACAGACTGCAGGGATGGGTGAGAATACACTAGGAAAGGGTAGAGCTGGTCGTACGATGGTTCAGTACACTGAGGATCATTGCAGGTTGTAGGCTTGTCGGAACAGGTGGGTCTTCAGGTTTTTCTTGAAGGTCTCCGTTGTTGGTGAAAGTCTGGTGTTTTGCGGCAGGGAGTTCCAGAGTATGGGGGAAGCCCGGGAGAAGTCTTGTATGCAGTTGTGGGAAGAAGAGATGAGGGGGGAGTCGAGAAGGAGATCTTGAGAGGATCGAAGGTTGCGTGTAGGTAGGTAGCGGGAGACCATGTCACAGATGTATGGAGGAGAAAGGTTGTGGATGGCTTTGTATGTCATAGTTAAGGTTTTGAACTGGAGCCTCTGGGCAATAGGGAGCCAGTGAAGAGCCTGGCATAGGGGGGAGGCTGGGGAATAGCGGGGAGACAGGTGGATTAGTCGTGCAGCAGAGTGTAGGATGGACTGGAGTGGTGCCAGAGTGCTAGAGGGGAGGCCAGACAGTAGGAGGTTGCAGTAGTCGAGGCGGGAGATGATGAGGGCATGCACTAGTGTTTTTGTGGTTTCATGGTTGAGGAATGAGCGGATCCGGAAATATTTTTGAGTTTGAGGCGGCAGGAGGTGGCGAGGGCTTGGATATGTGGTTTGAAAGAGAGGCAGAGTCGATGATCACCCCAAGGCACCGAGCATGTGGGACTGGGGAAAGCGAGCAGCCATTGACATTGATGGATAGGTCTGGTGAAGGGGTAGAGTGAAATGGGGGAAAGATGATGAATTCTGTTTTGTCCATGTTCAGTTTGAGAAAGCGAGCAGAAAAGAAGGCTGAGATAGCAGACAGACACTGTGGGATTTTGGTCAGTAGGGAGGTGAGGTCAGGTCCAGATAGGTAGATCTGCGTGTCATCGGCGTAGAGGTGATACTGCAAGCCGTGGGATTCTATGAGCTGTCCCAGGCCGAAAGTGTAGATGGAGAAGAGTAGGGGTCCTAGGACTGAGCCTTGAGGAACACCGACAGACAGGGGGCGAGGTGAGGAGGTGGTGTGTGAGAGGGAGACACTAAATGTTCGTCTGTTAGGTATGATGAGATCCAGGATAGGGCCAGGTCTGTGATGCCAAGAGATGAGAGAATCTGTAGCAGGAGGGAATGGTCCACAGTGTCGAAGGCAGAAGACAGGTCCAGGAGAAGGAGGACAGAGTAGTGTCGCTTGCTCTTGGCGATTAGTAGGTCGTTAGTGACTTTAGTTAGGGCAGTTTCAGTTGAGTGATGCGGTCGAAAGCCGGATTGTAACCGGTCAAAGAGGGAACAGGAGGAAAGGTGGGAGGACAGTTCAAGATATACATGCTGTTCCAGTAGTTTTGAGGCATGGGGAGAAGAGATATCGGGCGATAGCTAGACGCAGAGGATGGGTCGAGGGAGGGCTTTTTGAGGATGGGTGTGATTGAAGCATGTTTGAAGGATGAAGGAAAGACACCATTTGTAAGTGAAAGATTGAAGAGGTGTGTGAGAGTAGGGATGAAGACTGTGGCAAAGTTAGGGATGAGGTGGGCGGGAGTGGGTCAAGTGCGCAAGTGGTGAGGTGTGATCTTGACAGGAGAGTGGAGAGTACCTAAACAGTGGAAATCCCCCACAAGTGACCCTATTTTGGAAACTAGACCCCCCAAGGAACTTATCTAGATGTGTGGTGAGAGCTCTGAACTCCCAAGGGCTTCACAGAAGTTTATAACATAAAGTGTAAAATTAAAAAATCATATTTTTTCCACAAAAATGATCTTTTTATCCCCAATTTTTATTTTCCCAATGGTAACAGGACCCAAAAAGCTGTTGTGCAATTTGTCCTGAGTACACTGATACCCCATATGTGGGGTGGACCCACTGTTTGGGTGCATGGCAGAGCTCCGAAGGGAAGGAGCGCCATTCGACTTTTTTGGCTGGAATTGAGATTGGACGCCATGTCGCGTTTGGAGAGCCCTTGATGTGCCTAAACAGTGGAAACCCCCCACAAGTGACCCCATTTTGGAAACTAGACCTCCCCAAGGAACTTACCTAGATGTGTTGTGAGAGCTTTAAACCCCAAAGGGCTTCACAGAAGTTTATAACATAGAGCGTAAAATCAAAAAATCATATTTTTTCCACAAAAATGATCTTTTCATCCCCAATTTTTTTTTCCAAGGGTAACAGGACCCTAAAAGTTGTTGTAAAATGTGTCCTGAGTACGCTGATACCCCATATGTGGGCTGGAACCACTGTTTGGGTACATGGCAGATCTTGTAATGGCAGGAGCGCCGTTGTGGAATGCAGACTTTGATGGAATGGTCTGCGGGCATCATGTTGCGTTTGCAGAGCCCCTGATGTGCCTAAATAGTAGAAACTCCCCACAAGTGACCTAATTTTGGAAACTAGACCCCCCCATGGAGCTTATCTAGCTGTGTGGTGAGCACTTTGAACCCCTAAGTGCTTCACAGAAATTTATAACGTAGAGCAGTGAAAATAAAAAACATATTTTTGTTCCACAAAAATGATCTTTTTTCCCCCAAATTTCTATTTTCACAAGGGTCACAGGAGAAATTAGACCCCCAAAGTTGTTCAATTTGTCCTGCGTTTGCTGATACCCCATATGTGGTAGTAAACCACTGTGATTGCCTTATTGCGATTTTTGAGAGGCGAAATGAACAAATTCACAACAGGTGTAAAATTGGTTTTATTTTTTACGCCCTTCCTCGTGCAGTATTAGTGATTAGGCAACTTTATTCTTCGGGTCGGTGCGATTACAGCAATACCAGATTTATATCCTTTTTTTCATGTTTAGCTTCTGTCACACACTAAAAGACGCTTTTTAAAGAATTTTTTGTAAGAAATTTTTGCGTCGCCATATTTTGAGAGATATAATTTTTCCCTATTTCGGCCGACAGAGTCATGTGAGGTCTTGTTTATTGCGGGATGAGCTGATGTTTTTATTGGTACCATTTTGGGCACATGACATTTTTTGATCACTTTCTTTTCCGATTTTGGTGGAGGCTGAATGAACATAAACGAGCAATTCAGGAACTTTTTTTTTCCTCCGTTCCACGTGTGGTAAAATTGGTAAATCAGTTTTATTATTCGGGTCAGTTCGATTACAGCGATACCCAATTTCTAAAGTTTTTTTATGTTTTGGCGTTTTTTACACAATAAAAACTTTTATAGAAAAAATAATCATTTTTTGCATTGCTTTATTCTGAGAGCTATAACTATTTTATTTTTCTGCTGATGGAGCTGTATGGCAGCTTGTTTTTTGTGGGACAAAACGGCGCTTTCAGTGGTACTATTTTTATTACCATATGTTTTTTTTTATCGCATTTCATTCCACTTTTGGTATCGCCGTATCTGTAAAAATCCCATCTATAGAAGTGTCACCCTAGTTAACCCCTTCAGTGAACACCGTAAAAAAACACAAAAAAGTAACATATTATACTTTTTCCAAGCGGAATCATCATACCGCTTTGAAAAAGTATAATATGCTACTTTTTGTGTTTTTTTACGGCGTTCACTGAAGGGGTTAACTAGGGTGACACTTCTATAGATGGGATTTTTACAGATACGGCGATACCAAACGTGTATTTTTTTGTTTATTTTATTCTTTTTACATAAAAATGTGTATTTTTTTAGGGGATTTTTTATATTATTTTTATTATTTTTTTTACATATTTCTTAAAAAATGTTTTTTCACCTTGTCTCTTTATGGGACTTTTACTTATTCACTTTGATTTGCAGGTATAGTACATTGCAATGCTCCAGCATTGCAATGTATTATACCCTATGCAGAAAGCTTCTGAGACCATGCTGTGAACATGGTCTCAGAGGCTTTCCGTAGCTGGATGACCTGGGGGTTGTCATGACAACCCCGGGTCATCTTGGCACAGATCAGGCCCTGCAATTACATCATGGGGACGCCGATCTGAAGGCAGAGGGAGCTCCCGACCCTCTGCTTCCCCCCTAAATGCTGCGATCATGCCCGATCGCAGAAATCAGGGGGTTAACAGCCAGGGGCGATGCGAACGCCACTCTTGGCTGTTAGTGCAGGAAGCTCAGCCACTGGCAGCGCTGAGCTCCTGCACTGACCGGGTGGGGTGATGCTGAAATTTCAGCATCTCCTGCCCGATCATGCTGCGAACGGTCAGTCAGATTGACTGACCAATCACAGCATTGTGGGTGCGGGCATCAACGGCTTGGGTCCCCACACCTCTTGCTGTGACT
>JARQOD010000010.1:11122097-11166599 GCA_033576555.1 Oophaga sylvatica
CCGCCGGTCACAAAGACTTCTAAATAAAGTCCAGGCTCCTGGATGAAGCCCCAACCACCTTTCAATTTAAAGCTCCGTACTGCACCCTTACGCCGCGGCTCCCTCAGGGTTCCTTTATCTTTTCTCATCCGGTCCTTATCTGCCCGGTCCTTCTCCAGGTTACGTTGCCGAAGTTTTTGGGATTCTCGCTGCTCCCTTTGTCGCTCTGCTTCCCGCTCCCAACGTCTCCACTCTTCCTCCTGACGCCGGTTGAAATTCTCCTCCAGCATCTCCATGTCTCCACCATGAAATGCCAGCTTACGATGTCCGGTTTGCGGCAGCTCTCCTGGCGCCCCCCAGTCCTGGCGGCGCTCACCTGCGGAGGAAGCAGCCGGCTCTGGAACAGATGACAGTCGGGGCTCCGGTACAGACAGGTACACCTCTGGTGCCTGCGCGGCCTCCTCCATGAGGACGGGTGTCGCTTCTTCTGTCTCAGCGACGGGGGCAGACAGCGGGATCTGGGGTGCTGCCGGTGCAGAGTTTTTTGCAGGAACGGGTGCCTCCACTGCGACAACGTCAACCGGATCACATTGCAAGGGCTGGGATGCCCGCACGGACTCCTCTACTAGAACGGGTGCCTCACCTTCCGGTACAGACACTTCAGGTAAGAGGGATTGGCGCCGCTCCAAGTTTAGTTTTAGGGCACGCCAGCTAGCTTCCATCCTGGCGACCTCCTCCCGGTGCCGGGCCAGGCCTCTTAGGGTATCCTCCGCTTCTTGCAGCGTAGGAGGGTTTCCAGGCTGGGTGCCCAACGGTGGTTCCGTGGCGATCGGGTCGCTTCCGTGGGGGGAGAGCTCTGACTGCTCCATCCCTTCACACTTCTGCTCGTGTCCATTAGCCATCTCTGCCAAGTCACATGTGTCATTAGCATCTGGAGAGGGCCCCTCTTTTGTAGTGAGGCGGGACCTTCGTGTTAGTTTCCGCACACTGAGGAGGATGAGGAGGCGGAACTCAAGAGCTGTGGGGCACGATCTTACATTGCAGTACCATTTAGAGTGGTCGGCCATCGTTTTCACGCCACTGAGTGAGTGTACACCCACGAAGAGCACGCCCTTCTTCTTCACCAGTGCCTCGTCGTGACGCAGATATGGCGGAAAAATGGCAAATACATTCTCTGATGATTTTTAGCAATTCTCAAGCACAAAACCAGTTCAATTCAGGCACACAGGACTCGCTTATAGCGAGCTACAGAATCCTGTTCTTGACGCCCAAGAACAGTCGCACAGAGCCAGAGGTTTTGGGGGTACTCAGCACCGAGCCCGCCGACTTCTATGGGGTATGTCACGGCTTTACCCGGCAATTGAATCAGAGTCTATTTTACTATGTAGAAGTGTATAAACTATAAATATATGTATATATATATATATGTCACAATGACATGTATATATATATATATATGTATTCTATGTGTGTATATTTTGTGTTTACAACGAAAGAAAGGGTTTTTTTTGTTGCGATTTTTTGTTCCCATAGACTTACATTGGACTTCCGGTATCGGAATCGAATATCGACGATATTTAGTGATATCTGCGATACCATTTCGATACGATATTTTTAGATATCGAGCAGTATCGCTCAACACTAGTCTCTAGCCCATTCACTATCTCCATCCCTCACTCCCTTAAGATGGCTGGACCATCATTGTAAATGCACCATTGTATATAAACACCTATACTTTGTAGCTCCCCCACCTCATTGTACATTGTAAGCTGTCACGAGCAGGGGCGAATTATTTAGCTTACAATTATTGTATTGTTAACGTTGTTACTTATGACTTGTGTTCTTAAACTGCAAAACTGTAAAGCGATGCGTAATATGATGGCGCTATATAAATTAATATTATTATTATTAGGATTCCTCTGAGCTGCTCCCACCACCTTCCTGTTCCTCACGCCATGTTGGGTCTTGGACCTCATCATCTACACTACCCTCTTCCAACACCTGCTGCTGTTGGGTGGTCTGGCCAGCACCATGCTCAACAGAAACTGGCACCTGAGTCTCATCATCATCAGATGCGTTCTGCGGTGTGCTGACCATCGGCACTGTCTCACCCGCCTCTTCAGATTCAGAGAGACACAGCTGTTGCGCATCACTGCATACTCCCTCTTCTTCACATTACAGAATGCTGCTTGGCTGGGCCCCTGTTTGCAAGCCAATAGATTCTGAGAACAGAAGCAGACACTCAGCTGGCTCCTGTACAGAACTCGCTGACTGCCTGGGCAATTTGCCAGGCGGTGAAGAGACAGATGGTTGCTCAACAGTGCTGTGGTCCTGAGAGGAGGTGGAAGTAATTGAAGTCGATGCATTGGCTGCCATCCAACCAACAACGGCTTCAATTTGTTCTTCCCGCAGCAGGGGGTACTCCGAGCTCCTACCAAAGTGCGCATAAAGGAACGCTCACGGGGAAAACTGGTGGATGCTGTGTCACTGGGGGCCGCAGCAGCCACAGAATCCCCACGTCCTCTCCCTGAAGAAACTCCACGGCCACGACCACGTGCCTTACTCCCTGCCTTCTTCATCTTGGTAGATTGATAAAGAAAGTCTGAAAAGTTATAAGGCCTAAGTGTGGTTATTCCGCAGAGACTGCAGTGAACACTGCACACAACTGTTCACTACCCAACGCGTCTCAGCAGGAAGGCAGTCTGTGCGTCAAAACAAAGGCGCAAGCATACATCCACGTACCCTGTTTATAAAGCTATATAAAAAAAATTATGTAGTAGTGACGCACACTTTATTGAGGTACAGTATTACATCGCCATTCACCATCTGTGGCTATGCAGTCTCATCTATATATACCTTATCTATCCGTTGTCATGCTTGCAAGTCGACAGTCAGGCATAAATAGCAATTTTCACTATGCAGTATGCACTTTTTAAAGGTTATGTTTGTTAATAAAAATGATTATTGCCACATATTATGAGTATTACATGATGGAAATTGTATAATTTTGTATAAACTGTTTAGTGACATTATTCAGCAAATGTAACATTTTAGTAATGTCACAGATAACTTGTAATGCTGATGATGTTTTGAAGTCAGACATTCATTGTCTATACAATAAAAATGGTGTACATACTGTTACTTATCCATCATTAATGGATTCAGATATGTACTTGTATGCTTTTATGTACAACCGTATAGCAGATTCCTTAACTAATTTATTTTGTGGTTTGCATTGCTGTTCAACATGTTAATGTATGTGTTTATGTTTGTCAATTCTTTATTTATCTCGATATTAGTTTAAATGAAATCATCATCTTATGGTAGTAAAGGTTATCTTTCTCTTGTTTGAAGTATAGACATTTAAAATTGACAGTTAACAAGGAAATTACTTGATCTAGTATTTAAACATCCTCCTTGACCCTGGGCTCCAACACCGCCAGTTGTTGCCTGTAAGTGCTGTTAGCACAGTCAACACTTGCTCCTGTGTTACTGGGGTTCAGTAATGTCAGCTGTTCCCCTGCTGTGTGAACGGCAAAAAGTCCTGCTGCCTCCAACCGGTTCTCTTCTCATCTCTGGGCTCAAACACCGACAGTTGTTGCTCGGAAGTGTCATTGGCACGGGTACTCACTCCTGCCCAGACTGGTTACAGCATGCCATCTGTTTCCTGTCAGTGTAAACGTCACTTAGCCTCCAATAAGTTGTCCTGTCGTGTTGCGGTCGGGTTAGCCGACTCTATGGTGCCTGGAGTTTAGGTGCTTCCTATGTGTGCTGCGGGATATGCAAATAAAGGCTGTTTCCGTTGTGACAATAGGACAATCACCCACTGTAGTACTGTGGGATTCGGTAACTGCGGCCGGCTCGTGGCCTGTCAACTTAAATTTCCATGGGTACCTTCTGCTACCCGTCCGGGTTCCAGTACCGTCAGTTGGTTCTCCGCAGTGCCTTTGGCCTAGGTGCCTCCATCTCGGTATCCGAGTTCCAGCAACGTCTGCTGGTCCTTGGTAGTGCTTTGGAGCACAGGTACCTCCTGCTTAGTAACAGTGTCCCAGTAACGTCAGCTGGTCCTCGGTTGTGCCATTGGCTCTTTTCCTTCTGCTGCCCCTCCGGGTTCCAGCACAGTCAGCTGGTCCTCGTTACTTGCATTGGCTCTTGTACCTTCTGCTACCCGTCCGGGTTCCAGTACCGTCAACTGGTTCTCCTCAGTGCCTTTGGCCTAGGTGCCTCCATCTTGGTATCCGAGTTCCAGCAACGTCTGCTGGTCCTTGGTAGTGCTTTGGAGCACAGGTACCTCCTGCTTAGTAACCGTGTCCCAGTAACGTCAGCTGGTCCTCAGTTGTGCCATTGGCTCTTTTCCTTCTGCTGCCCCTCCGGGTTCTAGCACAGTCAGCTGGTCCTCGTTACTTGCATTGGCTCTTGTACCTTCTGCTACATTTACAAATTTAAGATTTTTTAAATGTTTTTTTGGGTAATCACTCTGGATCTCCAACAATGAAGACGACGACCCTGATGACCACCCCGAAGAAGATGAGGACCACAAGGACGACGAGCATCAAGCCAACCAACCTAAACACCATCACAAAGAAGAAATAAAAGATTACCCAACAGGACTAAGAAGGTTAAGACAAACTACAAGATACAGAACAAGAGACTGAAGAACAATAAACAGAAGATCAAAAAGCAGAAGAACATGAAGTATAAGACCAAAATGAAGAGCAAAATATATGCTCTAAATTATAAGCAGAAGAAGACTAAGCAGTGTATGGGGGTGAGTCCGTTCCTCCTCGTGGTGCCCCTGGAAAATGCCTGCTGCTGCAGGATAAACTGAACACGGACAAATACTGTTGTAATTTAAATCTTTTGTGACAGCAAGAACGGAAGGATGAAAAATTCATACTTTGACAGATTACAAGTACAGGAATCTCTGTCCAAAATAAGAATATGATGAAGAAGATGAAGATGAAGTAGAATATGAAGAAGAATAATAGTTTAATAAGAACAATATGAGTAATGTTAACAAAAAGATGAATAGCAAGAAGTTTAAGAAGAAGATAAAGAAGGTGAAGATGAAGAATAATTGGATGGAAAAGATGATGCTGCTGAAGATTATGAAGGAGAAAGTGTGTCAAAAGTTAAAAAGGTGAAGAGCATGGAAGTTGTGAAATATACATATTTGCCAAAATAGAAAAAACGTTAACAACATTGTCAATTTCTTCGTCAATCCGAACATCTTTAAAAAAAAAAAAATGTATGCTATTCCATTTGATTGGGTTAAACATCTATGCCTTTAATGTCTCCTCAACCTTCCCCAATACATTGTACATTAGTCTTTGTTGTTTTCCTTCATGTACAATTAACCAACAAGGCAAGAATGGGTTTTTTTTAATTCCGATATTTTGTTCCCATAGACTTACATTGGATTTCCGGTATCGGGTATCGCCGATATTTTTTGGGTATCGGCGATACCATTCCGATTCCGATACTTTTGGATATCGGAAAGTATTGCTCAACACTACTGCCTAATAATTCTTCTGAAATGTCAACTTTGAACAAGGATGAATTCTCATCACCACACAATGAAAGAAAAAAAGAATAGATCTACCTGTGGCAAACATTTTTGTATCCTGATCACAACATCATGGCCATGAAATTACTTGTATCAAAACGTAACTTCGAGTCTCAGAGAGACAGAAAACTTTTGGAGTACAAACTTATGACAACCTTTAACATACTCAGTGCAGGAATGAATGTGTCGATACAGGGTCAGTTTTAGACAAAGTGGGGCCCTGGGCAAAAGTTTAAAGTGGGGCCCCAAATGCTAACATATTGCATCATCACACAGAAACATTTCGGTTGTATTTACATATGCTGAGTTCAGGCCATTAAACGAGCGTGATCGACAATACTGAAGTCGTTCAATGCTTGTTCCAGAGTTTCTTTACATTTGCTGAGGAAGAGTGATAGGGACAGATAGTTCTCGATACAGTATAATGCAGGTCCCATATTGTACATATGGTATAATGCACTCCCCATGGTCCTTGATAGAGTGTAATACAGATCCCATCAGAGTAAACTGCAACCTCCCAAGAATATAATGCTGCCCCATAGACTATAATGTAGCCCCCTTAGAATATATTGTAGCCCACTCATACAGTATAATGCAGCCCCTCCACACACAGTATAATGCAGCCCCCACACCCAGTATAGTGCAGCCCCACACAGTATAGTGCTGCCCCCACACACACACATAGTATAATGCAACCCCCCTCCCTTCCACCCCACACACTCACAGTATAATGTATACACATATATACACATATACAATACTCACCTCTCCTCCTCGTACCCTGAGCTGATCCAGGCTCTGCTCCGGTCTCATCAGCTCCACTGCTGGTACAGCAAGAAGCATGGTGAAGTAACGTCATCGTGTACCCACAGAATCACATGCAGAGGGGAATGATGGGAGAGGGAGTGTCATCTGACGCTCTCTTCGCCATCACTACTTTCAACTGCATTGGCATCTGTGATGTCGATAAGTTGAATGTGCGATGCGGGGGGCAGGGGAGCCGGGCCCCTCTTACTCACAAGCCCCATAGTGGCAGTGTGGTATGCCGCTATTAGTGGTATGCCACTGACTGGGGGCCCCTGGAGGAGTGCGGGCCCCAGGCAGCTACCTGGTTTGCCAGTCCCGGTCACATTGATTTATGTCTTTCTATATCAACTAATTAATGTGCTCCACATGCCAGGACAACAAAACTTTCACACTCCTTATCTACGAAATGTTACAATATTTATGGCCACAAATGCTTCTCCCTCTACCATAGTGATAGTTCTGTTTCATGTCACTTGACTTATCTATTGCATTATTCTTGTGTCCTGTTGTGTATAAATATGTAACTCTTCAGATTTTATATTATTGTATGCCTGATGATGGGACCTGAGTAGTGTTACCATCTTTTCAGTTAACCATTAAAAGGTATCAGCCACAGAGGACTCTCAAATTTGATATTTTTCTGTCTACTGGCTAACAAAGTACAAAGATATAAATTTCTTTAATTTTTTTTTTATATGAACTAAGGCTTCTTCTACACTTGCCGTGTTTTTGCGGCCCGTTTTTGCATCCCCAATAGATTTCTATGGTGTAGAGGAGTATAGGGGAGATTCCAAGTTATTATGGGAGACCATGGGTGAAGAGCTCTCACCAGCTCTAGGTACTGTTGTTTTCTGCTGTGATTGGGGCCATACAGAGATGGAGGGTGGTGTTAAAAGATAGAAAAATATGGATGGCAGAGAGTGCAAAAGAGGGGTGGTAGAGTGCAAAAAAGGGGTGACAGAGTGCAAAAAGAGGGGTTGCATAGAGTGCAAAAGAGTGGTGGCAGAGTGCAAAAGAGGGGTTGCATAGAGTGCAAAAGAGGGGTGGTGGATTAGTCCTTTTATTTCAGTGCTGTTTACTTTTCAAAAATATGCTATTGCTAATCACCCCCCTTTTTTGCTTCAGGATCATCCCTGCATTTGGGATTCCAGGCGTGAAAGCTATCATGACCGTGACATGAAAGAGCGGTCCTGGAGTATGTGGTCCAATCCCTCATCCCAAACCGCTGGCAACGTACAGATTTCAATGGCCAAGACTTGATATGTAAGTACTCAGAACATGACATGATATACTTGGTGTTTACAATTTAAAAAGTGCTAAATTGAGTTATGTTTTTTCTTCAACTACAGTGAAATTCATTATTACCAAGTGGGGATCTGCAAGGGACCAATTAAAAAGAGAAATAAGGGCCAAAGCCAAGAGAGAGAGATCTGGAGAGGCTGGTGGAAAAGAAAAGAAGCCCTATGGATTCACCAAACAGCTTCAATTTCTGCTTCCTGTCCTTGTCATGAGCGAGTAAGTATACATACATATATATGTATCCTCCATGTTGATGTTTGTTGTCTAGCTACTTAAGTTGTCTGTTCTCATTTGCAGAACTGAAAAAAGTATTCCAGTGGAGTCCACATAATCACAGCAGCAGCAGTCAAGCAGCAATGGTGCAAGTACTTCTTTTGATTAAAGCGAACCAAGCATCATTGTAGAAGAGAGCTCGGAATGTAGTGCAGAAAGGGTGGTCACTGTAGACATTACGTTGCAGCCAAGCACAAGTGGAGGTAGCCATGGAAGTGGAGAGCTGCTGCTTCTGCTGCTGCGCTTGAAATGATGCCACCATCTGAGACATCACACGAAATCCTTGATTTTTTGCGGAAAAAAAACAGAAGGCTCAGAGGAGGAGTTGTTGAGGAGCTTTAGCCCTTTTTTATCACGATGTGCTCCCGGAAAGCAAGCAGTATGATCAATACTGTAATTTACATATGTTCTCACGAACCCCATCTGATTGATTTGGAGGAGGCTATTGATGGGTATAAGCAGTCAATGAGGTGTAGAGTACGCAATTCTTTTATGCAGAGTTAGGCTAGTGCCAATCAGCCACAGTCTTCCGGGGGCACATTGCAATTTCATGGCTCATCTAGTTTTTTTAGCACTCCTCAATATTCTGAGCATTCACAATGGGGATGCTTGACCAAAACATCCCCAATTTTCTTAACATATGAATTTTGAACATCACCTGTTCTTATGAAAAATGGCAAATTCATTTGGTTTTTTTTTAAGGCCATGTAGGAAATGTTTGTTTTTTGGTATTTCCAAAACATTTCTGTACAAAATTTATCTCTGAAAAAAATTTAATTTGCTGCATAAAATTTATCAAACTAACTTTGTGAGAAGGTTTTTTTTATTGGGATCAGTAAGTGCAGCCATTAATTCAGATCTTGTGTAGCAGACTGTGACTTGATTAGTACTCCAGTTTCAGCGTGCCACACAAGATCGGAACTAACGTTAATTGTAGAGTAGATCAAATTGGATTAGTGACATGTGAACTGAGTGACATCAGTTTCCAAGTCTGTAAGCACGTAGCTGCACGCAGAGTGGAAGCAAAAATGTCTGTAGCAAAAAAACCACCAAATTTGCAGATGGTAAAAACACTGATTTCATTGTGTGTTTTTCAAAACGTGCAGGGAAATCAGCCGCTACAATCCCGCCACATGTGGACGTGCACAAATACTCACCTCTTGCAAAGCTGGTGATTTTCATATGCTTTTACACTCAGTTTAGGGACAGAAATCATGTGACTGTTCTTCATGGTGCATTAGAAAGAATGGTAAAGGAAGCATAGCCTCTTTACTGATTATACATTGAAGTTTGATCAGTAAAGAATGACTACCAACCATATTAACATCCTTTAGCCCACAAGCCAGCGTCAAGGCTCCTCATTGTGTTGTGGGTCCCTAACATAACTACTTAATACAGAATGTGAATGCCGTAAACTAATAATTTTTTAGTGTTTTTACACACTTAGGGTCATAATAATCATTTGATGAAATGGCCGCCTGCTGCCAGGAGATGGCTCCCTGGGAAGACACAAAATAATCTGCAAAAACCTCTCGAATTGCAATTGCAGCTGCAGCAGGGCGTCCAAAATTAACTTGCTGATCCAGGTGTTGATGGTGTTGTCCGATGGAGTTTCCACAAAAGCAAGTGTCTTGGTTAACTTCATGTTTTCAAACAAAATTGTGTAACACCACACACACCTTTATAATATTTGTTGCACTCTCTGGTCCTACTTCCATGCAGCTCATGAGTACACACCACTTTTCCGACAGAATCCCAAAGGCACACTCAACGTACCTTTGTGCTGTAGTAAGTCTATAATTAAAGATCCTCTTCTGTAAATCTAAAGATCACCAGGGAAATGGCCGCATTACATTTGGGGAGAGTCCAAAACCCTCATCAGCAACCAGAACATATGGAAATTGATGGTTGGTGTAGTCACATAATGCTGCAGGTTCAGGGACATTTAATTGGTTGTTCTTCAAATGGTACTCAATTCAAGAGCTACTCCAGGTCCTTGCATAAGATGTGCTCCCATAAGCCCCAATACTGACCAAAATTGTAATTGCTGTCAGCAATAGCCATTAGTACACTTGAAAAATAATGTTTATAATTGAAAAATGTGGGGCCAAAGAAGGCCGGTTTTTTGACCCGGATATGCTTCCCATCCAGCGCACCGATAGTGTGGAAACTGTGCGTTTTTTTGGAAGTCCGCTGCTATAGCTAGCCAGTCTTCCTGCTTTGATGGAGCTAAAACAATTTTTTTTAGGCGCTCCGACAATACCAAACAGGTATGTGCAACTATCTTGGACACTGTAGTAATCCCTAACAAGAACTCAAAATGAAGTGACGAAAAAGAGCTGCCTGTTGCAAGGATTCTGTAATTTAAAAAAAAAAGGGGGAGGTAGATATTAGTAATCTATTATGAAATATTAAAAACCTAAATTAGTTATTTAAAAAAAGGTTGTCATTACCTCAATGTCACAATAAGCCGCTGTTCCGGAGAAATGCAGCGACACATTTTGGTATCCTTGAATGTAATCCAGGGCCGCACCTCTGACAACAGCAAATCAAAAGTTGCCACGGACATACGGCAGTATGTAAAGAAATTTTTTTTCTGACTTTTCAAAAGCTATTCCAAACCAGAAAAAAGGCGATCCGAGAAGATTTTTGCGTCCTGTTTTTGCAGAAGACCGTGAAAAATACGGCATTACAGTCCGCAAAAACGTGCCGCAAAAAACACGGCAAGTGTAAAAGAAGCCTAAGAATGTTATTATGAAGATATAATATTAAACACTTTGCTCAAGTAATTAGTTAGTAAAAGACACTATATAAATCTGGACTGCTGCATTTAGAATTAAGGTCAGAAAAACTTTTTTCTTACTTTACAAGGTCGCATGCACATTAGATTCATGCTTCCGAATGTTTCCTTTGGTAAAATCCTTTGGTCTAGCCATAAGCAAGGTTCAAACATGCATCTTGTCAGTGTAAAACTGACAGGTCTAATACTCTGCAACGTAAATATTGCAGGATATTAGACCAGCGATCAGACTATAAAATGTTCAAGTCCCATAAACGGACTAAGTAAAAAAAAGTTTAAAACGTGTAAAAATATATTTTAAAAAGCAAAGTACACAAAGATCACAGAAATGTGTTTCACAAATAAAAATACATACTTTATGTTAAAAAGTGCACGTTTGATAGTAATAAAGCTGTTACTGTATCACGTTTGAGTCAAAATTAGAAAAGAAAAAACCCAGCTAACCGATCTAAAGAAGGTGGACTGAACTCCGTCTTGATGAGACGTGACCATATGACAAAGACAGAGTTGATGGTCCAGCTCTTCTTGGTAAAATTCTTCAAATTTATTTCATAATGTTAAAATGCATACAGCTCCTAGGACTACACTATATCGCATATGAGGACATGAGCGACGCGTTTCGATCTTTGTTGCAATCTTTATCAAAGCTTTCATAAAGATCGCAACAGCAATCGAAACACGTCGCTCATGTCCTCATGTGCGATATAGTGTAGTCCTAGAAGCTGCATACATTTTAACATTATGAAATAAATTTGAAGAATTTTATCAAGAAGAGCTTGATCATCAACTTTGTCTTTTTCATACTGTATTATTTTTACTGCATTATGAAAAGACTAAAAATTAAATTAAATTGTGAATTGCTGTTTTTTTTATTAATTCTGCTTCATAAAAAAGCAATGATCAAAAAATGTATGTCACAAAATGGTAACAATAAATACTTCAGCTCATCTGTCTAAAAAATATGACCCACAAAATAAAGCTATGTTATCATAAATATTGTACTGCAGAAGGAGTTAATTTTGACTCCATCTGGCATTGCCCAGGTAGTGTCCATCATTTTAGGAATGCACAAAAATGCAGTCAACGCCAAACATAGACCATACATAGTTCATAGTAACTATGCCTGCCTCATCATAGTAAATTATTCTATCAGAGATGATGTTTGAGTCACGCATTTTGGAGATTTAGATTTTAACCTTGATGTAAGTACTCAAAGTAGTGTACAAAATAAATGTGAGCCGAGTCTTTAAAGTAATCTAAAATGTTATGTACCCCAAAATTCTACCAATAAAAATGTGAACTCCACTCTGGTCTGACACCTGTCAACAGAAAAAGTGAAGCTTTCCACTATACCTGTAGCACAAAAGCTCTGTAAAAGCAACATGGCTGCCCCTTAAAAAGCTCCTGCAAAATGTGCTGCTACATCCCAATCCCCCCCTCCCTGTTGAGCCCCACTCTCTGCTTAAATCAAAGTTAGTGTCCACTTTTAATAGTCAGCTTTGATCCAAAGGGTAACGTTTCCTCTTGCGGAGAGTGACATGTTAAGCATTCCGAGATGAGGAGACTTTAAGCTGCCATGCTCTTCTGGGAAATATGCAAATTGTCTCTTCAAAGAGGAAGAGGACTAGAATTCTAGTGCCACCTATAGGAAGTAGCAATCCTAAAAGTCAATGTTGACCCTTTAACAAGACTTATCACATGACTTTAGGATAAAAGCCAAAACCAGAATCTAAACTTTTATCCTAAGTCATATGACAAGGCTCGTTAAAGAGTCGACATTGACTTTTAGGATTGCTACTTCCTATAGTTGGCACTTGAGAGATAATCAACTTAAAAATTCATAGAGTGAGTTTGGCATTATCTTATTGGGAAGAGCAAACTTAACAACTTACATAGTGCATGTCTCCAGAGACACAAGCTGGGCACAATGTATTGGGCACTAAGCTGACATATTTGCAATATTCTCTCTGCAACAAGAACTAGATGCCTATTTCTAAAAAAAACATATGAAGTCAAAATATTCACCACTACAGTCATGGCCAAAAGTTTTGAGAATGAGACAAATATTAATTTTTACAAAGTCTACTGCTTCACTTTTTCTAATGGCAATTTGCATATACTCCAGAATGTTATAAAGAGTGATCAGCTTAACACAATTACTTGCAAAGACAATATTTGGCTAGAAAATGAACTTTATCCCCCAAAACACATTTCAACATCATTGCAGCCCTGCATTAAAAGGACCAGCTAACCTCTTTTCAGTGATTGCTCCATTAACACAGGTGTGGGTGTTGATGAGGACATGGCTGGAGATCAATCTGTCATGATTAAGTAAGAATGACACCACTGGACACTTTAAAAGGAGGCTGGTGCTTGGCATCATTGTTTCTCTTCTGTTAACCATGGTTATCTCTAAAGAAACACGTGCAGTCATCATTGCAATGCACAAAAATGGCCTAACAGGGAAGAGTATCGCAGCTAGAAAGATTGCACCTCAGTCAACAATCTATCGCATCATCAAGAACTTCAAGGAGAGAGGTTCCATTGTTGCCAAAAAGGCTCCAGGGTGCCCAAGAAAGACCAGCAAGCGCCAGGACCGTCTCTTAAAAGTGTTTCAGCTGCGGGATCGGGCTACCAGCAGTGCAGAGCTTGCTCAGGAATGGCAGCAGGCAGGTGTGAGTGCATCTGCACGCACTGTGAGGCGGAGACTCTTGGAGCAAGGCCTGGTCTCAAGGAGGGCAGCAAAGAAGCCACTTCTCTCCAGAAAAAACATCATGGACAGACTGATATTCTGCAAAAGGTACAGGAAGTGGACTGCTGAGGACTGGGGTAAAGTTATTTTCTCTGATGAATCCCCTTTTTGATTGTTTGGGACATCAGGAAAACGCCTCATTCGGAGAAGACAAGGTGAGCGCTACCACCAGTCTTGTCTCATGCCAACTGTTAAGCATCCTGAAACCATTCATATGTGGGGTTGCTTCTCAGCCAAGGGAATCGGCTCTCTCACAGTCTTGCCTAAAAACACAGCCATGAATAAAGAATGGTACCAGAATGTCCTCTAAGAGCAACTTCTCCCAACCCTCCAAGAGCAGTTTGGCGATCAACAATGCCTTTTCCAGCATGATGGAGCACCTTGCCATAAAGCAAAGGTGATAACTAAATGGCTCAGGGAACAAAACATAGAGATTTTGGGTCCATGGCCTGGAAACTCCCCAGATCTTAATCCCATTGAGAACTTGTGGTCAATCATCAAGAGACGGGTGGACAAACAAAAACCTAAAAATTCTGACAAAATGAAAGCATTGATTGTGCAAGAATGGACTGCTATCAGTCAGGATTTGGTCCAGAAGTTGATTGAGAGCATGCCAGGGAGAATTGCAGAGGTCCTGAAGAAGAAGGGTCAACACTGCAAATATTGACTTGCTGCATTAACTCATTCTAACTGTCAATATAAGCTTTTGTTACTCATATGTTTGCAATTATTATATTTCTGTCTGTGATAAAAACATCTGTCAAACACACATAAAAACCAGAGGGCAGCAGATCATGTGAAAATATAATATTTGTGTCATTCTCGAAACTTTTGGCCATGACTGTACTGTAATTGAATATTTAGAGAAGTGCAATTTCTAAGCTATTGTCACTTGAGGGGAAGTTTGCTGTTTTGGCACCTTAAGGGTGCCCATAAATTATTTTCGAACTCCAAAACTCAATTAGCACTCGTCATTCTGAGCCCTGCTGTGTTCCTATGTAATTCTGTATAGCCATATAAGAGCTATGGCTGATTTGGAAGAAATTGTATAACAAATTTTGGGGTCAAATTTACATATTCTTCCTTTCAAAAATATAAAGCATCAATTAATTTGTAAAAATGTAATTATTTCTTAATTCACCAATGGTGTGAAATTATATGAAAAGCCTAAGGTATCAACAATCTTTCTACACCTGTAGATCAATTCATAGAGGGATGTAGTTTGTAATATGGTATCAAATTTGGGTGGGTTGTGTTATTCTGGCACTTCAGTGAAGCAGCGCAGGGTACATAGAAATCATGGAGCCGCTTGATCATGAGTTCTAAATAAAACACCTACTATCAAAAATAATATTAGTCAAAATAAGGGAGTATCTCCCAACTTTTAAAGACTGAGAGAGGATGAGTATTTCTGCATTTGCATATTAGTTTTTACCCTTGAAGCCCTTTAGTGCACATACTTATCACAGCACACCTTTCAAGGGACACCATGAAGTATGATGTCAAGAAAAATGTATCCAAATCACAGTTTGCCTTCCCACAGTGAATTTATTCACACTTACAGTATGATAGCCCCCACAGTCTCACAACAGAGTATTATAGACCCCACAGTCTTACAACACAGTATAATGGCCCCCATAGGCCCTAATACAATATAATGGTTCCCATAACTTATAATGGCCTCTATACAGTAAAATAGTCACTACACAGCTTTCCTTGGAGTACAATGTCTTGGCACTTCAAGGGCTCTGCAAATGCGATAGGGTGTCTACAGTCTATTCAAGCCAAAATTGTGCTATCAAAGTCAAACAGTGCCCCTTATAGTCTAAGCCCTGCTGTGTGCAAAAACACTAGTATCTGACCACATATGGGGTATCAGTGTATTTAGGAGAAACTGCACTAGAGCTTGTGATGAATATTTTCTCTTATTGCCCTTGTGAAAATTAAAACTGTGGAGGTAAAGCAATATTTTAGTAAAAAAATGTAGTTTTTTAAATATTACCTTCCATGTTGCCATTGTTAATTCCTATTAAGCACCTGAACGGTTGAAACAAACTTCCTGCTAAATTTCTGAGTGCAGTTTTAAATACCTTGAAGGTGGCATTTTTTTCTAATAGTGTCTTGTTTGGGTATTATCTTACTTATACAGCACTCAAAGTCATATCAAAACTGAAGTTGTCCCTAAAAACGAGTTTTGTAAATTTCATGATAAAATGAAAAATTGATACAAAAAAGCCTTCGAAAATCCTACTAAAAGAAAAAAAATGATGACATAAAGAAGACATGGTGTTAGGGCTGGCGGAACGCACAAAATAAATATAAATAATAGGTGCGTTCGCAGCCTGGGGTCCACCGTGCAGGCAGAGCCTGCTGCTAGTAAGATGGCGGTATAAGCGAACTCTGTTACTTCACAGAGTCGCAGACACAGATGCTGTAGCACTATATGGCAGTATAAGCGAACTCTGTTACACCACAGAGTTACTGAGGTAGAGACGCAGAAATAGAGACTGTGTCCTGTTAACACCACAGGGATACACAGATAACTGCTGTGCGGATAGCAGTCCGTAATCATGCATTCAGAAACGCAAACAAGCAACTCCTCACCGGGAAGTCGGTATTCTAGGGGCTTATTTCAGCCAGGCCCTGAACACGCGCATACAAATCTCCTCACCGGAGGTGCCGGTATTCTAGGGGCTTATTTCAGCCGAGCGCTAACCACATGCGTGCATGATCACACTGGCGCAAAGCACATAATGCAATTGATACTAGTAGCAACAACAGGACCTGCCAGAAAAGGACCAATGAGAAACTGTTCCAGAACACATGTAGTTTCAGGACCTTCCTGGCGGACCAATAGGAGCTGCTGCAGTACCTGAGCATGTGACCCCTGATCTCCAATGAGAGATCTTACCCTGGGCATGCTCAGAAGGGGAAACGCAGGACTTAGTCCTTAAGACGTCTTCTCGCAGCTGACCAGTACTGGCTACAATAGCAGAACCTGGAGAGGCAGCAGTAATCCTCTGCACAATGTTAGACTGGGCGAGACGCTGGGACCGACGTCTCTGCTGAGCAGAGTCCACTGCGACCGAAGACGGATGGGAGACCGCAGCAGAGATGGTTCGAGATTCCCCTTGTGCAGAAGCGGGAACTCGACCCCTAACACATGGTAAATTATATTTATGAACTGTCTTGTGTGATAGGTCTATCTGTTTTAAGGACATAAAAACGTAAAGTTCAAAAATTACTAAATTTTCTAAATTTTTGTCAAATTTCAAATGTTTTCGGAAATCAATGTAAATCCTACTAATCTAAATTTACTGCTGCCGTATAGTAAAATGTGTCATCATAGGAATTTCAGAGTCATTGAGATATGTAGCAACATTGCAGAGTGATTACCACATATAGGAATATATCAGATTTGAAAAATATGGCATGGTCAGAAAGTTTAAAATTGTCTTTGGCAGGAATATGCTCAATTTAACTTTATCTACAGCACTTCATATTGTTAACTGGAACTCAATTCCATGTTTATGAGTCCTTCAAAAAACCTAGAATTCAATATTTCCAAACACTAATATACCGTAATTAAAACCTGTTAATGATTTAATTCTACAAGTCAAATTTAAACTTTAACACAAAATCTGTATATTAAAACCTTTTGTGCAATGTTCACGAGACAGATCAGGACAAAGTACAAGCAGCTCTTAATATGTAATATTTAGCAACAATTAGTAGATCCTTAACATTCTCACTGTCTTCCACCATGCAACTTTCTACTAGCCAGTTATTGCCATCAGTCCATTTCTCAGAATTGTTCATACTTTACGTTAACCAAACAAATAATTGTTTTAAATTTACTGCTTCAGGAAACCTTGAGTGATTTACATAAAAATTGTATTTTTTAATTTGCAATACACAATTTCTTACTGTTGTTCCAACAAAGCAGTTTGCAAATTAAATGTCATGCCAACTTGCTTATCTCATTGCAGACTTATTAGGCTGTAATAATGAAAGCTACTTTGTAGACAAACACATGTTTTAATTGATCCCAATATCTTATAACTTGAAAAAAAAAAATATCCTAGGAATCTGAGCCTAGAACAATGCCACTTCCTAAGGATCAGTACAATCAAACAAAGACTTGGAAGCATATGGCTATATAACAAACACTTTATTGAAAAATGATTAAAATATATAAACAACACTTAAAAATGGGATGTGAGTCCAATAATATCCCAAAGATCATAGTATGCAAAATCACCAAAATATTCAGATCACTAAACGTTGTGTGCATATCTAATATCTCTACGATGCAGTTCAAGAATATATGTCTATATGTTTCAATATACCATATGCCATGTATCATTTAGAAAAAAATCTATATTGGAGTATATTGGGGCAATTGTGCCACTATCCAAACAATATAAGATGTGAGATTCAACACCTAAGTCGAGTGACAAAGAAGATTACAAATTGGCTACCAATGCACATATATAGACAGCTAACTGTTGTACATAATAGTTTAGTATGAGATCGAATGGCTATATGTACTATACCAGATACATGCACCTAAGAGATTGTACACAAATCATGTCAACAGTGGCACAGATAATTATAATGCTATGTAGCAAAGGTAAATACTAATGTTCAGGCGGCATACCAATTTCAAGTAAATTGTATACAACATCTAGGGGATTAGTTGCGCCTAAAAGGTGTATATAACACATGACTGGAGTGACAGAATATATGCAATGTGAAAAACATAATGTAAAGTAAAGAGGGATATGCAAATACGACCTGAGGGAATGCCGGAGTAGCCCCGACGCGCGTTTCGCGTTAGCTTCGTCTGGGGGATTTGTTCGAGTGGTTAGGGACATCAAGTGCCGCTATATATATCTCAAATTGTAATACAATTACCTCTGGAGTTGATTACATGTGTGTAGCGGATCTGTATTCAGCGTGTGACGCACATAAGATGCGCACCCGTCAGCCCTGCAGCCATCCCCCCATCCAAGAGCATCGGAGGGGGAGAGGCCACAACTAGCAGACGCGGCGCATCTCCATGGCAGCAAGTAACATGTGAAGCCGCTGAGACGCACATCCGCCGGCCGTGCAGCCACCTCCCCCTCCAAAACGTCAGAGGAGGAGAGGCCACAACAAGCCGGACGGACGCGTCTCCACGGCCACACCTATCATGTAGACGTCATCATGGTGCCCGCCCGCCCGTGGTGCGGCAGCCTCCCACCTCGAGTATCGGAGTGAGAGAGGCCACAACCAACAAGCGAGACGGGTCACCATGACAACGTCCAGCGTCATGAACGAGTGTCAACGGTCGCCGAACCGCATCCCCACCTGACGTCAAAGTGGGGAAGTAGCGCAGCCCAGCCGAGGAACAGGTATCAAGAACGCTGTACAGCAAATAAACAGAGTGCACTATAGCATCAGTCTATTATGCATGCTGGGGTGCCGAATACTGAGTGGACAAGTAAAATGTATACAGATCCACTATCCACCTCAAACTCCAGGGTTAGTGCATACAATAAGGTCCTTATTTATCAGTAGCAGTTTAGACAAATCTTATAGCATAGATTAATAGTGTGTGTGTTCTCTCACATTTTTCCATCTGTATGCACTAACCCTGGAGTTTGAGGTGGATAGTGGATCTGTATACATTTTACTTGTCCACTCAGTATTCGGCACCCCAGCATGCATAATAGACTGATGCTATAGTGCACTCTGTTTATTTGCTGTACAGCGTTCTTGATACCTGTTCCTCGGCTGGGCTGCGCTACTTCCCCACTTTGACGTCAGGTGGGGATGCGGTTCGGCGACCGTTGACACTCGTTCATGACGCTGGACGTTGTCATGGTGACCCGTCTCGCTTGTTGGTTGTGGCCTCTCTCACTCCAATACTCGAGGTGGGAGGCTGCCGCACCACGGGCGGGCGGGCACCATGATGACGTCTACATGATAGGTGTGGCCGTGGAGACGCGTCCGTCCGGCTTGTTGTGGCCTCTCCTCCTCTGACGTTTTGGAGGGGGAGGTGGCTGCACGGCCGGCGGATGTGCGTCTCAGCGGCTTCACATGTTACTTGCTGCCATGGAGATGCGCCGCGTCTGCTAGTTGTGGCCTCTCCCCCTCCGATGCTCTTGGATGGGGGGATGGCTGCAGGGCTGACGGGTGCGCATCTTATGTGTGTCACATGCTGAATACAGATCCGCTACACACATGTAATCAACTCCAGAGGTAATTGTATTACAATTTGAGATATATATAGCGGCACTTGATGCCCCTAACCACTCGAACAAATCCCCCAGGACGAAGCTAACGCGAAACGCGCGTCGGGGCTACTCCGGCATTCCCTCAGGTCGTATTTGCATATCCCTCTTTACTTTACATTATGTTTTTCACATTGCATATATTCTGTCACTCCAGTCATGTGTTATATACACCTTTTAGGCGCAACTAATCCCCTAGATGTTGTATACAATTTACTTGAAATTGGTATGCTGCCTGAACATTAGTATTTACCTTTGCTACATAGCATTATAATTATCTGTGCCACTGTTGACATGATTTGTGTACAATCTCTTAGGTGCATGTATCTGGTATAGTACATATAGCCATTCAAATCTCATACTAAACTATTATGTACAACAGTTAGCTGTCTATATATGTGCATTGGTAGCCAATTTGTAATCTTCTTTGTCACTCGACTTAGGTGTTGAATCTCACATCTTATATTGTTTGGATAGTGGCACAATTGCCCCAATATACTCCAATATAGATTTTTTTCTAAATGATACATGGCATATGGTATATTGAAACATATAGACATATATTCTTGAACTGCATCGTAGAGATATTAGATATGCACACAACGTTTAGTGATCTGAATATTTTGGTGATTTTGCATACTATGATCTTTGGGATATTATTGGACTCACATCCCATTTTTAAGTGTTGTTTATATATTTAATCATTTTTCAATAAAGTGTTTGTTATATAGCCATATGCTTCCAAGTCTTTGTTTGATTGTACTGATCCTTAGGAAGTGGCATTGTTCTAGGCTCAGATTCCTAGGATATTTTGTAATTATATTTCTGTACTTTGTTACAGTGTTTGGGGCCAGCATGGATATTAAAGCCAGAGATCACACCTGGCTAAATAGCATTGATACGGTTTTTAATGGGGATGTGGCATCCAATAGTTCGGTAGAAGGTGGGCAAAGATCAGACCTCAAAACCTCCATGCGTAATCTTCTTAAAAGAAGAACTAGAATGTGGTGGACTAAGGCATCATTGGAGAATTATTTGGCCAAAAATCTAATTCCCAGAGGATTAAGAGTCAATATCATGCCCTCCTACCCTATAGAGGATTCCACCTTCAAAACGAGATGGGAGGAGGCATGTAATATTTGCTCCCGATCTCTCATTGAACTACTTATTGGGAACAATAAGAAAAGTATGGATAAATTAGACTCTGACATTGATCAAACGAAAGCCAAGCTATTGGAAAAACTTTCAGGATTAGAAGCGATGCGTTCAATAAGGAAATGGATACCCAACTTAACATCTGGGAGAAGGAAGTAAAAGAAACAAAAGCTAAAAAATTTCAAAGAGACCTCAGTGATTATAAAAACGGGACAGTTTATAGATGGAATATTAAAACTAAAGAAGGAAGTAATAGTGTGAGATCCTCCTCAATATCCTCCATCTCATCTAGAGAGGACAATTACCCTGAGGGTAACCGTATATATAATCTTAGACGCAATGTCAGAAGAAGACATAATGAATATTATAAAAGGAAGGATAGAAGAGTTGATATGTCAACATCTTCAAAATTACAGGTAATAAATTTATCTGATATAATACTTACCAAACATCAAGTAGAGGTCCTTAGCCGAGGTTTATCATTTTCACCCACGGCCTCGTTCAACTCTTTTTCAGCATTAACTGACCTGCATTTATTTGCCCGTAAACTGATACTTAAAAAACTTCATGATAAAAAGGAACAAGGGGAGGAATGGAGTACCAGAGAATTAGAAGCAATCTCTAATCTGGAAGAATTGAATGAGGAAAATTCCACTTCTGAAATCAGGGGTAAGTTTAGGCCACCCATCCCCAAAAAAATCCCTCCCCTCAATATTTCTCCTAATGTGGAGTTGTTTGTTAAATTGGTGTCTGATGAGCTGGAAAAGATTCCCCCCCTTGTCACACACGGCAACCTACCCTATGCTCAAAGGCAAGCCTTAATTGAATTGCAGAGCCTTAAAGAAGTGGTTATAAAACCAGCTGACAAGGGGGGGGAATGTTGTAATTTGGCCTACAAAAGCCTATGAAAAAGAAGCCTATAGACAACTCAGGGACACTACTTGCTATAACAGGATGACATTTAATCCCACCATCAAATATCAAAACAAAATTCATATGATTCTCGAAGAGGCATATGAGGAGGGAATAATAACAAAGGAATTGAGAGACAATTTGGTACCCAAATTTCCCAAAGTGTCGTGTATTTATTTTATACCGAAAATACACAAAAATAGCATTACACCTCCGGGACGTCCGATTGTATCAGGAAACGGCAGTTTATGTGAGGTAATCTCTAAATATCTGGATTCTTATTTGAAACCCATAGTTATGGATCTCCCCTCCTATGTTAGGGATACATCAGATGTACTCAAGAAAATTGAGGGAATTCCTATGGATATCGATATGTGGCTTGTCAGTTTTGACGTGGAATCACTGTATACTTGTATACAGCACAAAGATGGGCTACAAGCGGCTAAAATGTATCTCATGATGTCCGATCTCGATGCTGGTTTGACTGAGTTCTTACTGATTCTGCTGAAATTTACACTTGAGCACAATTATTTTTTGTTTGGGGAAACTTTTTATCTCCAAAGACAGGGTACAGCAATGGGGGCGGCCTTTGCCCCCTCATATGCCAACCTGTTTTTGGGGATGTGGGAGAGAGGAATTTTTCTCACCCACCCCATAGCCCATATCGAGAGGGTCCTGCTCTGGGTCCGTTATATAGATGATATTCTTATGATATGGCAGGGGACGGAGCAGGACCTTCTCGATTTTTTGAGTATCTTAAATGATAATGTATTTAACATCAAATTGACGTGTAAGTACAGTCAGACCAGCATTGACTTTCTGGACATCATGATATCTAAAAGCGAAAATGGTTTCCTACAAACTAACATACATAGAAAGGAGACATCAGTCAACTCCATCCTGTATGCCACGTCTTCCCATCCTAAATCATTAATAGAGAGTATCCCCATAGGGCAGTTTTTAAGAGCAAAACGGATTTGCTCTAGTGAAGCAGTTTTTGAAGAACAGGTTGATGACTTAACATCTAGATTCCTCGAGAGAGGTTACTCCAAAAGGAGCATCAAAAGAGGTATAAAAAGAGCCAGACTAACTGCACGCAATGATTTATTCACTCCTAAAAATCGCAATAACAATATAGGGCAACAAAGGGTGAGATTCATATCCACGTACAATGACAAATGGAGAGAAGTTAAAACAGCGCTAGAGAAGTACTGGCCATTACTCACGACGGATAGAACCTTGAAGAAATTTGTTCCCAACCATCCTTCCATTACTTATAGAAGATCTAATAATCTTCGTGATGCCTTGGTACACAGTTATCACAGAGTACAAAAAACGTCGACCAATTTTGGATCTAAGGGCCCTAAATGGGGATTTTTCCCATGTGGTTCCTGCATTTCATGCCCTAATATGAATCGCTCAACATCCTTCACATCCAGTGATGGTAGTGAAATATTTCAGATCACTCAACACATAACATGTGATTCATTTGGAGTGATTTATTATGCATTTTGTCCGTGTAAAAAAATTTACATAGGCATGACATCTAGACCCCTCAAAATCCGAGTGAGGGAACATTATAGGGACATTAAAAATGCCTGTGAAATTGATGACATCACTATCTTGAAACCTATACCAAGGCATTTTAAAATTTATCACGAATCAAATCCTAAATTACTCCATGTAATGGGCATTGACAAAATATGGATAGATCTCAGAGGAGGAGATTGGAAAAAGAAATTGGCTCAAACTGAGACCAAATGGATTCATAAAGTAGGATCCATGTTCCCAGTAGGTCTGAATGAGGTTCTGAGTTTTGCCCCCTTTCTTTAATTTTGTTTTAGTGGTAGGAAGTATTTTAATTCTTTTTGTCAGTGCACACTTGTCTCATTTATTTGTTTTTTAGTTTAGTTTACTATGGACTTCATGACCTGAAATTAGATGGACCTCTGTAGAGGGAAAAAGACACAAGACCTTCCACAATGAAGACATCTGAAGAACAAGACGGGATTCCCAGCCGTTAAGAAGATAATAACAACTAATTTGATCCTCTTATGAAACTTGTATTTTCAAGAATTGGATTATTGTTTGGAAATATTAGATATTATATCGAGACTGTGTCTTTTACATTTACATTAGATCTCTGATTATGATCCATTGTGTGCAATTCCTCAGTTATTGTTAGTATGTCCTTATTTATCAGTAGCAGTTTAGACAAATCTTATAGCATAGATTAATAGTGTGTGTGTTCTCTCACATTTTTCCATCTGTATGCACTAACCCTAGAGTTTGAGGTGGATAGTGGATCTGTATACATTTTACTTGTCCACTCAGTATTCGGCACCCCAGCATGCATAATAGACTGATGCTATAGTGCACTCTGTTTATTTGCTGTACAGCGTTCTTGATACCTGTTCCTCGGCTGGGCTGCGCTACTTCCCCACTTTGACGTCAGGTGGGGATGCGGTTCGGCGACCGTTGACACTCGTTCATGACGCTGGACGTTGTCATGGTGACCCGTCTCGCTTGTTGGTTGTGGCCTCTCTCACTCCGATACTCGAGGTGGGAGGCTGCCGCACCACGGGCGGGCGGGCACCATGATGACGTCTACATGATAGGTGTGGCCGTGGAGACGCGTCCGTCCGGCTTGTTGTGGCCTCTCCTCCTCTGACGTTTTGGAGGGGGAGGTGGCTGCACGGCCGGCGGATGTGCGTCTCAGCGGCTTCACATGTTACTTGCTGCCATGGAGATGCGCCGCGTCTGCTAGTTGTGGCCTCTCCCCCTCCGATGCTCTTGGATGGGGGATGGCTGCAGGGCTGACGGGTGCGCATCTTATGTGCGTCACACGCTGAATACAGATCCGCTACACACATGTAATCAACTCCAGAGGTAATTGTATTACAATTTGAGATATATATAGCGGCACTTGATGCCCCTAACCACTCGAACAAATCCCCCAGGACGAAGCTAACGCGAAACGCGCGTCGGGGCTACTCCGGCATTCCCTCAGGTCGTATTTGCATTTCCCTCTTTACTTTACATTATGTTTTTCACATTGCATATATTCTGTCACTCCAGTCATGTGTTATATACACCTTTTAGGCGCAACTAATCCCCTAGATGTTGTATACAATTTACTTGAAATTGGTATGCCGCCTGAACATTAGTATTTACCTTTGCTACATAGCATTATAATTATCTGTGCCACTGTTGACATGATTTGTGTACAATCTCTTAGGTGCATGTATCTGGTATAGTACATATAGCCATTCGATCTCATACTAAACTATTATGTACAACAGTTAGCTGTCTATATATGTGCATTGGTAGCCAATTTGTAATCTTCTTTGTCACTCGACTTAGGTGTTGAATCTCACATCTTATATTGTTTGGATAGTGGCACAATTGCCCCAATATACTCCAATATAGATTTTTTTCTAAATGATACATGGCATATGGTATATTGAAACATATAGACATATATTCTTGAACTGCATCGTAGAGATATTAGATATGCACACAACGTTTAGTGATCTGAATATTTTGGTGATTTTGCATACTATGATCTTTGGGATATTATTGGACTCACATCCCATTTTTAAGTGTTGTTTATATATTTTAATCATTTTTCAATAAAGTGTTTGTTATATAGCCATATGCTTCCAAGTCTTTGTTTGATTGTATCTTATAACTTGAGCAGGGTTTACCATGAGAAACATGAGCTCAATACCAGTTAAATCTTTGTGATTTTTTTCTATGTTATATAAATGTGGGCAGCATGGTGACATACATATATAATATAGTACACATCTCCTTATCTGCTTCATCCTATCCTATATTGTTTGACTTCTGATGCCACTACCCCAGTTTATAGCCATGCAAGCCACAAAGCTTCTGCCTGTCCACTATGGTTCATTGCTATAATGTACAGCTGCTGCAAGAGTTGCCAATGCTGGCCAGAAATCTACTTGTCTACCCCATCACATTCATTAATGTGTATTTGCTGCTACGGTTACATTCACCACCACTGCCAATACATTGCTGTCTCCTTCTTGTCAATTGTGTTCTATAACTATAATGTACTGCTGCTTAGAACCTTATCCTGTTCAGGTAAATAAACTTGAAGCTGCTCCCACAAAATGGATAATTTCTTCACGGCTTTTTAAGAAACCATTGCTTTTTCATTTTCACAGCAAGCCTAAATATTCTCCAAAAAATGGATAATTTTTGGATTTCTTGGCAAAAAAAGTCATTGTTTCTTCATACTGCAAACAGCAAGCCTTTTGCTTATTCCAAAAATATTACGTATAATTTTTGAGGTGCTTATTAAGAAGCAATTTGCTTCTTCTATTTGAAAACAGCAAACCTGTTACTGATCTCAATCTATAGTGTAAAATATTTTTGCAAGGCTTGTAAATGATTTAAAATTTCTTTATGCAAGAATCAAAAAATCCTTCTGCTAATAATTTGTGGACCACCGTCTGTCAAAATATCATGGCTTCTTTCATGTGCACCACTTGTGTACAAACACTAGTAAGGCAAGAATGTTACCACAAAAAGGGATAATTTTTGGGTCTTTTTTACAATTTGAAGGTCTGCCTATAACATCACTTTACGTATAGCCAGATATGCTGAGGTCACTTTAACACTTCTAAGGCTATGTTAGCATTAAAAAGCTCTTATGGGGTTCAATACAGTCATAGGATACCTTAAACTGTTACATTTCTTTTCTTTAGTTAAATGCTTTTCAGTATTGGCAAATCAAATTTTGACTGCAAATTGAATTTTGGGGAAAATTTCAACAAAGCTAGAAAATTTAAATTTCAAAAGATTCAATTTTCTCTAAGTGTTTATTAATATTGAATTCACTACAACTGTCACTTATTTATGAAATATTGTTTTCGCATAGGATTTGTTTTATAAGTGCAAATCTATAAATGACAGCTATCACATTTCTGTTTTAAAATACAAGATAGAATTTAGCAGGGAAGAAGTCAGGAAAAATGTCTAAATAATATATTGCAACATTACCCAGTCTTCGGTGAGCAGAAAAAGATTTAGTAATTATATGTTGCATGAAGAGGCTTGTCAGTCAGGGAGAAGCAGAAGACATGTGTCAGTCTTATATCTGCACATATGTGAATGTATTAGTTATAATTACAAAGCTCAGAATGACAGTGAATCTCTGACCCAGATGACTTTGATCAGTTTCATCCAAGCTCCCAGGGTCCTCTTTGAAGTCAAGTTTGCAGGAAAAGTCCCTTTTAGAAAAAAGACATTGGGATGACTATGAAGTTCAGGATGCTTGACAAGGTATCCAGTAGCAAAATAATGTAATTAAGTCATAGGCAAACATAAGAATTGAAAGACGTTGGCTTTTTGCCCTTAAGGCAGAGTTGATGCAAACATGTTTTCCATTTCTTTTGTAGATCTATTCTATCATAACTGTTAAATGTTTATACTATTTTCCAACAAATTTCCTATAGTGAAATATGAAGATATTACCCATACTAATGGTTGTTAAGAATATATGTCATCGAAGGTTTTAATTGCTTAATACATTACCAAATATGCGTATCACAAAAGTCTAATAATATTATTAATGATTTACAAAATTGACTATTGAAAGATAAATATGCATAACACTAGTGAAAAATTGTTGTATTTGTGTTTATTATTATCCATTTTTTACATATATATTAATGGAGGTTGAAATATTCCAAAACAAAAAAAATTAATATTTCACATACAAATTCAATGCATTTTTACAATATGTTAGCAACATTCTTGACAGGCTGCAACTCACATAACAACTGCTCAGTTGCCACATATTGACTCATTTAGGGTAACATGAAATCGTTCTTTTTTTCAAAGTTGGTCAAATCACAAAACTCTTCTCGGGATATTAAGGCAAAAGGAATAGTAACGGAAAACACATATACATGGTGGTATTTGAAGGGGTTCTGCCACCATCATATTTATATTCATTAATAAAGAAAATGGTATTTAATGGAATTAATAGTAGTAATGCATGACTTTAGATATATCTATGTTTTATGATAAGGATGCTGACATTGAGAATAGTGTTAGCAATAATATATGGAATGCAGTTGTTTGTATTAAGCTGATTTTAGGTGGAAAAGCAAGAATTTTCAATGTTTATTCTTCATAAAGATAATCGTGAATAACTTGGCACTCAAAACGAAATGCAATTCAAGGTATTTTATTCATAGGTGCAATCAACAGTAAAAGCATAAAGTTTAGGTCAAATCATTGACCTTAATCTGATGCGTAGAAAAAGAGCATAAATATAAGATTTCATCTGGTGTCATACCCACAGTGGCGTTCCACAATAGAAGGGCGCTCTTCTTATTTATGCTTGTATTCATGCTCTATTTCTACGACAACCTTTGCATCACAGCAAAGGGATCTCATTGTTTTAATTTTTCAGTCACGAGACACAGAAAAATGTTTCCAATGCTTTAGATATGGAACACTGTAAAGACAGTCATCAAGAAGAGACACAGAAAAATGTTTCCAATGCTTTAGATATTTAATGGAACACTGTAAAGACAGTCATCAAGAAGTGAATAAAATTTGGCACAACAGTGACATTACCAAGAGCCAGACCTCAAAAATTGATGAAAAGACAAAAATTATTTTGAAGGCTGCAACAACATTGAAGGAGCTGCAAGAATTGTTGGCATTTTTGCCACACCATTTAATTCTATATTTTTCTTTTTACACCCAAAAAGATTTCAGCTTGATTTTCAATTGAATTGTACATTAAAGATGAAACATGTTCTGAAATCATTCTTATTGCCATGATTTTTTTACATGACAAACATCTGCCATTTTAACAGAGTTGCATGGACTTTTTATATCCACTATACACATGGAATATACATTACAAATATTCTTCTGTTGTGACCACACTTAGGTGTCTGTGAAGAAACTGTCTTTAGAAGCTCTACAAAAATCAAGATATGATGCTAAGGAGTTGAGTGCTAATTAGCAGTTAAGAAAATTAGCACACCTCAAAGCATTCATAGGGTATTCATAAAGCATATTTGCAATGATGCTATGCGTTGCTTATATCAGAATATTAAACAAAGACTAAAGACATTGCATTATACCGATCTTTAGAGATGGGAAAATAAATTCATCTGCAATTTAATTCTATTCAAATTTGTTTAAAAATATGCATTTAACAAAATGTGATTTTTTTTGTAATTTGCTACCTGTCAGATTTAGCAAAATGGCAGTCATTGTCTGATATTTTTGTGGTCCATAATGGGCCTTCAAAAGGTTGAAAAAATAGTTGCACTCAACTGACTGCTCACATCTTCAGCCCCTCCACTACTCACTGACACCCTTCCTTGACGCATCTTCCAATCGGCCACCACTACCGATGGAATCTTCAGGCTTCTTGCACTGTGCCCGTCTTCCATTTTCATGGCACCCAGTAGGGATTTTCTCATGTGCATGGAAAGTCATGACTTACATTTTGATGTCACAACACTGCTGAACTCATACACTCTTGTGCAAAACCCTCCTTGGCGCCATGACACCCGAAAATTTTCACAGTGTGAGACAACCAAAGATTCCAATGTGAATGATGTGGGATTAGTAGATTCAGCAGGCATGGGTGGCGGTGTGTAGCTGGAGAAGTGAGCTGAGGGTGAGTATAATGATTTTTTTTTACTTATATATTTTCTAGTGCATAAGAAGGAACATTAAATTCAAATTTCATGGGTGAAAAACAAGGAAATCAAGTTTTTCCTGATCCGCTCATCTCTACTGGGCCAAATTATTTCACTGAATCTGAAATATAATTTTGTCTAGCTTCACAAATTATATTTATGAAAAAATATATTTTTTTATTGGACTAGAGATTCATGGCAACTCTCTGAATTGCAGTAAAAGTTTAGTATCTTAGATTCTCATTCAGAATACAGAAACTACAGTGTCCTATAGTAGTACTTTGCTGTGGAGATGATTACAAGTCTAGCAATTTGATCAGGCTCTCAAAAAATCTTGATAAGTTTCTTTCCCTTATTGAGAGAATACTGTGGTTGTAAACAAATATAATAGAAAAAATGATTTTTATATACCGTATATACTCGTGTATAAGCCGACCAGTGTATAAGCCGACCCCCCTAATTTTGCCACAAAAAACTTGGAAAACTTATTGACTCACGTATAAGCCGGGTGTATAAGTTGCCGTCCTGCTCTGTGCTCCCCCATCCAGTTCTGTGCGCCCCCATTCTCCTCTGTGCTCCCCTCCTCCTGCTCCATTATCCTGTCCTGCTCCATGCTTTCCATCCTCCCCCGTCCTGCTCCGTGCTCCCCCATCCAGCTCTGCACTCCCCCATTCTCCTCTGTGCCCACCCCGTCCTGCTCCGTGCTCTCCGTCCTCCCCCCCGTCCTGCTCCGTGCTCTCCGTCCTCCCCCGTTCTGCTCCGTGCTCTCTGTCCTCCCCCCGTTCTGCTCCGTGCTCTCCGTCCTCCCCCCCGTCCTGCTCTGTGCTCCTTGTCGTCCTCCATGCTCCCCCCATCCTCCTCCATCATACTCACCCTCCCCGTGCCATCGCTGAACGTCCCGGCCGGCAATCCTGCGTTCTCCCCGGCTTCCTGCAGCTCTCCAGCGCTGAGCGGTGACGTAATACCGCTCATTAAGGCCATGAATATGGAGGCCACGCCCATGGGAGTGGCGTCGCGTCCATATTACATGACCTTAATGAGCGGGTATTACGTCACCGCTCAGCGCTGGAAAGCTGCAGGAAGCCGGGGAGAACGCAGGATTGCAGGGACGTTCAGTGATGGCACGGGGAGGGTGAGTATGATGTCCCAGCCACCGGCTCCTGCTGCCGCATCCCCTCCCCCGCTGGTTTCTGCCGTATGATTCGTGTATAAGCCGAGGGGGTATTTTCAGCACAAAAAAAGGTGCTGAAAATCTCGGCTTATACACGAGTATATACGGTACGTGATTGATCAGCAGATGATTGAAAACAGGGCAATAAGGTCATAAATAATTATAGTTAAATAGATACATAAAGTACGGTAGTTACATAGGCTGTAAAAAATACACAAGTCAATCTTGGTTCATCATAGCAAAAATGTGCAATGGGAGGAGTCATTATATACAACTAGATGTAACCTATGTTGCAAATAATATCTAAGTATATGTTTAAAGAAACACTCTAATCAAAATTTGTATACTCTTAATATAGTGCAATCATCATATCATATGGCACTGTGTACTTACTATTGCTCATTTTGCCAAAAGTACTCATAAGTGCTTCTTATTCCTCCTGAAAAGGCCCAAACAAAATAAACCAGAAATTTTGAGTTGTGAGATCATGGCTCGCAGCGTGGGATTCCACAATCCTTTGTGACTGGTCTACTAGTGAAAGAGTGAGCGTGATCATGAAATCTCAGTCTTTGCCTTAATCCAGCCATGCCCCGTACTTTACTAAGCTGTTAATGAGACTCAACATAATTACAGAGGACAGCATTAGGAAACAGCTTAGTAAATTATACATCAGTGCTCAGTTAGTGGGTGAGAGAGACCTCAAGATCTCACTATTTCACTGGAAAAACAGTTGCAGAAATTATGGGTCCACCTCTTTATACCGGAATCCCACAATATAGAAGTTCCTGTCCAACTTTGGTAGAAATTTGTTCCATTTTTGAGGACATTTGGAGCTCTAAGGAGCACTAATGAGTGTTAGCAACACTAACATATTTCATTAAAATCACCAGTCTGTGACTGGCCACTCTATTTTAACCCCTTTCTGTCATCTGATGTACTATCCTGTCCATGTGCCCTGGGACTTAATTCCCAAGGACGGGATAGTACATTATTGTCGATCGGCGGTGCTCACAGGGGGAGCGCGGCTGATCGCGGCCGGGTGTCAGCTGATTCTCACAGCTGACACCTGGCACTAAGTGGCAGGAGCGGTCACGGACCGCTCCCAGCACTTTAACCCCTGGAATACTGCGATCAAACATGATCGCAGCGTTCCGGTGACATAGGGATGCATCGCGAAGGGAGGGGGCTCCCTGCGTGCTTCCCTGAAACCCTCAGAGCAACGCAATGTGATCGCTTTGTTCCAAGGGCCTCCTCCCTGCAGGCCCCTGGATCCAAGGTGGCCACGGGGTCCTTCCGGGTCCTTCAGGGAGGTGGCGTGTCACTGCCTGCTGAGAGCAGGCGCTGAGAAGCCTCCGGCACTGCCTGTCAGATCGATGATCTGACACAGTGCTCTGCAAACTGTCAGATCAGCGATCTGACACTATACAGTGATGTCCCACCATGAGACAATGTAAAAATGTAAAAAAAATAAGCATGTGTAAAAAGATTTTGAAAAAATCCCTAAAAAATAAATAATACTAAAAAAAAATTCCCCAATAAACACATTATTATGTAAATAAAAAAACAATAAAAGTACACATATTTAGTATCGCCGCGTCCATAACAACCCCACTATAATACTGTCGCCCTAGTTTACCCTTTAGTAAACTCTTAATAAAAACAAGGCAAAAAAACAATGCTTTATCATTATACCACCGAACAAAAAGTGGAATAACACACGATCAAAAAGACGGATATAAATAAACATGGTACTGCTGAAAATGACATCTTGTCCTGCAAACAACGAGCTGCCATACAGCCTCATCAGCGAAAGTAAAAAAAGGTATAGCTCGCAGAATAAAGCAATGCAAAAATAATTATTTTTTATATAAAATTATTTTTATTGTATAAAAGCGCCAAAGCATAAAAAAATACAAACAAGGTATCACTGTAATCGTAGTAACCCAAAGAATAAAACTACTTTATCAATTTTACCACACGTGGAACGGTATAAACGCCCCCCCAAAAGAAATTCTTGAATTGCTGTTTTTGTTCATTCTGACTCCCAAATATCGTAATAAAAAGCGATCAAAAAATGTTATGTGCCCAAAAATGGTACCAATAAAAACTTCATCTCGTCCTGCAAAAAATAAGACCTCATATGACTCTGTGGGCCAAAATATGGAAAAATTATAGCTCTCAAAATGTGGTGATGCAAAAACTATTTTTTGCAATAAAAAGCATCTTTTAGTGTGACAGCTGCCAATCATAAAAAAACGCTATAAAAAACAGCTATAAATAGTAAATCAACCCCCCTTTTATCACCTCCTTAGTTAGGCAAAAATAATAAAATTAAAAAAATGTTGGGTTGGGATTAGGGTTAGGGGTGTGTTGGGTTTAGGGTTGGAGTTATAATTGTTTAGGCACATCAGGTGCTCTCCAAACGTGACATGGCGTCTGATCTTAATTTCAGCCAATTCTGCGTTGAAAATGTCAAACGGCACTCCTTCCCCTCCGTGCTCTGCCATGCGCCCAAACAGTGGTTTATTCCCACATATGGGGTATCAGCGTACTCAGGAATAACTTTTGTTGTCTTGTTACCCTTGGGAAAATATAAATTAGGGGTGAAAAGGGCATTTTTGTTGGAAAAATATGATTTTTTTATTTTTACGGCTCTACGTTATAAGCTTCTGTGAAGCACTTGAGAGTTCAAAGTGCTCACCACACATCTAGATAAGTTCCTTAGGAGGTCTACTTTCCAAAATGGTGTCACTTGTGTGGAGTTTCCACTGTTTGTGCGCATCAGGGGTTCTTCAAACGCAACATAGTGTCCAATCTCAATTCCAGCCAATTTTGCATTGAAAAGTCAAATGGCGCTCCTTCCCTCTGCCGTGCACCCAAACAGTGGTTCCCACACACATATGGGGTATCAACAAACTCAAGACAAATTGCACAACAACTTTGGCTGTCCAATTTCTCGTGTTACCCTTGCTAAAATAAAAAAAATGGATCTGAATTAAATATTTTGTGAAAAAAAGTTAAATGTTCATTTTTTTTAAACATTCCAAAAATTCCTGTGAAGCACCTGAATGGTTAATAAAATTTCTTGAATGTGGTTTTGAGCACCTTGAGGGGTGCACTTTTTAGAATGGTGTCACTTTTGGGTATTTTCTATCATATAGACACCTCAAAGTGACTTCAAATGTGATGTGGTCCCTAAAAAAAAATGGTGTTGTAAAAATGAGAAATCGCTGGTCAACTTTTAACACTTATAACTTCTTAACAAAAAAAATTTTTGTTTCCAAAATTGTGCTGATGTAAAATAGACGTGTGGGAAATGTTATTTAGTAACTATTTTGTGTGACATATTTCTCTGTTTTAAGGGCATAAAAATTCAAAGTTTGAAAATTGCTAAATTTTCTAAATTTTCGTCATGTTTCCATTTTTTCATAAATAAACGCAAGTTATATCGAAGAAATTTTACCACTAACATGAAGTAAAATATTTCATGAAAAAACAAGAATCACGAAGATCTGTTGATGCATTCTAGAGTTATAACCTCATAAAGGGACAGTGGGCACAATTGTAAAAATTAACGTGCAAACCACCCTTGGGGTTAAGGGATTAAATAACAAGGGCAGACCCAGATCGGTGATAAATAGTGATGAGAAAACCCGTGGATGTTCAGATTCATCAGATTCGGGTGGAATTTTAGCAAGTTTGATTCTGGAGTCAAACTTGACCCCGGTCTCCAAACCCCATTCAAGTACACGGGGACCCTAACTTCAGTGCTGTAAAATGGTCAGAGTAAGGGTTAGGTGGTTGCAAAAGAAAGCTAAATAGGGGTAAGAGCAGGACAATTGCCCTACAAACAAATATGGATAGGAAATGACTTAAAGGGTTTCTGCCACTATTGCAATCATGGGAAAATAGGAAGTAAATGAATAACATAAACATTTTAAAAGTGCCCTCACAGAGAATGAGGCTTGCTACTGCCAGTCCAGTTATAAAATGTCACCCACAGATCATGGGGCAGAGAACCCCTACACTAGCCACTTACACATTTCACCAACAGTTAATGAGGCACTGTACCCATAGAGAATCTAATAAAAAAGTCACCCACAAAGCATGGGGAAGAGCACCCCTACAGACCTGCTTACTAATTTCACCAACAGAGCCAAATTTTTATCTTGAGTAGCGTAAGGTAGAGCAGCCACAGATAAAAAGCTCTTAGTTTGATTCCAGAGTTTTTTATCTGTGGCTGCTCTACTGTATGCTACTGAAATTAAAAATACAGCTGGAAGTCTGCCGCGAGGTTTGCAACCGCCAGTCCCAAACCCTATGCCTTGGGATGTCTTCCCAATGCTGTTACCTTAGGGTCCCGGGCGCCCATAGTGTTTCTCTTCAAAAAATTAGTGTTTAAAGCAGACAACCACACCTGAATACTACAGCTAGGGGTAATGGAATTATACTCTGTCTCGATTTTTTTGCTTGTTCGAAATGGGCTATGGTTAAGAAGGGACCTGGTGGCACACAAAGATAAGTAACTGGAGGTGCTCTCAGCCATCCAATCTTAAGCTGCCCGCAGGCGAAGTTGCAAAGTACACACGGGTAATGGAGAATCAGGGCTCTACACCATGTTCCAAATTATTATGCAAATGATATTTTTCTCTGATTTTCCTAAGTGGTCCAGTCAAATGACAGTCAATGTAATAAAAGTTATCTCCCGTTAGAGTATACATTGAATTTATTGAAGAAACCTCTCAATGATAACAGTATAATCTCCAAAATTAATAAAAACTCAAAATGCACTGTTCAAAATTATTAGGCACAGTAGAATTTCTAAACATTTGATATGTTTTAAAGAACTGAAAATGCTCATTTGTGGAATTTGCAGCATTAGGAGGGCACATTCACTGAACAAAAAAAGCTATTTAACTCCAAAACATCCTAACAGGCCAAGTTACATGTTAACATAGGAACCCTTCTTTGATATCACCTTCACAATTCTTGCATCCATTGAACTTGTGAGTTTTTGGAGAGTTTCTGCTTGTATTTCTTTGCATGAAGTCAGAATAGCCTCCCAGAGCTGCTGTTTTGATGTGAACTGCCTCCCACCCTCATAGATCTTTTGCTTGATGAAACTCCAAAGGTTCTCTATAGGGTTGAGGTCAGGGGAAGATGGTGGCCACACCATGAGTTTATCTCTGTTGTGAATGGACTTGAAATGAGTTCTCAGCAGAGGCTCCCTCTGGTGGTTACAAGCGGTACTGGACTGTCCAGTGAAGATTGTGAGGAGTGGGAATCAGGTGTTACTGACTGGTCTTATATAAGGGAGTCGCCTTCCCATCAGGGTTGCCGGTGATCAATTGTTCTGGTCTCAATCCTTGAGTCCTGTTTCCTTTGTAGCCTGCTGTGTCGTGTCTGCATCTCCTGCTAACAGATAAGACATTTTCTTCTTTTGTTTTTGTGCTTGATTTTTGCATTTTGTCCTGCACTTCTGTGGGGGCCTTCAGGGTCCCCTCCGGGGGCTTTTGCCCTCTCAGTTTAGTTCAGCCACTGATGTTTGTACTTTTGCTTTTTCCAGTTTTTTCAGTGGCTGCTGTTTTGATTTTGTTACACCAGAGAACTAATTTAGGTGGTAGAGGTCGTGTGATCTCAGGTGATTTTGAAATTAGTAGAGCTGGTGCTTATCAGGGTTTTTTGGGATTGCAGTAAGTGCCCTTCCTATCCTTTTCTATTTAGGTAGTTTGGGCCCCAATGTTTGCTCATACTATTTTCTGTCTGTGTCAGTATTTCATCTTGTCTAACCGCCATTACATGTTTGGGGGCTTTCTATGTTCTTTGGGGATCTGCTCCGGGGCAGATAGCTTTCCTCTTTCTATCTTTAGGTGTAGTTAGTTTCTCAGGCTGTGACGAGGCGTCTAGGACCAACGTAGGAACGCTCCACGGCTGCCTCTAGTTGTGGTGGTTAGTCAGGGTACTGCAATCTCATAGATTCCAACTTCTCTGGTGTATTGCCTTTTTTACCTGCACTCCTCAGCTACCGAAACAGAACAGTATCACCGGCCTAAAAATTGAAAATTGTATGGTACTCACAGAAGGGAAAAAATATTGTGAAAGAAAAAAGGTTGTCAGAGTTGTCAGAGATATTTTTCTGTTTGTTGCATTTTTTTTTTTTCCCTCTGTATCTCTGGGTGCTGGGGAGGATTTTTTTTTCTCTCATGGAGTTTGCACAGTTGTCTGGCCGTGTGGATCAGCTTGCCACTGAGGTTCGGAGTATTGCTGCCTATCTTGCTAGGTTGCCTGTTGTGGAACCTAGGATTCCCATGCCAGATTTGTTTTTAGGGGATCGAGCTAAGTTTCAGAATTTCAAAAATAATTGTAAATTGTTTTTTGCCTTAAAATCTAAGTCCTCAGGGAACGCAGCACAGCAGGTTCAAATTGTCATCTCTCTCCTGCGCGGCGATCCTCAGGATTGGGCTTTTTCCCTGACACCTGGGGATCCTGTTTTGAGTGATGTTGATGCATTTTTTCAGGCTTTGGGGTTATTGTACGATGAGCCTAATGTCACTGATTAAGCTGAAAAAGCCTTGTTGGCATTAAATCAGGGGCTTGATGACGCTGAGTTATACTGTCAGAGATTCCGTAGGTGGGCAAGTGGAATGACGACGCTTTGGCGGCCCTTTTTCGGAAGGGTCTGTCAGATAATGTAAAGGATGTTATGGTGGGATTCTCTGTCCCCTCTGGTCTCAATGATTCTATGTCATTAGCGATTCAAATTGACAGACGTTTGCGTGAGCGGAGAAGTATGCGTGGAATGGTGATGCCTTGTGAACCTGCTTCTGAACCCATGCAGTGTGATAGAGTGGTGTCTGGGGCACAGCGTCATGAGTTTCGAAAGCGCAATGGGTTATGTTTCTACTGTGGTGATGCCTCTCATGCTATTTCAGTCTGCCCTAAGCGGGGAAGACGTTTTGCACGCTCAGTTGTCTTGGGTAGTGTTCAGACTAAGTTTTTATTAACTGTCACTCTGATATGCTCTCTGTCCTCATTTTCTGCTCAGGCTTTCGTTGATTCTGGAGCAGCTATTAACCTGATGGATTATGATTTTGCTAAACGTTGTGGGTTTCCCTTGATACCCCTACAGAAGTCTATTCCCCTACTGGGGATCGATTCTACCCCTTTGGCTGAGAATAAACCTCAGTTCTCTACTCAGGTGATAATGAGGGTTGAACCTGATCATCAGGAGTGCTGTAAATTTTTGGTTCTGTATAATCTGCATGATATTATCGTACTGGGCTTCCCTTGGTTGCAGTCTTATAATCCTGTTTTGGATTGGAAATCTGTGTCTGTAACTAGTTGGGGCTGCCAATGTGTTAATACCAACACTAGTGTTGAGCGATACGATACTGCAAATATCGGGTATCGGCCGATATTAGCTGTATCGGGCTTTCGATTCCGAGTACCGATATTTTCGTCATATCGGATACCGGAATCGGATTTGTCACTGTCACTGTGAGTGTCCGTCGGTTGGGTCTGTCAGGAGTCAGCGGCACTTACCTGGCAGAAGATCTCCGGCGGTCACGTCCTGGACTGCTTGATGGCCGCCATTATCTTCTCCCTGGCGGTCACATGCAGTTTTTCGCGATAACTGCAGTGACTGCAGGGTAATCCCGGCCGTAAACCAGTCCGATGACGTCACCGCCGGGGAAGCAGGTAATCAGCTGTGCTGTGCCGGGACGACAGGATCTGCCTGTCATTCTGATGTAGCAGAGCTGGATCGTCGTGGGACACTCGTTACTATGGACTGCGTCGGACAGGTGGTATACTGCTGTTTTTTTTTTTCATTTTTTTACAGGAGATCGATGGCGTCGCAGGATGAGACTGTAATAAAAGTAATGAAAACTGTGTTGTGTTTTTTATTAAATTAAAAAACTTTTTTATGAACATTCACCCGTCCGGGTACATCAACAATTTAACTATTTACATACAGGGACCCTGTCCGGGTTATTTATAATTCTTTGGCAGGGGTGTTCCAGGTACCACCTGGTACTCTTCTGATGCTTGCCAAACATCCGAGACACCAAGGACCACCAGGACCTGATGACGTCGTGTGGCCTGTACAGTCAAGTCGTGACCCGCTATCTGTGTCTGTGTGGCCACCTCTTTCATCTCCCTCCGGGTCTGGAGCCCTATGTCCCGGACTGAACGAGCCCCAGGGGGCCTAACAGGCGCCGGGTACGGGCCAGCTATCATTATCATGTCCATAGCTGGGCTGCTGAGGAGACCACTGAGGGAGGCTGGGGAGATTTACGGCGTGGGGTGGGCACTTGTGCAGAGGCCTGGATGTGGGAGGCTGAAGGCTCCGAGGGTCTCACAGGTTCCTGACACTCTGGGGAGTAGGGGTCGCACCTGGTAACATTTAGGGCGTACCATCCATTGTAACCCCAGTGTCGGGTGTAAGTCACCAAGTCTCCTGGCAACAGGTCCCTCCCCGGGTGTCCTTCTGGGAGGTGAGTCTCCACGTCCCGCCGGGTCACAAACACTTCTAAATAAAGTCCAGGCTCCTGGATGAAGCCCCAACCACCTTTTAACTTAAAGTTCCGTACTGCACCCTTACGCCGCGGCTCCCACAGGGTTCCTTTATCTTTTCTCATCCGGTCCTTATCTGCCCGGTCCTTCTCCAGGTGATGTTGCCGAAGCTTTTGGGATTCTCGCTGCTCCCTTTGTCGCTCTGCTTCCCGCTCCCGACGTTTCCACTCTTCCTCCTGACGCCGGTTGTAATTCTCCTCCACCAGCATCTCCATGTCTCCACCATCAAACTGCAGCTTACGATGTCCGGTTTGCGGCAGCTCTCCTGGCGCCCGACAGTCCTGGCGGCGCTCACCTGCGGAGGAAGCAGCCGGCTCTGGAACAGATGACAGTCTGTGGCTCCGGTACAGACAGGTAGACCTCTGGTGCCTGCGCGGCCTCCTCCATGAGGACGGGTGTCGCTTCTTCTGTCTCAGCGACGGGGGCAGACAGCGGGATCTGGGGTGCTGCCGGTGCAGCGTTTTTTGCAGGAACGGGTGCCTCCACTGCGACAACGTCAACCGGATCACATTGCAAGGGCTGGGATGCCCGCACGGACTCCTCTACTAGAACGGGGTATGGGGTATGTCACGGCTTTACCCGGCAATTGAATCAGAGTCTATTTTACTATGTAGAAGTGTATAAACTATAAATATATGTATATATATGTCACAATGACATGTATATATATATATATATATGTATTCTATGTGTGTATATTTTGTGTTTACAACGAAAGAAAGGGTTTTTTTGTTGCAGATATTTTGTTCCCATAGACTTACATGGGACTTCCGGTATCGGAATCGGATATCGACGATATTTAGTGATATCGGCGATACCATTCCGATCCGATATTTTTAGATATCGAGCAGTATCGCTCAACACTAACCAACACTCCTGTTTTTTCTGCCTCTCCCCAGGCTCAGGATGTTCCTGACTTTTTGATTGATTTTTCTGATGTGTTTAGCGAAAGTAAATCTGCATCCTTGCCTCCCCATAGGAACTATGACTGCGCTATTGAATTAGTGCCAGGTAGTAAATTCCCTAAAGGTCGCCTTTTTAACTTGTCTGTACCTGAACATGACGCTATGCGGTCTATATCAAGGAATCATTGGAGAAGGGTAATATCAGACCATCCTCTTCACCCTTAGGTGCCGGTTTTTTCTTTGTGGCCAAAAAGGATGGTTCATTAAGGCCGTGTATTGATTATCGTCTTTTGAACAATATTACTGTAAAATATCAATACCCGTTACCTTTGATTTCTGACCTGTTTTCCAGGGTGAAAAACGCTACTTGGTTTACCAAGCTTGACCTCAGGGGGGCATATAACCTTATTCGCATTAAGCACGGGGATGAATGGAAGACGGCATTCAATACCCCTGAGGGGCATTTTGAGTACCTTGTGATGCCCTTTGGGCTCACTAATGCTCCTTCTGTCTTCCAGTCCTTCATGAATGACATTTTCAGGGATTTTGTGGATAAATTTCTGATTGTTTATTTGAATGATATCTTGATTTTTTCTAATGACTGGGACTCTCATGTGAAACATGTTCGAACTGTATTCCAGATTTTGAGAGAGAATGCTCTGTATGTGAAGGGATCAAAGTGTCTTTTTGGCGTACAGAGGATCTCATTTCTGGGATTCATTTTGTCCCCATCTGTTATTGAAATGGACCCGGTCAAGGTTCAGGCCATCTGTGATTGGGTCCAACCTACTTCATTAAAGGCTCTTCTAAGATTTTTGGGTTTTGCCAATTTTTATCGTAAATTTATTGGTAATTTCTCGGTTATTGTTAAACCATTGACTGATTTGACCAGAAAGGGTTCTGATGTGGTGAATTGGCCTCCTGAGGCAGTCTCTGCATTTCAGGAACTTAAGCAGAGATTCACTTCTGCTCCTGTTCTACGGCAGCCTGATGTTTCTCTGCCATTTCAGGTGGAGGTTGATGCCTCTGAAATTGGGGCAGGTGCCGTTTTGTCCCAAAAAGATCCAGAGACCTCTAAAAGTAACCCTTGTGCCTTTTTCTCTCGAAAATTTTCTCCTACTGAACGTAATTATGACGTGGGTAATCGGGAGTTACTGGCCATGAAGTGGGCTTTTGAAGAGTGGAGACATTGGCTGGAGGGAGCCAAACATCAGGTGGTGGTCCTTACGGACCATAAGAATCTGGTTTATCTGGAATTTGCCAAGCGACTCAATCCTAGACAGGCCAGGTGGGCCTTGTTTTTCACACGTTTTAATTTTGTGGTTTCCTTTCTTCCTGGCACTAAGAATGTTAAGGCGGATGCCCTCTCGAGGAGTTTCCTTGCGGACTCTCCTGAGTTATCTGATCCTTCTGTTATTTTGAAAGAGGGTGTAGTTCTTTCCGCAATCTTACCCAATTTGAGACTTACTCTGGAGGGGTGTCAGGAGGATAGGCCCGAGCGCTGCCCTGTTGGAAAATTGTTTGTCCCGGACCAGTGGAAAAAGAGTGTGATGTCTGAGATTCATTGTTCCGCGTTGGCTGGGCATCCCGGAATTTTTGGTACCAGAGACTTGGTTAGTCGGTCCTTTTGGTGGCCTACCTTGTCTCGTGATTCAGGGAATTTGTGCAGTCCTGCGGGACTTGCTCTCGCTCCAAGCTTTGCTCTCGCTCTAGTGGTTTGTTGATGCCATTGCCTGTGCCCAAGAGACCATGGACCCATATCTCTATGGATTTCATTTCCGACCTCCCTGTTTCTCAGAGAATGACCGTCATCTGGGTGATTTGTGATAGGTTTTCCAAGATGATACATCTTGTGCCATTGCCTAAGTTGCCTTCCTCCTCTGAATTGGTGCCTTTGTTCCTTCAGCACGTGGTTCGTTTACACGGCATTCCTGAGAACATTGTGTCTGACAGAGGAGTCCAGTTTGTTTCCAGATTTTGGAGGACCTTTTGTTCTAAACTTGGTGTTCAATTGTCTTTCTCCTTGGCGTTTCATCCTCAGACCAATGGTCAAACTGAGAGAACAAACCAGACATTGGAGACTTATCTAAGATGCTTTGTGTCTGCTGATCAGGATGACTGGGTCTCTTTTTTGCCTTTGGCTGAGTTTGCTCTTAATAATAGGGCTAGCTCTGCCACTTTGATGTCTCCATTTTTCTGTAATTCTGGGTTTCACCCTCGATTTTCTTCAGGATAGACGGAGGCTTCTGTCTGTCCAGGTGTTGACTCTGTTGTGGAGCGTATGCAACAGATTTGGGACCAGGTAGTGGAGAGGTTGTCCCTCTCTCAGGAGTGGGCCCAGCGGTTTGCTAACCGGCATAGGACTGATGGTCCTCGGTTTAAAGTGGGAGACTTGGTCTGGTTGTCCTCAAGAAATATTTCTATGAGAGTGGCATCTCCTAAATTTAATCCTAGGTTCATTGGACCTTATAAGATCATGGAGATTCTTAATCCTGTTTCTTTTCGTTTGCTTCTTCCAGGGACATTTAAGATCCATAACGTGTTCCATAAGTCCTTGTTGAAGAGGTTTGTTGAGCCAGTGGTTCCTACTGCTTTGCCTCCTGACCCTGTTCTGGTTGAGGGCAATATGGAGTTTGTGGTTGAGAAAATATTGAATTCTCGTTTTTCTAGACGGAAACTCCAGTATTTGGTTAAGTGGAGAGGTTATGGTCAGGAAGACAATTCTTGGGTGTTTGCTTCGGACATCCATGCTAGGAGACTCATCCGTGCGTATCATACAACTCATCCTGACCGACCTGGTTGCTCAAGTGAGGGTTAGGTGACCCCTCCTCAAGGGGGGGTACTGTTGTGAATGGACTTGAAATGAGTTTGAGCAGAGGCTCCCTCTGGTGGTTACAAGCGGTACTGGACTGTCCAGTGAAGATTGTGAGGAGTGGGAATCAGGTGTTATTGACTGGTCTTATATAAGGGAGTCGCCTTCCCATCAGGGTTGCCGGTGATCTATTGTTCTGGTCTCAATCCTTGAGTCTTGTTTCCTTTGTAGCCTGCTCTGTCGTGTCTGCATCTCCTGCTAACAGATAAGACATTTTCTTCTTTTTGTTTTTGTGCTTGATTTTTGCATTTTGTCCTGCACTTCTGTGGGGGCCTTCAGGGTCCCCTCCGGGGGCTTTTGCCCTCTCAGTTTAGTTCAGCCACTGATGTTTGTACTTTTGCTTTTTCCAGTTTTTTCAGTGGCTGCTGTTTTGATTTTGTTACACCAGAGAACTAATTTAGGTGGTAGAGGTCGTGTGATCTCAGGTGATTTTGAAATTAGTAGAGTTGGTGCTTTTCAGGGTTTTTTGGGATTGCAGTAAGTGCCCTTCCTATCCTTTTCTATTTAGGTAGTTTGGGCCCCAAAGTTTGCTCATACTATTTTCTGTCTGTGTCAGTATTTCATCTTGTCTAACCGCCATTACATGTTTGGGGGCTTTCTATGTTCTTTGGGGATCTGCTCCGGGGCAGATAGCTTTCCTCTTTCTATCTTTAGGTGTAGTTAGTTTCTCAGGCTGTGACGAGGCGTCTAGGACCAACGTAGGAACGCTCCACGGCTGCCTCTAGTTGTGGTGGTTAGTCAGGGTACTGCAATCTCATAGATTCCAACTTCTCTGGTGTATTGCCTTTTTTACCTGCACTCCTCAGCTACCGAAACATAACATATCTCCTTTTATGCCCATAGCAGCCAATATAGGTATTCTTTGCAGCATGAGATGGTGCATTGTCATGCATGAAGATGATTTTGCTTCTGCTTTTAATATCATGGAAGAAAGTTGTCAGTCAGAAACTCTACATACTTTGCAGAGGTCATTTTCACACAATCAGGAATCTTAAAGGGCTCTACCAGCTGTTTCCCATGATTCCGGCCCAAAACATGACTCCACCTCCTTGCTGACATCGCAGCCTTGTTGGGACATGGTGGCCATCCACAAACCATCCACTACTCCATCCATCTGGACCATTCGGGGTTGCTCGACACTCATCAGTAACAAGACTGTGTGAAAATTAGTCTTCATGTATGTCTGGGCCCACTGCAACCGTTTCTGCTTGAGAGCACTGTTTAGGTGTGGCCGAATAGTAGGTTTATGCCCCACAGCAAGCCTTTGAAGGATCCTACACCTTGAGGTTCGAGGGACTCCAGAGGCATCAGCAGCTTCAAATATCTGTTTGCTGGTTTGTAATGGCTTTTTAGCAGCTGCTCTCTTAATCCGATGAACTTGCCTGGCAGAAACCTTTCTCATTCTGCCTTTATCATCACGAACACATCTGTGCTCAGAATCAGCCACAAATCTCTT
>JARQOD010000010.1:11166699-11192631 GCA_033576555.1 Oophaga sylvatica
CATGGAGCCTGCTCTGCAGAGACGTCAGTCCAAGCGTCGTGCCCACTCCAGTACTGTGCAGTGACTTGCTGCTGCCTTTCCTGGATCTGCTATTATAGCCAGTGCTGGAGCAGACGTCTTTGGGACAAAGTCCTGCGTTTTCCCTTCTGAGCATGCCCAGAGTGAGATCTCTCATTGGAAATCAGGGTCACATGCTTAGGTACTGCAGCAGCTCCTATTGGTCTGCTAGGAAGGTCCTGTGACTACTGTTGTTCTGGAACAAGCTTCATTGGTCCTTGTTTCTGGCAGGTCCTGTAGCTGTTACTATAAAAGGGTAGCATGGCTGGGCCGCCATGCGCTAATATCAACCATTGTATGCTATGCGCCAGTGTGGTCATGTGTGTGTGTGTGGTTAGGGACCCGGCTGAAATAAGCCACTAGAATACCGACTTAATCGGTGAGGAGTTTGGTGTGCTAGCTGGTCAGGGTCGGCGTCCTAGATGCCCTAGATTACCGGCATAACCGTGAGGAGTTTTGATTGCCGTATTCAGGGTCTGGCGTTCAGACGCCATAGATTGCGGGTGACTCCCGCGAGGACATTAGCACATGATCACGCTTTATGTACGCTTAGCACTTAACTGTGTACCTGAGAGCCTGACAGGACACATCACTTTTTCTCAGCGGCCCTGTGACGTAACAGGGTTCGCTTTCAACGCTAGACAGCGCCCTAGCGTGTTTTCTTTGCGACTCAGTTGTGTTTAGTGAGTTCGCACACATCGCCATATAGCGCTGCGGTTCTCCTTCTAGCGGCTCTGTGGAGTAACAGAGTTCGCACTTATTGCCACAGCGCGTTACGGCGTTTATGTTGGCGACTCTGCGGGATAACAGAGTTTGCTTCTTACGCCATTTTACTAGCAGCAGGCTCCGCCTGCACGGTGGACCCCGGGCTGCGAACGCACCTCTCCACATCTTATATTTGGTGCGTTCCGCAGACCCTAACAAGGCGTAATGGTGCCAAAAATTAAGCACACCTTTAATATTTCAGATGCATTTTGTAACTACCGTATATACCCATGTATAAGACGAGATTTTCAGCCCATTTTTTAGGGCTGAAAGTCCCCCTCTCGACTTATACGCGGGTCATATACGGGGTTGGCGGGGGAGGGGAAGCGGGGGGTGTCGGATCACATTCACCCCTCCGCCGGCGCGGTCTCTGGAGCCCCCCTGCTTCTCCCACGATCTCCGGCTCCTTCCTGCAGCGGTCACATGGCACCGCTCATTAAAGTCATGAATATGCACATATTCATGACTTTAATGAGCGGTAGCACGTGACCGCTGCAGGACTGAAGCGCTGCGGAGAGCGCCGGGAGAAGAGGAGACACTGCAGGGACGCGCGGCGGAGGGGTGAGTATAGTTATATTTACCTGTCCGTCGGTCCACCGCTGCGCACTAATCCCTTGGTCCGACTCCTCTGTGTGTAAATGATCAGGCAGAGGGCGCGATGACGTCGTTAGTGCGCGCCCCGCCCCCTTCCAGATCATTTACACACAGAGGAGTCGGACCGAGGGAGCAGTGCGCTGCTGTGGACCGACGGACAGGTAAATATCTCAGGTGCCGGGGTCCTGAGCGAGCGGTGACACCCCCGCCTGCTCAGGACACCGGCACCTGGCCCCCAGCGACGAGAGGTGAGTATGTCATTTTTTTTTGCAGCAGCAGCATATGAGGCCTAATACTATGGGCATAATTGTGCAGAATATGGGCATAATATGGAGCATATGGGGGCATAATATGGAGCATATGGGGGCATAATATGGAGCATATGGGGGCATAATATGGAGCATATGGGGCAAAAGCTGTGGAACATATGGGGCATAATCTGGAGCATATGGGGGCATAATATGGAGCATATGGGGGCATAAGCTGTGGAACATATGGGGCATAATCTGGAGCATATGGGGGCATAATATGGAGCATATGGGGGCAAAAGCTGTGGAACATATGGGGCATAATCTGGAGCATATGGGGGCATAATATGGAGCATATGGGGGCATAAGCTGTGGAACATATGGGGCATAATCGGAGCATATGGGGGCATAAGCTGTGGAACATATGGGGCATAATCTGGAGCATATGGGGGCATAATATGGAGCATATGGGGGCATAATCTGTGGATCATACGGGGGCATAATCTGTGGAATATATGGGGGCATAATCTGGAGCATATGGGGGCATAATCTGTGGAGCATATTGGACATAATCTGTGGAGCATATGGGGCATAATCTGTGGAGCATCATATGGGGGCATAATCATTTTTCACCCTAGGCTTATACACGAGTCAATAAGTTTTCCCAGTTTTTTGTGGCAAAATTAGGGGGGTCGGCTTATACGCGGGTCGGCTTATACATGAGTATATACGGTAATCTTAGCCACATCCCTTTTTTGACACTTTCAAACCTAGGGGAGAAAAGTATCTAAAACACTTAATAAATTAAGTGCACAAATGTCCATTATTTTTCAGTGCAAGATGTGCCAAAATATTTTGATATATTTTGCTAAATAAATCTCTCACAATGCTTTAATTTCTTCTGGAGTGTCACATTATTGTTTTACAACTAAGTTTATACAAGCGCCTCCCGAACAAGCAGAGCGAAACGCGCGTCGGGGCAGAGGGATGTCCGGGGATCTCCACCGGCCCATATATAGGTATGTGTAGCCTGTTTTTCCATTCACCCATGGTTAATTTACCTTAGGTGTAGCGCATGTCATCTGGATAGTGGCTTTTGCATATGAAATTTTATATTAGGACACTTCATCCTTCTTCTTGCGGAATAACATGCCTCATATGGCAGTTCACTGATTTTTAGAGGTCTCAAGTGTCTTTATAGCACTATTTGTATATATCTTGCTGCTATTATCAGTCTATTGCTACAGATTTATCCATAGATAATTATTTCAGCGCTTATTTATCATTTTGTACCTCTATTAACTATTTGGATGTATTATGCTGTTATTGTGAGTTACTGGGTACGGATTTATTTATATTCATTTCATTGCTAAATTCTGTACCAAAATAGTACCATTGTGCATTCTTAATCTGGGCTACTTTTTGCATTTGGGCTTCAGATTGTAGGATACCCTATGGCTTTGCAGTCACTCTTATTTGGTCTAGCACCTTTCTCATATATGTATTTTAATGATTTTCAGAACAAAGAATATTGTATTTTAAAGTACCATTCTTTCTCATTTTGGTTACCAGAACAGTGATATTTAAGTTTATACAAGGTCAAAAGATTGAGGGATCGGGGAGAAACAAAAGGTGTGTATCAATATTTATTGATGGGATCTAGTCAGACATTGACTGTGGTAATCTGCAAGTTAGGCCGGGGTCACAAATGCGAAAAACTCACACGATTCTCATGCGAGTCTCTCACATGAACACCCGGCACTGCCGCTGGCACTCGGACTGGAGCGTGCGGCAGCATGTATTTCTATGAAGCTGCACGCTGCGGTCCGAGTGTCGGTGGTAGTGCCGGGTTTTCATGCAAGAGACTCGCAAGAGAATTGTGTGAGTTTCTCGCATGTGTGACACCAGCCTTACTGTTTTAAACGCACAGCAGTCTAATTGGTAAGGTAAAATGAAGTTAAATTCTGCCTGCAACCATGTATCCGGTCTCACTTTCAGTTATTGGAACAGTGTAATCGCACCAACCGCTCCTTGTTTAATATCCTGCTCTCCAAGATATCAGCCAATATTGCAGGACAAGTGATTGGAGTGCCGTCACTTTGTAGTGAGCACTTAATGTTCATAGCTCTCAGCATCGTCTCAAGGAATGGAAGCAAATGGCTGCAGGGAGAATACAATTTTATTTTTTCCTGCAGCTGCACTTTAAATTAGATTGCTGCACATGTTTAAAATGGTATTTGCCTAAAGAATACAATTAAAGGTAAATAATTGTTTTCATGCTGATAGGTTCCCTGTAGAGGGGTTTCTGAGATCCATGTCAAAATCAAGAAACCTCCAAAATACCTATAATATTCATAAGTAGTTCAGTTTTTAACATTTACATAGTCATAAATTCACTACATGATTGTTTCTACTCTGATAGTGGGTGTTCCATTATCTTCACTGTCACCTACCATCACCTCACCCCACTCCCTTAGTTTTTCATTGTCATCCTTGCTTAGTTGACACTGTCCACCTTTGAAAGTCAGACCCGTAGTACTGAGGGGCAATATAAAAGCATGGTCAAGTTAACAGTCCAAATGCCAGGGTGGTACATCAAGATAAGGGGATAAGACAAATGGATGGTCAGAGGCCTAGTCCTGTATCACATACCTGAGGTCAGAAAGCATCAAAAGCAAAAGAGAGAACACACGATTAGACATATCAAATCCTGGGTCTGGAAACAAGATCATGGAATCAGACACAGAGCAAAGTGCACACTTAACAGAGCAAAGCTACAGCTGACAATGGTTTGCCCATAGCTAGCCAGCTAAATAGCTAGTAAATAATGAAGAATGGGAGGCACCTGGAGGAACGGCCATAGGCAAGGACAGATTGAACAGCAGGGCTGTTAATTAAAATACTGACAGCCCAGCATGCCACAACATTATATTGGACTACTGGATAGTCAATCACAGTACTGACAGTCCAGCAAATTCCAGATCCAATAGGGCAGCTGAGCTGTCACTCAGTGTCCCTACGCCACAATGACTAATGAAACCATGACAGTATGTCACTCCAATCATTAACCTCAATATACAGCCTACTTACTCGTCATAGCACTCCTATCATACCCCTCTATGCACAGCAATTTAATTTGTGTGAATCGCCTAAAATGCCCACTATCATTTTACATACTGCAGATAATTGCATCAGCCAGAGAAACTCACATGACCTTGGCCGTGGCAGTACAGACTTCTCAATAATGCCTTGCAGTTATGACATCACAAGTTATAGCACAGCCAATCAGGAGGGACTATCATAACCCATATAAAGCAGAGGCAGGGAATGCAGCAGCCATTTTGGGATAAATCTGGATAGTGAGAGGAAGTCACAGCTCACACTTTTACATTAGATAAAGGAAGAGAAAGTCAAAGCACATTGATTAACCATTACCAAGTGTGTGAAAGCCCAATCAGTAATGAATATTAAAATAAAACTTGACATGCGATGGATACAGTCCTACCAAAACTTAATGTTACTGTGTACACATCTTTTCAGAACAATTGGAGTAGTTTAATTTTTTTACAAATCAGTTTCCCGCGAATCAAACAGGAAGTATATAGTGAGATGTGTCTGATGGCATTTGAAGAATTCTTATGCTCACGTTCTTGTGTGTACATTTTTGACAAAATGGTTTTACGGTCCAAATAAAGGCTTTATTATACATGCGTTCAAAGAAATTAATAAATCACATAGTCACTTGAACAGTTTCTTCCTAATCCAAAAAATTGACCCCCAGGGTTTTCCTGTATCAGTGTAGGATACAATAAGGGTATTTGCCACACTACAGAACCAGTTAATATCAGCAAACAGGAATAATTTGCATGCATAAATAAGTGCAATGGACCATCCAATTAATGGGGTTCTCTGTCTTCAGAAAAGTGTAGTTATTGTCAGGAAAGAAGAAATTGTAGATGACTATAAAACAAAAAAAAAAGAGATTAGCAAGTTATATAGTATTTTATAATTTATCCTTTTAACCCCTTAATGACGTATGGCATAATAGTATTTCCTATATCCTGTCTCCCCCATATGTCTCTGAACTAATCTCCCGATACCTTCCCTCATGTAATCTCCGATCCTCCCAAGACCTCCTTCTCTCCTCCACACTTATTCGCTCCTCACCCAACCGCTTCCAAGACTTCTCCCGAATATCCCCCATCCTCTGGAATTCTTTGCCCCAACACGTCCGACTCTCAACCACATTCAGATCCTTCAGACGGAACCTGAAAACCCATCTCTTCAGGAAAGCCTACAGCCTGCAATGACCCCGCTGCCTCCTCACCACTACCGGAGCTACCGCCTCAACCAACACCGGAACTGCCACAATACCCAACCTACTGTCTCCTTCCCCACCATCCTGTAGAATTTAAGCCCGAAAGGGCAGGGTCCTCTCCCCTCTGTATCAGTCTGTCATTGTTAGTTTGTTTACTGTAAGTGGTATCTGTAATTTGTATGTGACCCCTTCTCATGTACAGCACCATGGAATCAATGGTGCTATATATATATAAATAATAATAATGTAGGATTCATAGGTATGGAACAGGCTCAGGAGCTGAGCCTGTAGCATAACCACCATTTGCCTGCAACAGGAGTGACCAGAACTAGCTCTGGTCGCTGTTTTTATCCATTTAAATGTTGATTTCAATCATCAACAGTGGCATTTAAAGGATGTGTTTGCTGGTGTTCATGTGCAACCGTCCAACTGTGACACTCTCATAGAACGACAATAGATTATTATGGCAAGCAGGGGCCTGCTGAAAGAGACTTGGCATGGCAGCTGGGAACCATATAAAACGGATAACTAATTGCGTTGAAAAATCATTGGTGCTCATTGCCCACATTTTACCCACTTTAAGACATGAATATGATGTACAAGAGTAATGGCATTGTTGTTGAAAATGATATGGTATTCGAGCTAGCTAAATTAAAAAATGATACTGGTATCTATTGCTATTTGATAATTTTCTTTGCAGATTTTCACCGGTGTCCTGCAAGGTTTGAAACTGTGTAATATAACACTATGATTCGAGAGTTTCTTTCTGTTTTTGTGAAAACATAATTAACCTCTTATAGAATTTAGAAACAAGAAAGAAAACAATTAAAATGTATTATTTAAACAGAACTGTATCTATCTTTTTAGTAAGAAGCATCGACTCAATTTTAATCTATTCAAATATATTGCAGGCAAATGCTATCATCTGCAGGGTATTGTGAATATTTAATTTCATACAGGGAAGATTCTCTGTGCTCCTACAATGAAACGCTAAGATTAGACACACAACGTAATTTCTATTATGTTAATGTAGCCTTAAAATATATTGTACTGAGCGCTGTAACAATCAAATTATCAATTATAATGTCTACACAGGGTAGGAAAGTGTTCCAAAAACACAGGGCTGATTATTGCTTCAGTACATCCAATCTGCATACTCATTGTTTGGTACAGGGAAAAACAAATTATCTTCTTCTGGCCTTAGTTCAAATTTAATTAAAGGAGTGCAAAGCAATTATAATAAAGTACAATAGTTGAGTAATGAAAGGAAGATAATTCATTAACCTATTAATCTTTATTTATGTTACCCTCAAATAAGTATGTAATTTCTTTATTGCATGCCGTAAGAAAATGAACACTATTCTGTCTACGAATCTGATATAACCCTTTCAGCCCTATCTGCTGCAAATGAAGTATTTTAGTTTGTTTGCTACATAAATTATCTAAATTATTGATTCATCTAATTTTCTAAGACTTACTGTATTCTGACGACACGTTTTCTTTTCCGCTTTAATTTGTTAGTTATAAGATTGGCTCTATTAGCTTGCACCTGTTCTCGCTTGTCTTTTCTGTTCGGAAGTGCCGGTCAGTTTTTTGATATTTGTTGTACACGACCTCTGACTGAGCACTCCTCCAATCAGGCTAAGGTGTTTTTAAATAGAGCTTGATCTCACCCGCCCATATAACTTTAGGATTTTAGCCTGGGAGAGGCAACATGTTAGGTTTAGGGCCCCAACAAAAGGGTACGCCTGGTCACTGGCTGTTGGTCTCACACAAATTGGCCGATTTGTGAGCTAAGGACCTTTATTTTTTAACGTTTTTTCTACAGCAGTAATGCACTTCCAATTTCATATATGTAAGTTTTACATATTATAGAGTTTTGGAATGCAGCTTTAATTTGTTAGTTATATAGTGGGTCTCTTAGCTTATACCTGTTCACACTTGGCTTTTTCTGTTTGGAAGTGCCGGTCAGTTTTTTGATATTGGTATTACGTTTTCTTTGGGAGTTAGTTTCTTGAATAAGAGCTTTTTATGAAAAAACAAAAACATTTGTTAAGGAAAGAATTCAAAGTCAACAAAGGACAAAATAAAATGGCAGCAAAAATATTCTCTTGGGTCCCTTATGCAGGAATAGCACAGGGTCTCTTTTACTTCATACTTTTGTTTACTGGTGGACTCACCCAACATTAAGTGGAAGCCATGGAAGCTAGCCATGTTATTTTCTTTTAAAAGGATATTCCAGTTTACATTAATTATTATCTATGCACTGTATCTCTTACATATCATGAAAATGAAGTCTCCTATCTCCTCCACTGGCAGCAAGACCATATCAAGGAGGAATTGAATGGAATGGCTGTTCATGAAGCCACTCCATTCAAAGTCCATAACAATGATGGTAGAGTACGGCTACAAAAATTTAGAATAGGACATATTCAAGACCATCTGTTCTATTTATCTTTCCATGGCCATGATCTTGCCACCAAGGGACAACAGGGAACGCAAGTCTACCGTTCTACCAATTTGAAGGGTCCCTGTTAGAGTTGAGCGATACTTTCCGATATCCAAAAGTATCGGAATCGGAATGGTATCGCCGATACCATTAAAATATCGGCGATACCCGATACCGATACCGGAAATCCAATGTAAGTCTATGGGAACAAAATATCGTAACTAAAAAAACCTCTTTCTTTCCTTGTAAACACTAAATATACACACATAGAATACATATATATATATATATATATATATATACATGTCATTGTGACATATATATATACATATATTTATAGTTTATACACTTCTACATAGTAAAATAGCCTCTGATTCAATTGCCGGGTAAAACCGGCTTTTGTGAAAAGACAGAAGCACCCGACATGAAATGACACTTGGTTTACATAGAGTTAACCATGTCTTTTCATGTAGTTTGATATCTGATTTGCACAAACAATTACATGAGTGTAAGTGTGCAAAATTTCACACCGGTAGAGGTTAATTAAAGGTATAAATTCGTTGTAAAAAAAACGGACTTTTTTGCTACGAATTTACACCTTTAATTAACCCCAACAGGTGTGAAATTTTGCACACTTACACTCATGTAATTGTTTGTGCAAATCAGATATCAAACTACATGAAAAGACATGGTTAACTCTATGTAAACCAAGTGTCATTTCATGTCGGGTTCTGCATTTTCACAAAAGCCGGCAATTGAATTAGCGGCTATTATACTATGTAGAAGAGTATGAACTATAAATATATATATATATATGTGTCACAAACTCAATGACATGTATATATATATATGAGGCGTAAAATTGCTGAAAAAAAATGCGTGGGCTCCCGCCCTATTTTCGCAACCAGACAGACAAAGCCAGTGAGTGGGGGCAGATAATAATAGCCCAGAGAGGGACCATTATTTTTGCCCCCCCCCGGCTACTAACATCTGCCCCCAGACAACCCAGAAAGGGCAAATCTCTAATTAGATTTGCCCTTTCTGGCACTTTGCCCGTCTATTCCCATTGCCCTGTAGCGGTGGCGAATGGGTTAATAAGGGGTTAAAATGACCTTGCAATTGAAAGGTCACTTTAAGCCAGGTTAATAATTGAGAGCTGTCAATTAGACAACTATCAATTATTAATCCTATTGCATGAAAGAAAAATCAAACACACACACTTTAATAAAAAAGAAGTTTAATGAAATAATCACACAGTTTTTGACCATATTTTATTTACCTGCTAAAACCATTTCCTGTAATAAAAATAAAATAATAAAGCAAAATTATTCTTACCTATCCCATGCACAGTCAGGTCCCACGGTGTAATCCTTCAGAAAGGGTTAATGTTTACTGCAGGGACCGCAGCTAATGCTGCAGCCTCACAGTAAACCCCCAAATGAATGAGCTCCTCTCCTGGCTGACAGGAGAGGAAGTGGAAAGCTTAATTGATTGCTTTCCACTTTCACTTCAGGTCAGCCAGGGACACCATCAGTGACGTCAGAGGGAACTGATTAACAAAAATAGGGGTTCCCTTCGAAAAAAAAATGGCGTGGGGTCCCCCCTATTTTTGTTAACCAGCCAGATGAAGCAGACCGCTGAGGCCTGGATTTTCAGGCTGTTAAGGAGCCAAGATCCATGGACCTTGCCAGCCTGATAATACCAGGCCACAGCAGTCTGCATATCTTGGCTGATTAACAAAAATAGGGATCCCCTCGAAAAAAATTGGCGTGGGGTCCCCCCTATTTTTGTTAACCAGCCAGATGAAGCAGACCGCTGAGGCCTGGATTTTCAGGCTGTTAAGGAGCCAAGATCCATGGACCTTGCCAGCCTGATAATACCAGGCCACAGCAGTCTGCATATCTTGGCTGATTAACAAAAATAGGGGATCCCTCGAAAAAAATTAGCGTGAGGTCCCCCCTATTTTTGTTAACCAGCCAGATGAAGCAGACCGCTGAGGCCTGTTTTTTCAGGCTGGTAAGGATCCAATATCCATGGACCTTGCAAGCCTGATAATACCAGGCCACAGCAGTCTGCTTAGCTTGGCTGGTTAACAAAAATAGGGGATCCCTCGAAAAAAAAACGGCGTGGGGATCCCCCCTATTTTTGTTAACCAGCCAAGTAAAATGCAGACTGCTGCGGCCTGGTATTAAAAGACTGTCAAGGCCCATGGATTTTGGCCCTCAACAGCCTGATAATACCAGGCTACAGCAGCCCCACATTTGGCGCATTAAAAGATGTGCCAATTGTGGCACTTTACCCGGCTCTTCCCACTTGCCCTGTAGTGGTGGCAAGTGGGGTAATAAGGGGTTAATGTCACCGTTGATTGCACGGTGACAATAAGCCCGGTTAATAATGGAGAGGCGTCAATAAGACACCGATCCATTATTAATCCCAAAGTTTTTAAATGTTTAAAAAAAAGACACAGCAAGAAAAAAGTCTTTTAATGAAATAAAAGAGACAACACAGTTTTCATTTCTTTTATTACACTCTCATTCCTGCGACGTCATCGATCTCCTGTAAAAAAAGAAAAAAAACAAACCAACAGTATACCACCTGTCCGACGCAGTCCATAGTAACGATTGTCCCACGACGATCCAGCTCTGCTACATCGGAATGCCAGGCAGAGCCTGACATCCCGGCGCAGCACAGCTGATTACCTGCTTCTCCGGCGGTGACGTCATCGGACTGCTTTACGGCCGCGATTACCCAGCAGTCACTGCAGTTATTGCGAGAAACTGCATGTGACCGCCAGGGAGAAGAGGATGGCGGCCATCAAGCAGTCCGGGATGTGACCGCCGGAGATCTTCTGCCGGGTAAGTGCCGCTGACTCCTGACAGACCCGACCGACGGGACACTGACAGTGACAGTGACATTCCGATTCCGGTATCCGATATGACGAAAATATCGGTACTCGGAATCGGAATTCCGATACAGCCAATATCAGCCGATAACAGATATTTGCAGTATCGGAATGCTCAACCCTAGTCCCTGTGCTTGGACCCACATTGATCTAGCAATGATCTATCCCAGGGGTCTCAAACTGCATTCCTCGACGGCCGCAAACCGTGCGTGTTTTCAAGATTTCCTTAGCATTGCACTAGGTGCTGGAATCATTATCTGTGCAGGTGATTAAATTATCACCTGTGCAATACAAGGAGATCCTGGAAAATGACCTGTTTGCGGCCCTTGAGGAACTCAGTTTGAGACCTCTGATCTATCCAGTGTAAAGTGTTAATTTATGAAGACCTTAATGCCATTTTAACGTTAAAAATAGTGAGTATTGTTGGTTGTCTTAATAAGGTATGTTATGTCTTCCAATGCCAGTAATTAAAAAGCAAATTCTGGTGGATTATATGGCAGTAGTACATTTTCTGTGCCAGTGTTTAATTCTGTCCTATCCAATCAGCTAGTACAGAAATGTTCTCTGCCAAACCTATCTTGGATTTAAAGTTATATAAAAATAATAAAATAGTAATGATGATCCAGTACTAAAATCTGTTCTCAATTAACCTTTTAATTGCAGCAGGGGCATCAAAATCTTCTAAAGAGAGTGACCACAATCATTGTGACTCAGTGAGTCAAGCATTATCGCTCATTTCTTAGCAAAATTTTTGTCCAGGAAACTGTGCCTTCAGCTGTTCTGGTCACAATTTTGGAGTCAAAACACATGATGAGCCAAAAGTGGGTATAGATTTTTAGGGGGGTATAAAAGGGTCTACTACATTTCTCAGTATTTCAGGATTGCTGACCTCTTTAACACTGGGGGTTTCAATAACAGAAAAGATATGTATTGAAGTTAGTCATGTTTAATAGTCTTAATATTAAAAATATAGCACACTGTTCATAAAATTGATTTTGATCGTATCCTTTTTAAACTTTTATTTAATGTTTATTCACTTTTTTAGCCTGATTTTGTATATGTAACTAGTGCCTTTGACAACCTTCTAGGTCTTTGCACACATTTGTCTTCCTGCTAAAGAGAGAAGAGTAGGATTCTAAGTTATCGACAGACAATAAATCTGAGAGCTACCACAGGACCATCCATCTGTCGGCTATTTTCTTGTGTGCTTTGGTTTGTATCCTTCCTTATTGTTTACTTCAAAGGTTGCCATATAATATACAATTTATAACACAACCTTCACACATTAAATGCTTCATGCAGCTACTGTAAAGGTATGATGAGAACAAAAAAAAACATTTTTATATTATATCAAGGCATATATATACAGCTCTGGCAAAAATTAAGAGACCACTTTCAAATGTTCAGTTTGTCTGATTTTTCTCTCTAGGTATACTAGCTGAAGAGCCCGGCGCTGCACGGGCATAGTAACTAACGACGGTTAGTTATAGCAAATTATAATGATTATATCTATATATATAAAGCTGAGTGTAGAGCCCCGCCCACTCTGCATAGCCACATTCACTATAATATCCCACACAATCCCATCAGCCAGAGCCACCGGATAAGTATCAGTAATATCCCACATCATCCCGTCACAGCTGCCAGACTACTACCCCTAATATCCCACTTCATCCCGACAGACAGAGCCACCAGACTACTAATATCCCACATCATCCGTCAAAACCACCGGATACTCCCCCTAATATCCACATCCTCCCATCCCATCAGCACAGCTACCGGACTACTCCCTAGAGCCACAGCAAAGCCACCGGACAACTACCACTAATATCCCACATCCTCCCATCCCATCAGTCAGAGCTACCGGACTACTCCCCCTAATATCCCACATCATCCCGTCAGCCATAGCCACCGAACAACTACCACTAATATCCCACATCATCCCGTCACAGCCGCCAGACTACTACCCCTAATATTCCACATCATCTTGTCAGCCAGAGCCACCGGACTACTACCCCTAATATCCCACATCATCCCATCAGCCAGAGCCACCGGACTGCTCCCCCTAATATCCAACATCATCCCTTCAGCCAGAGCCACCGGGCAACTACCCTAATATCCCACATCATCCCATCAGCCTGGGGTCAGAACCAGAGTGCTGAGTGGAATGGCCCTAACTTCCATACCGGGGATCCCTTTAAGACAGACCTGGTGTTAGAACCAGAGCACTAAGTGGACTTGCCCTGACTTACATATCAATGATCCCTTTAATAGAAGCCTGAGGTGAGAATCAGAGCTGTTATGTTTCGGTAGCTAAGGAGAAATAGCAAAAATAGCCAAAGTAGCAATACACCAGAGAGGCTGGAAACTACTGGGTTGCAGAACCCTAAACTAACCGCAACACTAGAAGTAGCCATGGAGCGTACCTACGGTGATCCTAGACGCCTCGTCACAGCCGGAGAGATAGATACACCTAAAAACAGAAAGATGAAAGCAAACTGCCCCATAGCAGAACCCCTAAAGAAATAGGAAACCCCCAAATGCACAAATGCAGAGCCAGGCCCCAAAAGGGGACCAGGCTGAAGTCCACTGAAAGGCAGCAACAAACCACTAGAGCGAGAGCAAGGCTTGGAACGAGAGCAAGTCCCACAGGACTGCACAAAGTCCCTGACGTCACGAGACAAAGTAGGCCACCAAAAGGACCGACTCACCAAGTCTCTGGTACCAAAAATACCGGGATGACCAGCCAACGCGGAACAATGAATCTCAGACATCACACTCTTCTTCCACTGGTCTGGGACAAACAATTTCCCAACAGGGTAGCGTTCAGGTTTATCCTCCTGACACCCCTCCAGAGCCAGTCTCAAATTGGGCGAGATGGCGGAAAGAACTACACCCTCTTTCAAAATAACATCAGGATCAGTTAACTCAGGAGAATCCGCAAAGAAACTCCTCGAGAGGGCATCCGCCTTAACATTCTTACTGCCCGGAAGAAAGGAAACCACAAAATTATAACGTGGAAAAACAAGGCCCACCTGGCCTGTCTAGGATTAAGTCGCTTGGCTGATTCGAGATAACCATGTTCTTATGGTCCATGAGGACCACCACCTGATGTTTGGCTCCTTCCAGCCAATGTCTCCACTCTTCAAAGGCCCACTTCATGGCCAATAAAGTATGACCACGCATATAGCATATCCCAGGTTACTCGATCTCCGATTTGCAATGGCATCCAATTGAGATCGCTCACTGCGGTGATTGTAACTATATCGCTAAAGGAGCATTTTAGCTATAGTTAACGAACGCTACGGCCATTACGATCGACTTTTGTAAACAGTCATGTAGACGTAACAAAAATACCTAAATCGTAAAAATTGCCAAAACCAAAAAATCTTGAGGCTCAATGAAGTAGTTAACCCACGGATGTCGAACCTGACGGTCATTCAATAGGTGGAACAATTTCCAGCGACGAGCGAGATCACAGCAGGAAGCTCGTCGCTGGAAGCTGCCGCACTGAACAATATCGCTAACGGGATCGCTAAATAGTGACGTTTTTTAGCGATCCCGTTAGCGATATTGTTTAGTGTGGCATACCCTTAACTCCCGCTTACACACGTCATAATTACGTTCAGTTGGAGAAAATTTTCGAGAGAAGAAGGCACAAGGGTTACTCTTAGAGGTCTCCGGATCCCTTTGGGACAAAAAGGCACCTGCCCCAATCTCAGAAGCATCAACCTCCACCTGAAACGGTAGAGAAACATCATGCTGCCATAGAACAGGAGCAGAAATGAATCTCTGCTTAAGTTCCTGAAACGCAGAAACTGCCTCAGGAGGCCAATTCACCACATCGGAACCCTTTTTGGTCAAATCAGTCAATGGTTTAACAATAACAGAGAAATTACAATAAATTTACGATAAAAATTGGCAAAACCAAAAAATCTCTGAAGAGCCTTCAATGAAGTAGGTTGAACCCAATCACAGATGGCCTGAACCTTGACCGGGTCCATTTCAATAACAGACGGAGACAAAATGAATCCCAGAAATGAAACCTTCTGTACGCCAAAAAGACACCTTGATCCCTTCACATACAGTGCATTCTCTCTCAAAATCTGGAACACAGTCCGAACATGTTTCACATGAGAGTCCCAGTTGTTGGAAAAAATCAAGATATCATCCAAATAAACGATCAGAAATTTATCCACAAAATCCCTGAAAATATCATTCATAAAGGATTGGAAGAAGGAAGGGGCATTAGTAAGCCCAAAAGGCATCACTAGGTACTCAAAATGCACCTCTGGGGTATTAAACGCCATCTTCCATTCATCCCCGTGCTTAATGCGAATAAGGTTATATGCCCGCCTGAGGTCAAGCTTGGTAAACCAACTAGCACTTTTCACTCTGGAAAATAGGTCAGAAATCAAGGGTAACGGATATTGATATTTAACAGTGATTTTATTCAGGAGGCGATAGTCAATACACGGCCTCAATGAACCATCCTTTTTGGCCACAAAGAAAAAACGGCGCCCAAGGTTGAAGAGGATGGTCTGATATGACCCTTCTCCAAAGACTTCTTGATATAAGATCGCATAGCATTGTGTTCAGGTACAGATAAATTAAAAAGGCGACCATTAGAAAATTTACCACCAGGCACTAACTCAATAGCGCAATCATAGCTCCTGTGAGGAGGTAAGGATGCAGACTTACTCTCACTAAACACATCAGAAAAATCAGTCAAAAATCAGGGACATCCTGAGACTGGTGAGAGGCAGAAAAAACAGGAGTGTCAGTTTTAACACATTGGCAGCCCCAACTGGTCACAGACACATATTTCCAATCCAAAACAGGATTATGAGTCTGTAACCAAGGGAAACCCAGTACAATAATGTCATGCAGATTATGCAACACCAGAAATTTGCAACTCTTCTGATGATCTGGTTCAACCCTCATTATCACCTGAGTAGAAAACTGGGGTTTATTCTCCGCCAAAGGGGTAGAATCAATGCCAGCAAAGGAATAGACTTCCGCAGGGGTATCATGGTAAACCCACAATGTTTGGCAAAGTCAAAATCCATCAGGTTAATAGCTGCTAGTGAATCAACAAAAGCCTGAGCCGAAAATGTGGACAGGGAGCAAATCAGGGTAACAGTCAACAGAAATTTAGTCTGAATACTACCCAAGACAACTGAGCGCGCAAAACGTCTTCCCGCTTAGGGCAGACAGAAATAGCATGAGAAGTGTCACCACAGTAGAAACATAACCCATTGCGCTTTCGAAACTCATGACGCTGAGCCCCAGAAGCCACTCCATCACACTGCATGGGCTCAGGAGCTGGCTCACAAGGCAACACTATCTCACGCATACCTCTGCGCTCACGCAAACGTCTGTAAATTTGACTAGCCAAAGACATAGAATCATTGAGACCAGAGGGAACAGGGAATCCCACCATAACGTCCTTTACATTTTCTGACAGACCCTTCCGAAAAAGGGCTGCCAAAGCATCATCATTCCATTTGGTCAGGACTGCCCACTTTTGGAATTTCTGACAGTACAGCTCAGCATCTTCACGACCCTGATTTAATGCCAACAAGGTCTTTTCAGCTTGATCAGTGACATTAGGTTCATCGTACAATAACCCCAGAGCCTGAAAAAATACATCAACATCATTCAAAACAGCATTCCCAGGTATCAGGAAAAAGCCCAATCCTGAGGGTCACTGCGCAGTAGAGAGATGACAATTTGAACCTGCTGTGCTGCGTTCCCTGAGGACTTAGGCTTCAAGGCAAAAAACAACTTGCAGTTATTTTTGAAATTCAGAAATTTAGACTGATCCCCCAAAAATAAATCTGGTATGGGGATCCTAGAAAGATAGGTAGCAATACTCTGAACCTCAGCGGCAAGCCGCTCCACACGACCAGACAACAGTGTAAACTCCATTGAGGACAAAGGAAAAAGTCCTCCTCAGCACCCAGAGAAAAAGAGGGAAAAAATGCGACAAACAGAAAAAAAAATTTCTGACAACTCCTTTTTTTTTTTCCTTTTTTACTATTTTTCCTTTCTGTTGAGTACCATATAATTTTCAGTTTGGCCGGTAATACTGTTATGTTTCGGTACCTGAGAAGAAATAGCAAAAATAGCCAAAGTAGCAATACACCAGAAAGGCTGGAAACTACTGGGTTGCAGAATCCTAAACTAACTGCAACACTAGAAGTAGCCATAGAGCGTACCTACGGTGATCCTAGACGCCTCGTCACAGCCGGAGAGATAGCTACACTAAAGACAGAAAGATGAAATCTAACTGCCCCGTAGCAGAACCCCAAAGAAATAGGAAGCCCCCAAACATGTAATGGCGGTTAGACAAGAAGAAAATACGAACACAGACAGAAAATAGAATGAGCAAATGCTGGGGCCCAATTCTGTCTAGATAGAAAAGTATAGGAAAGAATTCTAACTGCAACCCAAAAAACCTGACAAAAAATACCAACACTTCTGATTAACAAAAAACCTGAGATCACACGATCTCTACCTACGCTAAATCAGATCTCGATGGGTGAAACACACAATTCAGCAAAAAAATGACACAGGAATAGAGCAAAGTTGCAAACAGCAAACTGAGCACAAATGCGACCAGGCCAAAAGGGACAGGCTGAAGTCCACTGCAGCAGCAATGAATGAAAGCAGGAATGCAAGCTGAGTCCAACCAAGACCTGGAAGAACAATTGATTACCGGCAAGGCTGATGGGAGTTCAGGTCACTTATATCAGACCATTCGGACCCAGCTGAAAGCCATTCAGCAATTGTTCATTACCCTCAGCAACCACCGGAGGGAACCCCAGCTCCGAAGTCGCCTCCAACGTGTTCACAACACAGAGCGCTGAGGGATTTATCGTAACTTCCAGACTGGAGATCCCTTTAAGAGAGGCCTGGGGTCAGAATCAGAGCAAAGAGTGGATTTGCCCTCACTTCCATACCGGGGATCCCTTTAAGAGGGGCCTGGGGTCAGAACCAGAGCGCTGAGTGGAATTGCCTAATTTCCATACCAATGATCCCTTTAAGAGGCCCTGGGGTCAAAACCATAGCGCTGAGTGGAACGGTACTAACTTCACACTGGGGATCCCTTTAAGAGAGGCCTGGGGTTAAAACCAAAATGCTGGATGGATTGGCCCTGGGGTCAGTACCAGAGCATTTGAAGGCAATTGCCCTGACTTCTATACCGGGGGTCTCTTTAAGAGAGCCTGGGGTCAGAACCAGAACGCTGAGTGGAATTGCCCTAACTTCCAAACCCTGGATACCTTTAAGAGAGGCCTGGAGTCAGAACCAAAGCGCTGGATGGATTTTCCCTGACTTCCATACCAATGAATCCTTTAAGAGAGACCTGGGGTCAGAATCAGAGCGCTGAGGGATTTTCCCTAACTTCCATACTGGAGATCCCTTTAAGAGAGGCCTAGGGTCAGTACCAAAGCGCAGAGTGCATTTGCCCTCACTTCCGTACTGGGGTTCCCTTTAAGAGGGGCCTGGGGTCAGAACCATAGTGCTTAGTGGAATTGCCCTAACTTCCATATTAATAATCCCTTTAAGAGACACTGGGGTCAGAACCACAGAGCTGAGTGGAACGGTTCTATCTCCATACCGGGGATCCCTTTAAGAGAGGCCTGGGGTCAAACCAAAGCGCAGGATGGATTTGCCCTAACTTCCATACCGGGGATCCCTTTAAGAGGGAAGATGTGCCTATGGGATGGAGGATGTGTGATGGGTATATGGGATCAAGGGGGTGATTCATTTCTGTCATGTGCTCTCTGCTCCTTTCTGGGGGGCAGACAATGGCTGGGAGCTTATGTTTCTGGGGATGCTAGATTTCTCCCACCCAGTCACTGTCTGCTGAGGTGTTGAGGAGTGGGAAAACTGTTGCTCATACAACCAATCACAGCTCAGCTTCTTTTAAACAGCTCTGGTGAAATGAAAGAAGCTTCGTGATTGGTTGGTGATACACACACACACATTCAATTTTATATATATAGATTTTTTAGTAAAATGTAAATTGTTCTTTCAGTCTATAAACTTTTGACAACATGTCTCCAAATTTCCAAGCACTAAATTTTTTATTTTTTTTCTGACAAAGAAAAATGGTCAAAATTTAAAAAAAAAACAGTACTTTCAGACCTCAAATAATGCAAAGAAAACAAGTTCCTAATCATTTAGAAACAACAATACTAATGTTTTAACTCAGGAAGAGTTCAGAAATCATTATTTTGTGGAATAACCATCATTTTTAAAAACATCTTTCATGCGTCTTGGCATGCTTTCCACCAGTCATTCACACTGCTTCTGGTGCAAAATATAAGCAGTTCTTTTTTTGATTGGTTCTGACTATCCATCATCCCCTTGATCACATTCCAGAGGTTTTCAATGGGGTTCAGGTCTGGAGTATGAGCTGCCCGTGACAGTGTTTTGATCTGGTGGTCTCTTAATTTTTGCCAGAGCTATATATATATATCTTTTATTTGTAACACAGCAGGCATAGAGGCAGTGTGAGGGTTAACAACCGGCCCAGATTGTTGAGGTGGAACTGAGGGTTATTGACAAGTGACAATTCAGTTGAAGGACAGTAGTGTAAACTGTCAGCAGAAGTCTCCAGCATCAGGCTGCTAGGGAAAACGTGGGCCTTATACTCGGGGCAGTGGATTACCAAAAATACCCTTCCTTGTGATTCCATCTAATGGCCTGGGGGAACTTCGAGATGGATGTTGGGGGCCTGGGCTGCACTCATCCTGTGAAGCTACAGGGAAAGATAGACTCAGACTACGTGGGGCAGAAAGTATTGCAATCTGAATATACTGCTACCAGTAGAGAATAAATCTTAGTGCTAGAGAAGATAGCAAGAGGGATACTCTACTCATACCGAGAACCAAGGCTGAAGTTGTGTCCGGTACGTGTGGAAAAAACAGCAACCGGTTGGGCATTATCTTGTATGCCTGCTTGTAAAGATTGCCATTTGTCAAGTAAAAGTTTGTTTTTTATGGAATCCATGTCCCTGGCATTATTACTGCTGAGATTTCAGAAGAGGAAAGCCTGGAGCCAATGGAGGCCTGCAGCCTTAAAGTAAGCGTAATGCACCCCACACACAGCAGTACACCAGGACAGGGACAAGACTTGTCTGTAAGGTGCTAGAGCGCGTGGGAACAGAAACTCACCCACCACTACCTCACTTGGGCATCTTGCACACTGACTGAGCCATCTGACAATATTGAGGCGCTCCACATTTGTTAGACGTGAGATCCTAATGATTTATTAAGAGGCATTCCCCTCTTAATGAATCGGAATGCTTGCACTCTACCCAGCCCACTCATCAAAACAGAATTGGGGCCAGTGTTCTGAAAAAAAATATGACCCATATTTGTTTTTTTTGGGTGTAAGACAAGTATTTCCTTAAACAGGCTTGTTTGGGGCATTGATAAGTCTTTACTTTTATCAAATTATTAACTTGATGGTTTTGAGCATGTCAGTTTTATTAGTATAGTTTTTTTAGTATAGCTTTTAAAATAGTTCTACCTTATGGAGATTTATTTCTCTAGGTGGAATAATTGAAAATGTTTGAATTCTCATTTATTGGAAAGTCCGCATAACAGTTTTGTACTAGGAGAAGACAGGATAAGCAACAAAAACAATTCTGCACTGACAAGTTTAAATATTCCATAAAATGTAATTCTACTTTAATGAAAAGCCTCTTCTATTTAACCATGCTATATTGCTTTCTAAAAGAAATCTTGCCTTCTGCAGCATCCAGTATATTACTTTCAATTCTGCTAAATTACAACTGTGACACATCCATACATTTTTACATCCTCTGCATTGATGATGCTTCATGATTTGCCATGAATATCATTTAAATGTATATTGCTTTCTCTGTAGATATTCAGTTATTTTTATTTAAAATCAGAGATCTTTAGACATTTAAAGTGATAAATCCAAATCTCTCCATCAGAGAAAAAAATCAGCACACAGCAATGTGTCAAGGCTGAAAAAAAATGTGTTTTAATTATTCTTTTACAACCGATTCTATTATTTATAACAGGACTGAGCTTTTCAGTGTAATGAAAGGGCCATAAAATTGTCAACCGTGAAGTAAAACTGTGTGAGGGAAGATTGTCAATTTTACAGTATGCCAAAGCAGATCATTAAACTGGGTTACTGTAATAATGAAAAAGAGCGGACAAAGGCAATTGGGAAAAAAATACTATGTAATATAAAATAACATACAATCATATGTGAAATGTTAAACATTAGAGATGAGGTGAGCACTAAAATACTCGAATGCTAGTGAATTGAACAGAGCAATTCCTAATACTCGGATGCTTGTTTCGAGCAACGAGTATATTGGGAGTCAATGGGAAATTCAAGCTGGGGGGCAGTGAAATTGTTGAAATGGATGGAAAAAATTGCTGAATGGAAGGAGAACAGCATGGAGAAGACTCCTGGAAGCATCCCTGACTCCCAGTTCGTTGCTGAGAACAATGGCGTCACACTCTTACTCCACTTTAAAGGCTGACAATAAAACATTCAAAATCTACGAGAAATTGGAGTTTATAGGAGTTTTTCCTGTATAATGACTTGTATATAAGGCATCATTAAAAAAAGGATTTTAAAAAATAATAATTAAAGTAAACCAAAATTGAATTTTATTATTAAAATGCTGGAAATGTCGGTGTAATTTATGAAGGAAGCAAGAACTGCCAAAAATATGTTGGAAGAGGGACTCAGATACACCCTTTATTAGAGACAAAGGAGGACCTCATACATATTCTGTTCAAATTGTCATGCAGTGGTATCCCTAGACTCATAAAGGCTATGCAATAATTGGGAAACCTGCCAAAAATTCCAAGCAGGGTCATCCATACATCCTTGAAGGTACCAACTGGTAGTACCTCATACAAATATTGTGAACAAAGTGTAGTTGAGGTACTTTTACATTCATAAAAGCTTTGCACACAATGCAAAGCCTAACAAAAATTACAAGCAGGGTCATCCATACACCCTTGAATGCACCAACTGAAGTGCCTCATAAAAAAATTAAGAAAGTGTAATTGGGGCACTACTACACTCATAAATGATCTACATACAATTCAAAACAAGGAAAAAATAATAAGGAGGGTAATCCACAGACCATTGAAGGCAACAACTTGCAGGCATCATTAAAATATTTTAAAAGTGTAGTTGATGTACTCTTACACTCGAATAAACTTTGCTCAAAGTGCAAACCAGGAAAAAAATGTAACTAGGGTTATCGAGTCATCCAAAGAGCCTTCAAGGCAACAACTGGCCGTCTTCCTTCAAATATTGAAGATTAAAAACACTTTCTGTGCTGCTGCCATGTGGTGGTGTGAAAAAGTTGGGGCTAATCCAAGCTTTGCTCATTTTTATCAAAGTAAGTTTGTCAGCATTTTCTGTGAACAGACAAAAGCACCTGTCTATTTTGACACCATCAGCGGCACTAAAAGCCCACTTGGACAAGATACTAGCACCAGGGCAGCACAACACCTCCAAAGCCTAGGGGAAAAGCTCATGCCAGGTGTCCAGCTTTGAGATCCAAGAGCTGAAGGTAGCAGAGGAATTAGGGAGTACACTGGTTTTGTCAGCCAAGTATTGCTTGACCATCTTTAAAAACTTTTTCCTCCTTCTCAAAAATACCCGGTCATCAGGGCCTGGACGCTGGGAGGGTGTCATGAAATTGGTCTTGGCGTTTGACAGTTTACCCCTGACTCCGTTGTACCTGGTGTGCATCTCTCTTGCCTCTCCTCCTTGGTTGGGCAATGAAGCTTACCCCTGCCGCTAGCGTTGTCAGATGGGAATTTTTTAAACATGATTTCCACAATGGCCTTCTGCCATAGCACCATTTTAGTAGACCTCTCCGTCTCAGGAAGGAGAGATGCAAGGTTCACCTTGGAGCATAGGTCTAGCAAGGTGAACAGACAGTACTCTTTTTTGACCAAGATGATTGTAACACGAGGGTCACAGGAAAGCAAAGCAGTACATAAAGTCTGACATATGTGTCAAGGTCTCTACAGCCAACACTTCCATGTCTCCACCATGATGACTACTCTCCATCTCCTCCTCCATCTATTCCTCCTCATTTCCCTCCTCAGCCCATCCACATAGGAGTGATGAGATGAAGCTTGTGTGGGTACTAGCCTCTATTGCCTTATCAGCCAGCTCTTGTTACTCCTCCTCCCCTTCATCTTCCACCTCATCATTGTTATCCAATTCGTGATGAGCAGATGAGATGAGACTATGCTGGGTAGTATCTCCCTTGTTTTAGGTCTTCCTCCATCTCCACCTGGTCCGCATGCAAAGCTTCATGTTTAATTGTCAGCAGTGCCTGTTTAAGTAGGCACAGAAGCAGGATTTTTGTGCTGATTATGGAATCATTGACACTCACTATCTTTGTGGAGTACTCAAATTCTTGGAGTACTGCACAAATGTCAGATATACATTCCCACCTTTCAGTTGTTATGTGTGGAGGCTGACTAGAATATCGATGGAGGTGTTGGAGCTGGTATTCCACAACTGGCCTCTGCTGCTCACAAAGCCTTGCCAACATGTGCAGTAAGAAGTTCCGCATGGTGACTGTCACATATGAGTCGGTGAGCTGGCACTTGCATGAGCTGCTGAAGCACTGCCAGAGTGGCAGCAGCTGTAGCTAGCTTTCAGAAATAGGCACTGACACTGAACCTTGACGAGAAGCTCTGGCAAATCTGGGGAGGTTTTCATAAACCGCTGAACTGCTAAGTTGAGTGCATGTGCCAAGCATGGTATATGTGTGAGCTCACCAAGCTTCATAGTCACCATCAGGTTACGGCCATTATCACACATGACCATGCCTGGTTGAAGGTTCAGCTGTGAGAGCCACAGATCTGTCTGGTCTGTTATTCCTTTCAATAACTCTGCCATGTGCAGTTTGTCTCCTAGGCAAATTAGCTTGAGCATAGCATGTTGCCACTTTGCTGAGGCAGTGCTGCAGAGCTTCCAGCATCCAGCTGTTGTGGACAACGTGCTTTGAAGAAGCTAGGCGAAATTGCGTAGGGATGGTGAGGACACAGCACCCATAATTATTCCTCGGTGGCTTCTACATAAAAGATAATATACGGCTTACTATTTACTAATCATCTGTTGCTATCCTGGGTTTATTATTGATGAGAGGTCCATACATTTAACTTCCTATGTGCTCCATTGTGTTTATCCCATGATTATTCTTACTATCTCCATTTAGGAGGCCATGACATCTTTGGCACATACAGCTTAATCGTTGGGATGTCCAGTTTCCTTTTAATATTATTGCACTTGCACAAGCACTTTGTTCTAATGATTGCATGGGTCCCATTGATTTGGTGTAAGTTATATATCTCCAACTGATTTATCTGGACTTTTGTTTTGTGATCCGTGTCCCCAATTGTGGAGGCCTATCCTTGCTTTTTTGATTTGTCTATTTTACACAATAATTCAATAAAAATATAACTTTATGTTTTAGTTTCTATCTCATTATATCTTGTAGCATATTCACACTCTTTTACTTTATATTGGTTGTATATTTAAGTGTTTAAGTGTTGCAGCTTATAGTTATTGTTCTTGGGACACGTGTGTTTTTTTTATATGTACACCCGGACCAATTTTTGTTTTTATTTCAAACCAACAAAATTTCACACAAACCAAGTTCTACAGTATAAATGACAGTAGTTAATTTTGGAACAACCAAATATGTACACGGGTAGCAGGCCAATCTTGTTTTTTATTTCAAACCAATGAAATTTCACACAAAACAGGATCTACAGTATAAATTACAATAGTCACTTTTTGAACAACCATATTTGTGCATCTGTAGCAGGCCAATTTTGTTTTTTATTTCAAACCAGCGAAATTTACCACAAATCAGGTTCTACGGTATATATGACGATAATCAAATATTGGAACAAAAAAAAAATTGTGAACTGTACCAGGTCAAGTGTTTTTTACAAATTTGAACCCATCATAAGTTTACACAAAGCACGTTAAACTGCATGGCTGAGTAATTGAATCAAGAAATATTTTTCAACGCTTTTTTGTAGTCTTATATACCATTGAAATGTAACAGAAAGCACATAATACTCTATGGATGACTAATTGAATCCATATTTCTTTTTTGGAGGGTTATATACCATAAAAATGTAACAGGAAGCACCTAATACTCTACGGATGACTAATTGAATCCATACGTTTTTTTCAACGCTGTTTTGAGTGCTGTTTACCACCAAAATGTAACAAAAAACACATAACACTCCGTGGAGGAATAATTAAAGCAAGAAAAAATTTCAAAGCTTTTTTGGAGTGTTATGTAACACCTAAATGTACCACAAAGCACATAATACTCTTTGGATTACTAATTGAATCTATAAATATCAGCACTAGAGGACTCTGATTCATTAAACTGTGCACACACTCACTCTCTCCCTCCAATAAGAACTGTCCTTGAGCTGTGCATTGGCATCAGTGAGCCGTGCATGGCGGCGCTGCTCCTTTTATAACCTCTGATGAGGTAATGCGGCCAGCCAATCACAGTAATACTACTACCAGAAGG
>JARQOD010000010.1:11192731-11221984 GCA_033576555.1 Oophaga sylvatica
TTGTAGATTGTAAGCTCTCACGAGCAGCGGCGGCTTATTTTCCTTTAATTATTGTATTGTTAATGTTGTTACTTATGACTTGTGTTTTGAAAGTGTTAAACTGTAAAGCGCTGCGGAATATGATGGCGCTATATAAATAAAGATTATTATTATTATTATTATAAACCTGCATTAAACCTTGAGACTGTGAATTGTTTAAAAGTTTGCGAATGAGTAAAATACATCTACAAACAATTGAAAAAATGTCCTTTGGTCTTAGAATAAGATTACTCTATACTGTATATGTGCCACATATAAATGTCAAGGTAAAATGTTAATGTGTTATTACGAAATAATCATAGAATGACTAAGTGAAAAAAAAATCTATGAAATCATTTTGCTGTCGATCTAAAGGAAAAACTGAATGCCACCTGTCACTGAAATACTTTAAGATTGACTGAAACCATGTTAGAAGAGCATTTACCCTTTTTGGTTAGAAAAAAAATGCAAAAATTAAAAGAAATACATAGAACACGTATAGTAGCAGTGTTTACAGACATCTAGGAACTGAATCCTCGCTTCTTTAGTGGTATACAAAAAAGGAAGGCAGCATTCCAAAATTTAACATACTAATATTCTGTCTATTTTTAATGGTAATCTGGTATGTGTCAATTTACTTAACATTTGGAATGCCTTAGGGTATGTTTCCATGGGCCGTATTACATCCGGATTTGCTGCGGATTGAATGCTGCTACATCCGCAGCTTTAATCCGCAGAGTCCAGATGTTACAGCATAGTAGAGTGGATTTTATGAAATCTCGTCTCCACTATGCTCCTAATACGCTGGTGACACACCCACGAAGCTGGGCATGCATCGCGTCTTTTTAGAATGTAGCATGTCTGTTTACCTTGTGGAGACGCTCAGTCTCCGCAAGGTAAATAACTCGGTCTATGTATGAGATGCGGTGATACCGCATGTGTTCAATGAACGCATCGGAATCAATGCCATACAGAAGGGGGTGGGCTTTGGGCGGAGCTGACTTTCCGCTCCGTCCAAAGCGCAGGCAATGTCCTTAGTGGAAACATACCTTAGCTTTGGAAGTGCACTGCTTATTTATTAAGTATTTAGGAAGCTTTTTAAACATTCAGCTGAAAAATTGAAAAATTTAATTCTTTTCCATCCAAACGTTGTTTTGAGTTAGGCAAATTTATTTGAAAGGAGTTGAATTGTAGTCGAATTTTACAAAAAAAAATCTGTAATCTTCAGAATGTGGATTTTTTGTAATTTGCTGCAGAGATGAGCGAACTTGTTCGGAAAATATTCACCAATCTCAAATTTAGATTAGATTCCAGAGCATTTTCTCTAAAAATCGGCAAAAGTCGGCCAATGTTCTGTAAATTATCGATTACTAAGGTTTTCAGACATCAGTGTTTCCGTTTCCTTGGCATGGGCCACAAAACGTCCCACACACATTGTGTGTCATCAGTGTGACACGTACTGGCGCCTGGGAATCAGTGGTACTGTTCACACTGTTTCTCGCCATCCGGGGGTGCTGAAATGAAGACAGCTGACATCACTGTCCCCTGCTTGAGCTGCGATCAGCGCTAGAAGGGGACAATGTTGAGAGATCTATTCAACTGTTAACAGCGAGAACTGGCCACGGATGATGGGAGAATTCATCAGCAACTGCCTGCGATATAAATAAACAATTTTAAAAAATGATGTGGCGTTCCCCTGTATTTTTGTTAACCAGCCAGGGAAAACTGACAACTGCAACCCTTCTTTCAGCTTTAGTTAGGTTGGTTATCAAGAATAGAGGGGTCCCCATGCAGTAAGTTTTAATTATTTACTATTTTAGAATGGAGGGCTCCTTACTCTCACTGCTTATAGGGATAATATCTGTATACAGTGGGGGAAATAAGTATTTGATCTCTTGCTGATTTTGTAAGTTTGCCCACTGACAAAGACATGAACAGTCTATAATTTTAAGGGTAGGTTAATTTAGCATTGAGAGAGAGAATATCAAAAATAAAATCCAGAAAATCACATTGTATAAATTAGATAAATTTATTTGCATTTTGCAGTGAGAAATAAGTATTTGATCCCTCTGACTTAATACTTGGTAGCAAAATCCTTGTTGGCAAGCAAAGCAGTCAGACTTTTTTGTAGTTGATGATGAGATTTATGCACATGTCAGGAGGAATTTTGGTCAACTCCTTTTTGCAGATCATTTCTAAATCATTAAGATTTTGAGGTTGTCGCTTGGCAACTCGGAGCTTCAACTCCGTCCATAAGTTTTCTATTGGATTAAGGTCTGGAGACTGGCTAGACCACTCCATGACCTTAATGTGCTTGTTTTTGAGCAATGTCTTTGCTGCCTTGGCTGTATGTTTTGGGTCATTGTCTTTCTAGAAACCCAGCCACGACCCATTTTTAATATCCTGGCGGAGGGAAGGAGGATGTCACTCAGGATTTTACGGTACATGGCTCCATCCATTCTCCCATTGATGAGGTGAAGTAGTCATGTGCCTTTAGCAGAGAAACGCCCCCAAAGCATAATGTTTTCACCTCCATGCTTGACAGTGGAGATGGTGTTCTTTGGGTTCATAGGCAGCATTTCTCTTCCTGAAACACAGCGAGTTGAGTTAATGCCAAAGAGCTAAATTTTTGTCTCATCTGACAGCACCTTCTCCTAATCACTCACAGAATCATCCAGGTGTTCATTGGGAAACTTCAGATGAGCCTGCACATGTGCTTTCTTGAGCAGGGGGACCTTGCGGGCCCTGCAGGATTTTAAACCTTTACGGCAAAATGTGTTACCAATGGTTTTCTTGGAGACTGTGGTTCCAGCTGCCTTGAGATCATTAACAAGTTGCCCTCGTGTAGTTTTAGGCTGTTCTCTCACCTTCCTCATGATCAAAGATACCCCACGAGGTGAGATTTTGAATGGTGCCGCAGATCGATGTCGATTGACAGTCATTTTGTATTTCTTCATTTTTTTTACTATTGCACCAACAGTTGTCTCCTTCTCATGCAGCGTCTTATGGTTTTGTAGCCCATTCCAGCTTTGTGCAGGTCTATGATCTTGTCTCTGACATCTTTATAAAGCTGTTTGGTCTTGCCCATGTTGTAAAGGTTAGAGTCTGACTGATTAATTGAGTCGGTGGACAAGAGTCTTTTATAAATGTGACTATGTAAGACAGCTGTCTTTAATGAAGATAACGAGTTGATTAGGAGCGTCTAACTGATCTGTAGGAGCCAGAGCACTTAAAGGTTGGCAGGCGATCAAATATTTATTTCTCACTGCAAAATGCAAATACATTTATATAATTTACTAGCTATTCAACCCGTTCTACGCCTGGGTGGTGAGCATTTATATTGCTCTATGGTCTCCATCCTGGCATGTGCTGCTACCATCTTGCACCACCATCCTGTCATATGCTGCTCCCATGTTGCGCCCCCTCCTGTCACATGCAGCCCCATCCTGTGCGCTCATCCTGTTTTGTGCGCCTCCATCTTGTCATGTGCTACTCTCTTCGTGTGCCCTCATCCTGTCATGTGCTCCCATCCTGCGCCCCAATCCTGTCATGTGGTGCTCCCATCCTGCTTTGTGCGCCCCTTCCTGTCATGTGCAGCCCCCATCCTGTGCCCTATCCTGTGCCCTCATCCTGTCATGTGCTCCCATGCTGTGCCCCATCCTGTTGTAAACTTTCATTAAAATATTTAGATTTCAGATTCCTCACTGGTTGGCATCTTTCAATGGCTAACTGCAAAGATGATGTCTACTGGCTAACACGGTACAAAGATATATGTTTTTTTGACTTTTATTTTTTATATATATATACAGTACAGACCAAAAGTTTGGACACACCTTCTCATTCAACGATTTTTCTGTATTTTCATGACTGTGAAAATTGTAGAATCACACTGAAGTCATCAAAACTATGAATTAATACATGTGGAATTATACATTACACTTTACAAAAAAGTGTGAAACAGCTGAAAATATGTCTTATATTCTAGGTTCTTCAAAGTAGCCACCTTTTGCTTTGATTACTGCTTTGCACACAGAAAAGGTGAACGGATGGACTCTACATGCCTGGTTCCCACCGTGAAGCATGGAGGAGGAGGTGTGATGGTGTGGGGGTGCTTTGCTGGTGACACTGTTGGGGATTTATTCAAAATTGAAGCGGTGAGTGGTCCAGCTCACCCCAAACCATCTCGATTGGGTTCAGGTCTGGTGACTGTGGAGGCCAGGTCATCTGACATAGCACCCAACACTGCTTCTTGGTCAAATAGCCATTACACAGCCTGGAGGTGTGTTTGGGGTCATTGTCCTGTTGAAAAATAAATGTTGGTCCAACTAAACGCAAACCGGATGGAATAGCATGCTGCTGCAAAGATGCTGTGGAAGCCATGCTGGTTCACTATGCCTTCAATTTTGAATAAATCCCCAACAGTGTCACCAGCAAAGCACCCCCACATCATCACACCACCTCCTCCATGCTTCACGGTGGGAACCAGGCATGTAGAGTCCATCCATTCACCTTTTCTGCATGCAAAGCAGTAATCAAAGCAAAAGGTGGCTACTTTGAAGAACCTAGAATATAAGACATATTTTCAGTTGTTTCACACTTTTTTGTAAAGTGTAATGTATAATTCCACATGTGTTAATTCATAGTTTTGATGACTTCAGTGTGATTCTACAATTTTCATAGTCATGAAAATACAGAAAAATCGTTGAATGAGAAGGTGTGTCCAAACTTTTGGTCTGTACTTATATATATATATATTATATTGACTAAAAAGTGGCTGGATTGCTCCGCTGACGTATTTTATATATATATTCAGTAGAAAGTATCTAGATTGCTCCTCTGACGTATTTTATATATATATTAAGTAGAATGTGGCTGGCTTGCTCTGCTGACGTATTTTATATATATATATATATATATATATATATATAATTCAGTAGAAAGTCACTGGATTGCTCCGCTGAGTGCTCTACTGACATTCTATATAGGTTAAAACTGTGCTGGACTACTCTGCTGAATAATCTCTATATAGTATCCTCTATAGCTATATACTTATAGAAAAAAATATTGAAAAGCAGCACCAAAATGATGATGAGGGTGCAAAAAATCCTTCCAGGTATATACCAAACCTCATAATATGATCCAAAAAATGAAGGCAACACTCCAAGATATAACATATGGGTAGTTTATTAGCCCATGTGAGACATTCCGGTCCTAGATGTGGAAAAAGGTCCACATCTAGGACCGAAACGTCGCACATGGGCTAATATACTACCCATATCTTATATCTTGGAGTGCTGCCTTCATTTTTTAGATCATATATACTTATAGATATATGTGTACTATATATGTCTATATATAGTACAACATTTTTTTTTAAGACAGAGACTGGAGGCACTGTGTGGTGCATAAATCTTGTGTGTTTAAAATGGCAGCGAAGTGTGGGCGTCCATTACATATTTAAATAAATCAGTGATGTCAGCAGAGGGGACAGGGGGACACTGTGGTGCGGAATCAGCGCCTGCGCAGACCGCACTGTCCGGTGCCATCTTGTTGGTAGGTGGAAATGCCGTGATGTCAGGAGAGGGCCGGATTGTGCCACCCAAATTGTAGGCACAATACAAACAGAAAAAAAAAATTTCCCACTTTTTTCTGTTTGTATTGTGCCTACAATTTGGGTGAAAGTGCAATAGGGTGAAGAGGGACACCAACGCTGAGCGGGGTGCAACAAAGCACAAATTAGGGTGCAAACCTAAGGAAACTTAAACTTTAGCTAATCCCGGACACCTTGTAAAAGCACCATAGCATTTTTATGTCTGTTATATGTGCTGTTTGTGATGAGTCTTCAATGCTTTTAGAAAGATTATTAACCACTTCACTCCTCAGTCCATTTTCATTTTTGCATTTTTGTTTTTTACTCCCCTGCTTCCCAGAGTCATAACTTTTATTTTTCCGTCAAAGTGGCCATATGAAAGCTTGTTTTTTGCGGGACGAGTTGTACTTTTGAACGACACCATTGGTTTTATCGTGTACAGGAAAACAGGAAAAAAAATCCAAGTTTTTTACCATTTTCACCAAATGCTAAAACTGACCTGCCATTATGATTTTCCAGGTCATTTACAGTTCGTTGATACCAAACATGTCTAGGTTCTTTTAAGTGGTGAAAAAATTTCAAGGTTTGTTAAAAAAATTGCATCATTTTTCGAGACCTGTAGTGTCGCCATTTTTCATGATCTGGGACAGGGTGAGGGCTTATTTTCTGCGTGCTGAGCTGATGTTTTTAATGATACCATTTTTGATGTAGATACAATCTTTTCATTGCCTGTTATTGCATTTTAATGCAATGTTGCAGCTACCAAAAAAAAAACGTAATTCTGGCGTTTTAACTTTTTTTGCTATACAGTTTACCTGTTAAATTAATAATTTTTATATCTTGATAGATCGGGTGATTCTGAACTCATTGATATCAAATATGCATTTTTTAATAGTTTTTTTTGAGTGGGGTGAAAGAGGGCTGTGATTTGAACTTTTATTTTTAAAACTTTTTAATATTTTTAAAACTTTTTTTATTTTCACTTGCTTCAAAACTCTTCATGGGAGACTAGAAACTGCTATCTTCTGATCGCCTCTCCTACACGCAGGTGATGATCAGATCGCCTGTTTGCAGTCGAAATGCTCACCTGATATGAGCGTCGGCCGTATGGCGCCGCTCATAGCAATCAGGCAATGACAACCACAGGGGTATGCTGCAGGCCCTGAGTTGTCATACCAACCCATCGGCGACCTGCGGTCATGTGACATGGGCCAGATTAGTGACATGCTTCCGGCACAATCACATTAAATGCCACTGTCAGATCGGCAGCGGCATTTAACAGGTTAACAGCCGTGGGTGAATCACAATTCCACCCACGAATGTTAGGGGCACATATCAGCTGTTCAAAACAGCTGACATGTGCTGGGAAAGATGTGGGCTCAACGCCGGAGCCCACCTCAACGGGAGAAACATGACATGCGCAATACATGTTGTGAAGGGGTTAAAAGTTAACCTATTTTTTCTTGTGGTTGTACAACGTTCATATTAATAGCCTGGGAAGGGGTCAGAGATATTGCCCCCACAAGCTACCAACATCAGTCCTCAGTCGCCCCAGAAATGGCGCAGCCATAAGGTGCACCAGATCTGGCACTTAGCCTTGATCTTCCCACTTGCCCTGTGATGGTGGAAAGTGGGATAATATTTATGGGGTTTATGTCACCTTTGTATTGTCAGGTGAGATCAAGCTATAAGACGTCTCTCCACTACTCACCCCATAGTCATATTGTACAAAAAACACAGCCAGAATAAAGTCCTTTATTTGAAAGAAAAATCAATACACTGTTTTAGACATTTATTAAAAAAAACACCGTTATTCTCAAATTACTCCTATTCTATTGAAGCCCTTGTACATACCAATAGGCTTCAGATGAAATGTTAGGTAAGGAAGTACTGTGTTTGTTGTGGTGGATCGCCTGGTAGTGAGTCGCCCGCCAGGGCCATTGGGGTACTCGGAACCGAGCCAGTTAACTTCAATGGGAGATGTCACGGCAGCGACGACCTGGTCCGAGGCCCTGGGAACTCATCAAAAAGGGGAACATATTTACAGGGGATAAAGTTTATGTAGTGATTCGTGATGCCACCTATGGTACCTGGTCAGGGTGACCAGCGCTGCGATGCAGGTCCTCTGGAAGAGATGGTATTATGCAGCTAGCTGGCAAACTTCCTACAGGTGAGGTTGTGTTATTCCAGGGTAGGTAGATGTTATATTTGGAAATGGTTCTAGTGGATGCAGCAGAGAGAAATGTGCATCGCTGGAAGAAATCTAAGAGACAGTCCAGGTGCAGTTTCAAAGTTTACTCACAGTCTGTGACCAACAAGACAGATGCCCGCCTGGCACTGTGTCCTCCAGGTGAGGGATCCAGCAACCCCCAGGTATATCAGTTGCACTTGCCCAGGACTCCCGTTCTCCTTGCTGGAGATGGTGCTGGTGGTTGGTAGCAATGACCCATAAAGTGATCACCGCCGTCGGCTTGCTAGAGGGGCCTGAAGGTTTCCCACTAGTCTAGGGGCCGATTCCCCGATGGCCTGGTCCTTCGGATCCCGAAAAGGGCCACGGATGGAATATTCACTTTCCATGCCCAAGGACCCTTTCACTAGGTTCTCCAGAAGCTCCTCAATCTCTTTTTCACGTTAGAGGCCAAGCTCCTATCAGCTCGAGCTCCCCTTTCAATCTCTCACTTCAGCTGAAGTGCTGCTGCTTGCTTAACTTCTCTCTTCCTCTTCAGCTACTACTAACTCCACCCACCCATACACCCCTTTCTAACCAGCCAGGTATGAGACCATCCTCCCGTAGGGTACGTCCATATGACCAGCTGATATGGTGTGTGTTGGATGCAGGTGTTGGAGTCCTAGGGGTGCTCCGTCCTTACCTGGGAGTGGGGTGTCACACCTCTGGATGAGGTGCAACACCTCTGTGGTGACTGAACCCTCAGGGGCACCACAGTAGCACCAATGGGGCTAGGGAACAAGGTTTGCAAACAGGAAAACATTGTTAAAAATGTCACAAAGTATAATAGGGAAGAAAAGGAAGGACAGCCTCCATATGGTGCTTACCATATGACATCAGGCCTTAGAAGTGGTGTCTACGCAGTGCAGCCTGCATTCACTGTGATGAGTGAGCCAACATTGGTGGCAGCTTATGTACACCGGAAGTGACAACAGCACACCAGGGTGAGGCTTGGAGCATAACTTAATGTGTAACTTTTGATGACCCTTCTGGTGTTGGAAGTCCGTCTGTTGGAATGAGGTCTCTAATGCACAATAGTCCATGCATGTGTCGTTGAGCTAAGGTGCTGCGGTGAACATTACAGGCTGAGTCGCAGTCACTAATATTGGACATTGTGTGTGGTCTGATGGAGGAGAAAGAAGGAGAGATATATATTGTTGAGGCAGGGGTTGTAAAGAGATATTAGGAAAATATAATATAAAGGGGACCATGATTGATGATGTGATGCTAAGGTATGTAAAGAGAATAGACTCCCAGGATATACATAAAGAACAGGGAATAAAGGAGAATGCAAAATGATATGAAGAATTGAATGATGAAATAAAAATATATGTAAACGTGAGTACATAGGAGCAAAATAAATAATACAAATATAATTAAGAATAAAAATTTGAGAAAAATCGGGAAAAAAGACTGGAAATAAAAATAATAATGATAAAAATACAAATAAAAATGAGAAAATAAGGTGCAGAATGGAGATCAAAACATTAAGTAGTGGAAAAAATTGGAAAAATTAGAATTGAAAATCAATGAAAAACTACATGAAAACATACATAAAGAATGAAGAAAAGTAATGAAAATAAAAATAATGAAAAAATAAAAAATATCAAGAAATAAATTAATAAAATAAAAAACAAAAAATAAAAAATACCAAATACAAAACAAAAATAAAAATGATAAAGAAAAAATATTTGCTAGTGAAGGGTATGCTTACCCATGTGCAGCAGGAGTTGTCAACGTGTCTGTAATGGAACAGAGAGAAGTTAAATCATGAAAAGATAAGAAATAAAGTAGGTCTTAGGGCCCTGTCACACTCTTCAATGTCCCAGCGATCCCACCAATGATCCGACGTGGATGGGATCGCTGGACATCGCTAGCTGATCGCTGGTGAGCTGTCACATGGGCAGACTCACTAGCGATCAGGACCAGCGAGCACGCTGGTATCCAGGCTAAACATCGGGTAACTAAGTGCCACTCGGCGCTTAGTTACCCGATGTGTACACTGGATACCAGCTCCTAGCTTCTGCTGTACAGTGCTGGGAGCTGGTATCCAGGTTAAACATTGGGTAACTAAGCGCTGCGTGGTGCTTAGTTACCCGATGTGTACACTGGATGCCAGCTCCCAGCTTCTGCTATACAGTGCTGGAAGCTCGCTGATCCTTGGTCTCCGGCTGTCACACGCAGCTATGCGCGCTGGCCAGCGGGACACCAACGATGAAAAAATGGTCCAGGCCATTCGACGACGATCAGCGATACCTAGCAGGGGGGCTGGTCGTCGCTGCGTGTCACACTAAGCGAGATGACTGGCTAGGTCGCTGTTGAGCCACAAAATCGGTGACGCTAGCGATCTCGCTTAGTGTGCGGGTGTGCTTTAATCAGACCACCTCAAAAGTGGCGATATGCATATATTGTGTGTATGGCTAGTTTAATTCATATGAGGTATTTTGGTTGTGCAACCTTTAATTAATAAACATACACTGTGTTCCAAATTATTATGCAAAAATGTTTAGGAGTGTATAAGGTAAGAATTTTTTTGTTTGTCAGTTAAACTCATTGATGGTGATGTGTGTCAGGCTCTTTATATCACTGTAAGCAATTGCAGACACCTGTGCTAATTAGTTGGCAGGTGTGTCCAATGAAAGGCAAGACTACTTAAGAAGGCTGTCCCACATTATTAAGCAGCTTACATTTTCTGCCAAAATGCGAATGAAAAAGATGTGTCGGCTGCTGAGAAGCAATAAATTGTGGAGTGTTTAGGTCAAGGCATGACAACAATCAACATTGCCAAACACTTCATCGTGATCATCGCACAATCAAGAAGTATGTAGCTGATTCACAGTACACACGTGGTGTGCTGATAAGGGAACATTGAGGACTCTTTCCTACAGGCAATTACGTCAGTTAAAAGAGCAGCGCAAAAAGCCTTGTCATAGCAGCAGACAAGTTTTTGAAGCTGCTGGTGCCTCAACGTCCCCCGAACAACAAGATGCAGGGTCCTTCAGAGGTTTGCAGCTGTGCGTAAGCCATCCTGTCGACCTCCTCTATCCACTGCACACAAGCAGAAACGGCTCCAGTGGGCCAAAAAATACATGAAGACTGACTTCAAAACTGTTTTGTTCACCGATGAGTGCCGTGCAACGCTCGATGGTCCAGATGGATGGAGTGGAGGATGGCTGGTTGATGGACACCCATGCAAACACGACTACGGCCGCAACAAGGAGGAGGTGGAGTAATGTTTTGGGCTGGAATCATGGGGAGAGAGATTGTCGGCCCCTTTAGGATCCCTGAAGGGCTAAAGATGAACTCCATAGTGTATGTTGAGTTTCTCAAACAGCACTTCCTGCCATGGTTCAAGAAGAAGAACCGTGCATTTCGCAGCAAGATCATTTCATGCATGATAATGCACCATCTCATGCTGCACATAACACATCTGCATCTCTGGCTTCTATGGCATAAAAGGGACAAACTTATGGTGTGGCCCCCATGCTCCCTGACCTCAACCCCATTGAGAACCTCTGGAGCTCATCAAAAGGAGTGTCTATGATGGCGGGAGGCAGTTCACATCTAAGCAACAGCTCTGGGAGGGTATTCTGTCCTCATGCAAAACAATTGAAGCAGAAACCATCCAAAACCCGACAAATTCAATGGAGGAGAGAGTTCAGAAGCTCCTTTCGACGAGGGGTCCTATGTGCAAATGCAACATCACCTAGAATAAAGTTTTGAGTTGAAATCTGTTTGATTTCAGTTTGTAATAACCTGCTAATGCTTATAATTTCAAAAATGACCATTTTTTTGTTCTTTATTAAAATGAAAAGGTTGAAAACTCTGCTGTGCATAATAATTTGGAACATGCATTTGATGCAGTTTGAGTGTTTTATTTTTTAAAAATATACTGTTACCATAGGCAGTTTGTACAAAAACCTTGCAATTGTACTCTAATAGTTATTTTACTGGAAAATTACAATGACTGAAATTCGTATAGGTAATTTGGGAAAATCTGAGAAAATATTATTTGCATAATAATTTGGAACACAGTGTATATCAGAACAGAATGAACCCGACTTATTTTAACAGAAAATCCAGTTCTCTATTGAGACTCTTAGGTGATAACATGTTTAGAGTATGAATCCAATAGGCTTCTCTTTCTTTCAGAAACCTAACGTGATTACTGCCCCTCCTTGGTCTTGGGACTTGCTCCAATCCCTGAAATCTGAGTTGTGAAACTGGCCTAGAGATGTGAAAGGATGTGGTAGTGGAAGCCAGGTTTGTTTACACCTGATGGTAGACTTGTAGCTCGCAATTCTATCCCTAACGTGTTGGGTTGTCTCACCTACGTACATCAAGTCACATGTGCATTTAATCACACATATAACAAAATTTGTATCACATGTAAAGAAACCTTTTATTGGATACCTTTTTCTGGTATATGGATGGATAGCCTCACTTCCTTGGTTACGTTTGAACAAGCAGTGCAACCCAGGCATGGGAACGTGTCCCATTTTTTGCTTCCTAGAAAGCTATGTACTGGCTGCTTCGTGAGGCTCACTGTCATCAGCTGCTTTGTTTGTGGGATTTGGTAGTTCAGAGGTTAATCTGGACGGCCTCATTTTGGGATTCTGGGAGGCTTCTTATAGCCTCATTTTGGAGCCATTCCCTGTCGCTTATACTTTGACCCTTGGCCGAGTGTGTGTGACCCTGTGCTTTGTGCTTGTGCTACTTTATGCTTGCTTGGTTTTGACTTGGTTCTGTTCCTGTTACGAGTTCTGCCTGCCCCTCCTGTACTTCGTTGCTATCTTGTGTATGACCCCTGGCCTTTGTCCTGACAATTCTCTGCTTATCCCTCTTGTACTGCATTGCTATCTCCGTGTATGACTTCTGGCTTATGTTGTGACTATTCTCTGCTCGTCCCTTCTGTACTGCGCCGTCCTCTCCGTGTATGACCCCGTTTGTCTGACCTGAGTTTCCCTCTTTACTAATCCAGGGTCCCTGTAAAGTCCTGCACTCATCTCTAGTAGCAGGACGCTAAGCCCCGCCCCCTGTGGTCACATGATCACAGGTCCTTTTGCTTACTGCTATCTTCAGTGTCCCCTCTCACCACGCTGTTCTGGTCCCCTCTGCCTGAGCCTCTCCTGCGGCATCTGACCCCGGGCCCTTCCACAGTGTGGGTGAGTCACCCTGCTCAGCTGTGGCAGTTCGCTGGCACTGACAGGAGCATGATATTATAAGCGACCGCACATTTTTTTTTTTCTCTTGGGATAGTTGTATCCAAATGTTCCAAAAGCTCAATGTGGAACAGTGCACGATGGTCCATACCCAACAGCAGTTGATGGACACAGTGCAGGGGGCCGTTGTGACAGGGTCTCCAGGTTCCGGGAGTTGGGACGTATCTGTGATATCCCCTGAATCTCCGGTCAAATTGCCTGATCTCTTTTCAGGGGATAAAGAGGAGTTTAGGTCCTTCAAGGAAGGATGTAAGCTTTTTTTTTCTTTAAGGCTCTGTTCCTCTGGGGACGAATTTCAGAGGGTGGGGGTTGTTATTTCTCTACTGCGTGGTGCCCCTCAAGCTTGTGCTTTCTCTCTGTCTTCCACCGCCCCCGAGAGAATGACAGTCGATGCCTTCTTTGAGGCCCTGGCCGCATATATGATGAGCCTGACAGAGTACGTATGGCTGAAGATAATGTCATGAGTGTGTGCCAGGGTAAACCTCGGCTGAGTGGTTTTGTGCGGAGTTCCAACGCTGGGCAGCGGAGGTCTCATGGAGTGATGCCGCCCTTCGGGGCTTATTCCGCAGAGGCCTATCCGAACGCCTCCAAGATGCTCTGGCCCTCCATCCACCACCTGACACCTTGGAAGATGCCATTACTCAGGCTGTGCGTATGGACCGCAGGCTGCGGGCTAGGGGTGTCATGCATTCCGAGACGTCACTATTCTCCAGTAGCAAAGAGACTGGTGTCGCTCCTGAACCCATTGAGATTGGCGTCACTTCGGTCAAGGAGATGGAGAGGAAACGCTGCCGGGAAAAACAGCTCGGGGAGGCTGGTCATTGGAAAAAGGATTGTCCCTCATGCCCATCGTCCTCTAGAGCGACGGGAAAACGACTAGGTCTGGGTAGTGGTCGAGGAGGCTGCCCAGACCTTCAGGTACTTTCTTCTTCATGTCCTAAAATTTTTCTAAGGGTTGAACTGTTGGTAGACAACGTCCGTTTTTTTTCTACAGCACTGGTGGACAGTGGTTCATCACTTAACCTGATCAGCTCTGATGTCATTTCCCAACACCAGATAGGGACAGTCAGGCTTCCTACACCACTTAAAGTCGTGGCCATTGACTCATCTCCTCTTACCCGAACTGGGATCATTTCTGTGTCTGAAAAGTATATGTTGAGAATTGGTTCTTCCCACATGGAAGAAATTGAATGTTTTGTCATGGACAAATTACCCGCGGGGCTGGTACTGGGAATGCCATGGCTTCGGTGCCATAACCCAGTGATTGACTGGGAATCTGGGGAGATTGTTAAGTGGGGGTCCAAGTGTGCTGACTGTTATCATAAATCTATTTGTTGTATGAAAATTGCTAAATCTGTCTCTGTGTCTTCTACTAGTCTGGAGGGTATTCCGGAGTACCTGAGAGACTTTGAAGACGTGTTCTCTGAGAGCGAGGCTGAGGCGTTACCCCCTCATAGGCCATTTGATTGTGCCATCGATCTGATTCCTGGAGCCAAATTGCCTAAAGCTCGCCTGTTCAATCTGTCTGGCCCCGTGCTCCTTGCTATGAAACAGTACATTTCTGAAAGTCTCCGTAAGGGGCACATAAGACCCTCAGTTTCCCCGGTAGCTGCGGGGTTTTTCTTTGTTAAGAAAAAAGATGGCGGCCTACGTCCCTGCCTCGACTTTCGTGAACTAAATAAAATTACTGTCAGGAACACATATCCCCTACCGTTGATTCCTGATCTCTGTAATCAGCTTTCTGGTTCTAAATGGTTTTCTAAACTAGATCTGAGGGGGGCTTACAACTTAATAAGAATACGAGAGGGGGACGAGTGGAAAACGTCTTTCCTTACGTCTGAGGGGTTGTTTGAGAATCTAGTAATGCCGTTTGGTCTCACTAATGCACCCGCAGTGTTTCAAAATTTTATCAATGTGGTATTTTCGGATCTCATAGGCCGTTTTGTAGTCATATACCTAGATGATATCCTGATATATTCTATTGATAGAGCTTCCCATTTGTTACATGTTAAAACTGTACTTCAGAGGCTAAGAGAAAACCAATTGTATGTCAAACTCGAGAAATGTTCATTTTTTGTTCAGGAGTTGTCATTTCTAGGTCTGATAATTTCACCTCAGGGTTTTCGCATGGATCCCAAGAAAGTGCAAGCTATTGTGGAGTGGGTCCAGCCCAGGGACCTTAGGGGGATCCAGCGCTTCTTGGGATTTGCGAATTATTATCGCAAGTTCATTAAAGGTTTTTCTCAGGTGACTAAGCCTCTCACGGACCTGACTCGTAAAGGGGCAGATGTCAGAAACTGGTCCTCGTTAGCTAAACAATCCTTTCTTACGCTTAAAAACTGTTTCTCATCTGCTCCTATCCTGGTCCAACCGGATCCTTCCAAGCCATTTGTGGTTGAGGTGGATGCTTCCGAGGTTGGGGTGGGGGCAGTTTTGTCGCAAGGTCCAGCTTCTCTGACTAATCTCAGGCCCTGTGCCTATTTTTCTAAGAAATTTTCTCCGGCGGAGAAAAATTATGACGTAGGCAACAGAGAGCTTCTGGCTATTAAGTTAGCATTCGAAGAATGGAGGCATTTTTTGGAGGGGCGGCTCACTCTATTACGGTTATCACTGACCATAAGAATTTGGAATACATCAAATCTGCTAAAAGACTGACTCCCAGGCAAGCCCGCTGGTCACTTTTTTCTCCAGGTTTCAATTTTCTATTACCTTTCGGCCAGGGTCTAAGAACATAAAGGCTGATGCATTATCACGTAGTTTTGAGCCGTTATCCGCCCCCGATCCGCCGTCCCCCATTCTTCAACCCAGTCTCGTGGTTGCCGAGGTGTCGTCGGAATTGGAGCGAGAGATCGTAGGAGCTCAATCTTTGGCTCCAAATTCCAAACCTGTTGACAAGTTGTTTGTCCCGCAGCATTTGCGCAACAAACCCCTGTGGGAGTTCCATGATTCGAAGTTGAGTGCACACCCTGGTATAGCCGCCACACGGGAAGCAGTGGCAAGGGTCTTCTGGTGGCCTTTAATGACTTCAGATATTAAGAAACATGTCGCAGCATGTGGTATATGTGCCCGTTCCAAGAGCTCTAGTTGCCGGCCGCCGGGGAATTGGTGCCTTTGCCAGTCCCAGGAAGGCCATGGACTCACTTGTCCATGGACTTCATTACCAATCTTCCATCATCTCGTGGTAATACTGTAATTTGGGTAGTGGTGGACAGGTTTTCGAAGTTGGCACATTTTGTACCCATGACAAGTTTACCCTCAGCAGAGACGCTCTCTAGGCATTTCCTGTCCCAGGTGGTACGCTTACATGGGGTTCCCACTAATATTGTGTCAGACAGAGGGACTCAGTTTGTGTCTAAATTCTGGCGGGCCTTCTGCAAAAAACTGGGGATATCTCTGTCTTTTTCCTCAGCGTATCACCCTGAAACCAACGGACAAACGGAGCGCACCAACCAGTCGCTTGAACAGATTCTTCGGTGCTTGACTTCTACCCTGCAAAGCGACTGATCTGATGCCTTACCATTAGCAGAATTTGCCTTCAACAACCGGGTAAACCAATCTATCGGTAGGTCACCATTTTTGATTAATTATGGGATGAACCCTCATTTTGGCGAATTTTCTCGAATAGATTCTGGTTGTCCGGGGGCAGAGGACGGGGTCAATCGTCTTAAGGATCTTTGGACAAAGGTTCGTTTAAATATTTCTAAGGCTCAGGAGAAATATAAACATTTTGCGGATAGAAAAAGGGACTCTGCTCAGACGCTGCTTTGTGGGGATAAGGTGTGGCTGTCTACACAAAATATAAATCTTCGATTGCCCTCCGCTAAACTGGGGCCTAAATTTATTGGTCCCTATGAGGTCATTGAAGTAGTGAACCCCGTAACCTACCGCCTCCATCTTCCTTCCTCCTTAAAACTCCATAATGATTTTCATAGGTCTTTACTTAAACCCTTGGGTGCGGTGAGAGAGGAGACTGAAACTGCTCCTCCTCCAGTCTTGGTTGAGGGACATATGGAGTTTGAGGTACAACATATTGTGGATTCCAGGCGGGTTCGGGGGTCTTTGCAATATTTGGTACATTGGAGGGGGTATGGTCCGGAGGAGCGGTCATGGGTACCAGCCAGATCAGTACATGCTGACCGTCTGGTTCGTGCGTTCCATGCCCGGCATCCTGGGAAGTCTGGGGGTCCGGAGGCACCCGTTGAGAGGGGGGTACTGTCATGAGCTGCTTTGTTTGTGGGATTTGGTAGTTCAGAGGTTAATCTGGACGGCCTCATTTTGGGATTCTGGGAGGCTTCTTATAGCCTCATTTTGGAGCCATTCCCTGTCGCTTATACTTTGACCCTTGGCCGAGTGTGTGTGACCCTGTGCTTTGTGCTTGTGCTACTTTATGCTTGCTTGGTTTTGACTTGGTTCTGTTCCCGTTACGAGTTCTGCCTGCCCCTCCTGTACTTCGTTGCTATCTTGTGTATGACCCCTGGCCTTTGTCCTGACAATTCTCTGCTTATCCCTCTTGTACTGCATTGCTATCTCCGTGTATGACTTCTGGCTTATGTTGTGACTATTCTCTGCTCGTCCCTTCTGTACTGCGCTGTACTCTCCGTGTATGACCCCCGTTTGTCTGACCTGAGTTTCCTCTTTATTAATCCAGGGTCCCTGTAAAGTCCTGCACTCATCTCTAGTAGCAGGACGCTAAGCCCCGCCCCCTGTGGTCACATGATCACAGGTCCTTTTGCTTACTGCTATCTTCAGTGTCCCCTCTCACCACGCTGTTCTGGTCCCCTCTGCCTGAGCCTCTCCTGCGGCATCTGACCCGGGCCCTTCCACAGTGTGGGTGAGTCACCCTGCTCAGCTGTGGCAGTTCGCTGGCGCTGACAGGAGCATGATACTCACAATGTCCACCCTTATAGTGGAGTTTGGAGTGTGACTGACTGTCTTGATGTTGTGGACAGGTGTCTTTTATAATGATAACAATTTCAAACAGGTGTCATTACCACAGGTAATATGTGGAGGACAGAGGAGCCTCTTAAAGAAGTTACAGGTCTGTGAGAGCCAGAAATCTTGCATGTTTTTAGGTGACCAAATAATTATTTTCCACCATAATTTGCAAAATAAATCTTGCCAAATCAGACAAGGTGATTTTCTGGATTTGTTTTTTCATTTTGACTCTCATAGTTGTGCTCTACCTATGATGTCAATTACAGGCCTCTCTCATCTTTTGATGTGGGAGACCTTGCACAATTGATGGCTGACTAAATGTTTTTTTTTTTCACCACTGTACATACCTCAATCAAACACGACTTGGGTTTACGAGGAGTCCAGAAGATGTTGGGATCCTTGGACTTGACACAGAACTCACAAGAATTAAGCCTGTAACTTACATCATTGGTTCTACACAACAATTTTTTTCTATTTGGAGACCAATTTTACATACAAATCTGCAGAACTGCCATAGGTTCCAACATGGCTCCGGCATATGCTAACTGCTACATGGACTTGTCTGATCAGGATTTTGCTTACATCAATGACCTATTCAAGAAACACATGAAATGTTGGGTTAGGTATATAGACAATATTTTATACAAATGGGAAGACCCATCTGAATCTCGTAGAAATTTTTTTCATTACCTCAATTCTATTAGAGCAGAAAAACAATTCGCAATGTACTGCAACCCCTCTAAGATTTCATTCTTGGACTCACTGGTACAGAAAGATAATTCAGGAAGTCTCACTACACATCTATATAAAAAGCTGACCAACTCCAACAATCTCCTACATTACTCCAGTTGCCACCAAAATCTACCAAAAATAGCTTGCCACGCTCCCAGTTTCACCATGTCTCATGTGTAGTATCAGACAGAAATCTATTACCCACCCATCTAGACGAAATGTCTAAGAAATTTATAGACCGATATTACCCCGTCCAAGTTTTTACACAAGAAAAAGCTTGAATCTTGAATATCACACAACCACGATCCAAGACAAATAAATCAGAGCTCATTCCCTCTGGGCACACGTATCACTCCACAATGCTCTAAGTATACAATATCATTATAAGACATTGGTCACTATTGACCAAAGCATACCCACATATTGAGGCTTTATAGCACTCTGGCACTTATGTGCACAAGGAGACCATAGCACATTAAGGACTATCTTGTAAGGACGGACATTGGAAGCCTCATGAAGCAGCCAGTGCAGAGCTTCCTAGGAAGCAAAAAATGGGGCAAGTTCTCATGCCTAGGTTGCGCTGCTTGTTCAAACGTAACCAAGGGAAGTGAGGTTACCCATACATATGCTGGAAAAAGGTATCCAATAAAAGGTTTCTTTATGTGTGATACAAATTTTGTCATATATGTGATTAAATACCCATATGACTGGATGTACGTAGGTGGGAAAGTAAGTTTGATGTCATTAGCCTTTATACCTCAATCAAACACGTCTTGGGTCTACGAGCAGTCCAGTAAATGTTGGGATCCTCGGACTTGATGCAGAACTCACAAGAATTATGCCTGGAACTTACATCATTGGTTCTGCACAACATTTTTTTTTCTCTTTGTAGACCAATTTTACTAACAAATCCGGAGATCTGCCATGGGCTCCAACATGGCCCCGCCATACACTAACTGCTACATGGACTTGTATAAACAAGATTTCGTCAGTTGGTCGGCTTGGTATTTAGATATGTGGTGAGAGTGCCTGTGCTATATTTTTTCAAGGAGGTGTGGTAATTACATTAGGCTACTGAAAGAAAGTGAAGCCTATTTGATTCATACTCTACAAACTTTATGACCTAAGGTTCTCAATAGAGAACTGAATTTTCTGTTACTATAAGTGGGGTTTATTCTGTGCTGATATGTGTTAGGCAATTAAAGGATGTACAACCAAAATACCTCATATTAATTAAATGAGCCATACACACAATGTATGCATATCGCCACTTTTGAAGTGGTCCGAATAAGACATACTTTATTTCTTATCTTTTCATGATTTAACTCCTCTCTGTTTCATTACAGACACATTGACAACTCCCACTCCTTGTGGGTAAGTACACCCCTCACTCTCCAATATTTTTTGTTTATCATTTTTATTTTTTGTTTTGTATATTTTATTTTAATATTTTATTTCTTGATATTTTTATTTTTTATTTTTGTTTCTTTAATTTTTATATTTATTTTTATTTTCATTCTTTTCCTTATCTTTGTGTTTTTCATGTAGTTTTTCATTGATTTTCAATTATAATTTTTCCAATTTTTTCACTACTTAAATATTTTGAACACCCTATTTTCTCATTTTTATTTGTATTTTTATCATTGTGATTTTTATTTTCATTTCCAGTGTTTTTTCCAACTTTTTCTCTTATTTTTATTCTTTTTCTTATATTTATTTGTATTTTTTATTTTGCTCACATGTTCTCACGCTGTGTCTTTTTTACAATATGACTATAGACACCTCTCCAATACTAACCTTTGGGTTTGATGTCACCTGACAATTCTAATGTGACATCAACCCCACAATTATTATCTCACTTGCCACCGCCAAAGGGCAAGTGGGAAAATCAAGGCTAAGAGCAAGATTTGGTGCATCTTATTGATGCAGCATTTCTGGAGAGGCTGAGGGCTAATGTTTTTAGCCTAGAGGGGTTGTTAATATTTCTGACCCTTTCCCAGGCTATTATCAAGTCACAGCTGTCTGTTTAGCCTTTGCTGCTTTTAATTTTTTTTAGGGGGATACTTAGTCATTTTTTGTTTTTATTGTCCCTTGTCCCAAGTTATTAAATTCAGCCCCCGGCCATGGGCTTTCCCTCTGCAGTTTATAAATTGCGCAAGAGCCCACGCCATTATTTTTATTTATTTATTAATTTTACACAGGAGTCACACATCTGCTGCTGAAGACAACCCCCATCATTGTCTCCAGGTCGTGTTGATTTTAGCGCACGCAGGAGACAGTGATGAGAGCTGTCTTCAGCAGCCAGTGACAGGTCACAGCATAAACTGTACTGCTTTTCCCAGATGTCAGTACATGTCACATGGACACATGGATGCAACACACAGACACAGGGACACACTGACACATGGACACATGGATAGCTAACAAGGACACATGGACAGCACACTGATGTCACAAACATAAACAATGACAAGGGACACGGATCTACCAGTTTTTCCTGCACAGTAATCACAAGGATTTGTGAAGGAGGCTTAAGCAGGGGCATGCTGAGCTGCCAGTATGGTAATTGACAACTGAGCCATCCAGTCAGATGCTGGGTATGCTGAGCTGTCAGTGTGTTGAGTGACAGTTTAGCCATTCAATCAGGAACAGGTGTGCAGGGGCTTCATTCATGTGTCACCTGTTCTAAGTAATTACCTGTCTATTTATCCTGCTCCCTGCCTAAAATTTCTTCTAAATGTAGCCTTGCTCAAGAGGTGTGTGTTTGCTCTGTGCTCCTACTCTTGTATTCTGATTTTTGCTGCTCGACTTTGGATTTGCCTTGACAGTCCGATTGCATAGCCCTTTTGTTGTTATCCGCTATCTAATTCCGACTTTGGACTGCTACCTGACTACTCCTTTGTCTCGCCACTCTGTTCATGATGTACCCTCCTGGCTTTTGACCTCGGATCACTTGACATCTCAGCCTCATGGCTTGTCTGTAAGTATTGACATTGCGTCACATTAGAATTGGTCCATAAATTTGTCTTTTTCGCCAATATGGATCCTGTTCATACCCTCTGTGACCAGGTTGCAAATCAGTTGCAGGGTAAAATAGTTAATTTAATGAAGTTGCAGGGTAAGACGGGTAATTTAATGAAAACTTCTCATAGATCTCCACTGCCGGCAGGGACTGTGATGTTAGTATCCTCTGATGTGCAGTTGGTTACTCTCAAATAAGTATTGGCCCTTCCTCATAAATATTCAGAGGATAAAAACTTTTTATCCTGAGACCCAGTAATCAGGGAATGAGTCCCAACAGGTGGGAATAATCATGTCCTTACTACGAGGGGTTTTCAGACTTGAGCATTTTCTTTGTCCACCCAAGCCCCAGAACAGTCATCTGTTGATACTTTTTGGCGTCTTAGGGTTAATCTACGACAAACCTGACAGAATACAAGTGGCAGAGGCAAAGATCATGAAACTGACTAAAGGGGGGCCACACTGCTGAGTATTATGGTACCGAGTTCCGGCGACGGTCCACTTAAGTTCTGTGAAATGATGCAGCTCTAACGTGTCAGTTTAACAGAGGACTTTCGGATACACGTAAATAGTTATGGCTCTGTATACTCTTCCCTGTAACTTGAGGGAGGTTATGTCTCGGGCCATTTGGTTGGATCACATGTAAAGCGCCATGGAATAAATGGCGCTATAATAGATAATAATAATAATGATTCAAGAGAGGCATGATGAGTATACATACAGTACTGTATCAGAAGTGTACAGCTGTATACGGTGTAGGGGAAAATTGCAATCTCTGTATATATTTACGGAGTCACACACAGACGTGTTGTGAATATTTTGAAGGCGACTTCTGAGTTGGGGCTCCCTCCTGTGGTTGCTGAGGGTACTGAACTAATTATTGAATGACCTTCAGCTGGCTCTGAATGGTATGATATAAGTGACCTGAGTTCCCAGCAGCCTTGCCCGTAATCAATTGTTCCTCCTGCTCTTGCTTGGAGCACAGCTTGCTTTCCTGCTCTCATTCAGATAAGTGTTTTGCTTTTTTTTTCCTCTGTTGGATTTTCACTGCTGGTTTGCTGCTTGCAGTGGACTGCAGCCTGGTCCGTTTTGGGGTCTTGCGCTGCAATTGTGTTCATTTTGTGTTTGCCTTTTGCTTTGTTCCTTTGTCACTTTTTATTTGCTGGGTTGCTGTGTGTTACACCAGAGATCTGATTTAGGTGGTAGAGGTCGTGTGATCTCAGGTTTTTTGTTAATCAGAAGTGTTGTTTTTTTTGTCAGGGTTTTATTGGGTTGCAGTCAGAATTCTTTCCTATACTTTTCTATCTAGACAGATTGGGCCCCAGCGTTTGCTCATTCTATTTTCTGTCTGTGTTCGTATTTTCTTCTTGTCTAACCGCCATTACATGTTTGGGGGCTTCCTATTTCTTTGGGGATTCTGCTCCGGGGCAGATAGCTTTCATCTTTCTGCCTTTAGGTGTATTATCTCTCTGGCTGTGACGAGGCGTCTAGGATCACGGCTACTTCTAGTGTGGCGGTTAGTTTAGGTTACTGCAATCCAATAGTTTCCAGCCTCTCTGGTGTATTGCTACTTTGGCTATTTTTTGCAGTTTCTCCTCAGCTACCTAAACATAACAGTATTACCGGCCAGACTGAAAATTATATGGTACTCACAGAAGGGAAAAATAGTAAAGAGGAAAAAGTTTGTTACATTTTTTTTTCCCTCTTTTTCTCTGGGTGCTGAGGAGGAATTTTTTTTTCTCTCAAGGAGTTTGCACAGTTACCTGGTCGTGTGGAGCAGCCACTGAGGTTCAGAGTATTGCTACCTATCTTGCTAGGTTGCCAGTTGTGGAACCTAGGATTCCCATGCCAGATTTATTTTTGGGGGATCTGTCTAAATTTCTGAAATTTCAAAATAACTGTAAGTTGTTTTTTGCCTTAAAGCCTAAATCCTCAGGGAACGCAGCACAGCAGGTCAAATTGTCATCTCTCTGCTGCGCGGCGACCTTCAGGATTGGGCTTTTTCCTTGACACCTGGGGATCCTGTTTTGAATGATGTTAATGTACTTTTTCAGGCTCTGGGGTTATTGTACGATGAACCTAATGTCACTGATCAAGCTGAAAAGACCTTGTTGGCATTAAATCAGGGTCGTGAAGAAGCTGAGCTGTATAGTCATGGACAAAAGTTTTGAGAATGACACAAATATTATTTTTACAAAGTCTACTGCTTCACTTTTTCTAATGGCAATTTGCATATACTCCAGAATGTTATAAAGAGTGATCAGCTTAACAGCAATTACTTGCAAAGTCAATATTTGGCTAGAAAATGAACTTTATCCCCCAAAACACATTTCAACATCATTGCAGCCCTGCCTTAAAAGGACCAGCTAACCTCTTTTCAGTGATTGCTCCATTAACACAGGTGTGGGTGTTGATGAGGACATGGCTGGAGATCAATCTGTCATGATTAAGTAAGAATGACACCACTGGACACTTTAAAAGGAGGCTGGTGCTTGGCATCATTGTTTCTCTTCTGTTAACCATGGTTATCTCTAAAGAAACACGTGCAGTCATCATTGCAATGCACAAAAATGGCCTAACAGGGAAGAGTATCGCAGCTAGAAAGATTGCACCTCAGTCAACAATCTATCGCATCATCAAGAACTTCAAGGAGAGAGGTTCCATTGTTGCCAAAAAGGCTCCAGGGCGCCCAAGAAAGACCAGCAAGCGCCAGGACCGTCTCTTAAAAGTGTTTCAGCTGCGGGAACGGACTACCAGCAGTGCAGAGTTTGCTCAGGAATGGCAGCAGGCAGGTGTGAGTGCATCTGCACGCACTATGATGCGGAGACTCTTGGTTCAAGGCCTGGTCTTAAGGAGGGCAGCAAAGAAGCCACTTCTCTCCAGAAAAAACATTATGGACAGACTGATATTCTGCAAAAGGTACAGGCAGTGGACTGCTGAGGACTGGGGTAAAGTTATTTTCTCTGATGAATCCCCTTTTCGATTGTTTGGGACATCAGGAAAACGCCTCATTCGGAGAAGACAAGGTGAGCGCTACCACCAGTCTTGTCTCATGCCAACTGTTAAGCATCCTGAAACCATTCATGTGTGGGGTTGCTTCTCAGCCAAGGGAATCGACTCTCTCACAGTCTTGCCTAAAAACACAGCCATGAATAAAGAATGGTACCAGAATGTCCTCCAAGAGCAACTTCTCCCAACCCTCCAAGAGCAGTTTGGCAATCAGCAATGCCTTTTCCAGCATAATGGATCACCTTGCCATAAAGCAAAGGTGATAACTAAATGGCTCAGGGAACAAAACATAGAGATTTTGGGTCCATGGCCTGGAAACTCCCCAGATCTTAATCCTATTGAGAACTTGCGGTCAATCATCAAGAGACGGTGGACAAACAAAAACCTAAAAATTCTGACAAAATGAAAGCATTGATTGTGCAAAAATGGACTGCTATCAGTCAGGATTTGGTCCAGAAGTTGATTGAGAGCATGCCAGGGAGAATCGCAGAGGTCCTGAAGAAGAAGGGTCAAAACTAGTGTTGAGCGATACGATACTGCAAATATCGGGTATCGGCCGATATTAGCTGTATCGGCTTTCGATTCCGAGTACCGATATTTTCGTCATATCGGATACCGGAATCGGATATGTCACTGTCACTGTGAGTGTCCGTCGGTCGGGTCTGTCAGGAGTCAGCGGCACTTACCTGGCAGAAGATCTCCGGCGGTCACGTCCTGGACTGCTTGATGGCCGCCATTATCTTCTCCCTGGCGGTCACATGCAGTTTTTCGCGATAACTGCAGTGACTGCAGGGTAATCCCGGCCGTAAACCAGTCCGATGACGTCACCGCCGGGGAAGCAGGTAATCAGCTGTGCTGCGCCGGGATGACAGCCTCTGCCTGCCTGCCTGCCTCTGATGTCATTCTGATGTAGCAGAGCTGGATCGTCGTGGGACACTCGTTACTATGGACTGCGTTGGACAGGTGGTATACTGCTGTTTTTTTTTTTCATTTTTTTACAGGAGATCGATGGCGTCGCAGGATGAACTGTAATAAAAGTAATGAAAACTGTGTTGTTTTTTTTATTAAATTAAAAAACTTTTTTATGAACATTCACCCGTCCGGGTACATCAACAATTTAACTATTTACATACAGGGACCCTGTCCGGGTTATTTATAATTCTTTGGCAGGGGTGTTCCAGGTACCACCTGGTACTCTTCTGATGCTTGCCAAACATCCGAGACACCAAGGACCACCAGGACCTGATGACGTCGTGTGGCCTGTACAGTCAAGTCGTGACCCGCTATCTGGTCTGTGTGGCCACCTCTTTCATCTCCCTCCGGGTCTGGAGCCCTATGTCCCGGACTGAACGAACCCCAGGGGGCCTAACAGGCGCCGGGTACGGGCCAGCTATCATTATCATTTCCATAGCTGGGGCTGCTGAGGAGACCACTGAGGGAGGCTGGGGAGATTTACGGCGTGGGGTGGGCACTTGTGCAGAGGCCTGGATGTGGGAGGCTGAAGGCTCCGAGGGTCTCACAGGTTCCTGACACTCTGGGGACCAGGGGTCGCACCTGGTGACATTTAGGGCATACCATCCATTGTAACCCCAGTGTCGGGTGTAAGTTACCAAGTCTCCTGGCAACAGGTCCCTCCCCGGGTGTCCTTCTGGGAGGTGAGTCTCCACGTCCCGCCGGGTCACAAACACTTCTAAATAAAGTCCAGGCTCCTGGATGAAGCCCCAACCAGCTTTCAATTTAAAGCTCCGTACTGCACCCTTACGCCGCGGCTCCCTCAGGGTTCCTTTATCTTTTCTCATCCGGTCCTTATCTGCCCGGTCCTTCTCGATGTGACGTTGGCGAAGCTTCTGGGATTCGCGCTGCTCCCTTTGTCGCTCGGCTTCTCTCTCCCGACGTCTACACTCTTCCTCCTGACGCCGGTTGTAATTCTCCTCCACCAGCATCTCCATGTCTCCACCATCAAACTGCAGCTTACGATGTCCGGTTTGCGGCAGCTCTCCTGGCGCCCGACAGTCCTGGCGGCGCTCACCTGCGGAGGAAGCAGCCTCTCTGGAACAGATGACAGTCTGGGCTCCGGTACAGACAGGTAGACCTCTGGTGCCTGCGCGGCCTCCTCCATGAGGTTCTTCTGTCTCAGCGACGGGGGCAGACAGCGGGATCTGGGGTGCTGCCGGTGCAGCGTTTTTTGCAGAAACGGGTGCCTCCACTGCGACAACGTCAACCGGATCACATTGCAAGGGCTGGGATGCCCGCACGGACTCCTCTACTAGAACGGTGCCTCACCTTCCGGTACAGACACTTCAGGTAAGAGGGATTGGCGCCGCTCCAAGTTTAGTTTTAGGGCACGCCAGCTGGCTTCTATGCTGGCGACCTCCTCCCGGTGCCGGGCAGGCCTCTTAGGGTATCCTCCGCTTCTTGCAGCGTAGGAGGGTTTCCAGGCCGGGTGCCCAACGGTGGTTCCGTGGCGATTGGGTCGCTTCCGTGGGGGGAGAGCTCTGACTGCTCCATCCCTTCACACTTCTGCTCGTGTCCATTAGCCATCTCTGCCAAGTCACATGTGTCATTAGCATCTGGAGAGGGCCCCTCTTTTGTAGTGAGGGGACCTTCGTGTTAGTTTCCGCACACTGAGGAGGATGAGGAGGCGGAACTCAAGAGCTGTGGGGCACGATCTTACATTGCAGTACCATTTAGAGTGGTCGGCCATCGTTTTCGCACCACTGAGTGAGTGTACACCCACTAAGAGCATGCCCTTCTTCTTCACCAGTGCCTCGTCGTGACGCAGATATGGCGGAAAAATGGCAAATACATTCTCTGATGATTTTAGCAATTCTCAAGCACAAAACCAGTTCAATTCAGGCACACAGGACTCGCTTATAGCGAGCTACAGAATCCTGTTCGTGACGCCCAAGTTGAGTCGCACAGAGCCAGAGGTTTTGGGGGTACTCGGCACCGAGCCCGTCGACTTCTATGGGGTATGTCACGGCTTTACCCGGCAATTGAATCAGAGTCTATTTTACTATGTAGAAGTGTATAAACTATAAATATATGTATATATATATGTCACAATGACATGTATATATATATATATGTATTCTATGTGTGTATATTTTGTGTTTACAACGAAAGAAAGTGTTTTTTTAGTTGCGATATTTTGTATCCATAGACTTACATGGGACTTCCGGTATCGGAATCGGATATCGACGATATTTAGTGATATCGGCGATACCATTCCGATCCGATATTTTTAGATATCGAGCAGTATCGCTCAACACTAGTCAACACTGCAAATATTGACTTGCTGCATTAACTCATTCTAACTGTCAATATGAGCTTTTGTTACTCATATGTTTGCAATTATATTTCTGTCTGTGATAAAAACATCTGTCAAACACACATAAAACCGGAGGGCAGCAGTTCACGTGAAAATATAATATTTGTGTCATTCTCAAAACTTTTGGCCATGACTGTACTGTCAGAAATTTTGAAAATGGGCAGTCCTGACCAAATGGAATGATGATGCTTTGGCAGCCCTTTTTCGGAAGGGTCTGTCAGAAAATGTAAAGGACGTTATGGTAGGATTCCCTGTTCCCTCTGGTCTCAATGATTCTATGTCTTTGGATATTTAAATTGACAGACGTTTGCGGGAGCGCAGAGGTATGCGTGAGATAGTGTTGCCTTGTGGGCCAGCTCCTGAGCCCAAGCAGTGTGATGGAGTGACTTCTGGGGCTCAGCGTCATGAGTTTCGTAAGCGCAATGGGTTATGTTTCTACTGTGGTGACGCTTCCCATGCTATTTCCGTCTGCCCTAAGCGGGGAAGACGTTTTGCGAGCTCAGTTGTCTTGGGTAGTGTTCAGACTAACTTTCTGTTGACTGTTAACCTGATTTGCTCCCTGTCCACATTTTCGACTCAGGCTTTTGTTGATTCAGGAGCAGCTATTAACTTGATGGATTTTGACTTTGCCAAACGTTGTGGGTTTCCCATGATACCCCTGCGGAAGTCTATTCCTTTGCTGGGCATTGATTCTACCCCTTTGGCGGAAAATAAACCCCAGTTTTCTATTCAGGTGATAATGAGGGTTGAACCAGATCATCAGGAGAGTTGCAAATTTCTGGTGTTGCATAATCTGCATGACATTATTGAACTGGGTTTCCCTTGGTTACAGACTCATAATCCTGCTTTGGATTGGAAATCTGTGTCTGTGACCAGTTGGGACTGCCAATGTGTTAATACTGACACTCCTATTTTTTCTGCCTCTCCCCAGTCTCAGGATGTCCCTGACTTTTTGACTGATTTTTGTGATGTGTTTAGTGAAAGTAAATCTGCATCCTTACCTCCTCACAGGAGCTATGATTGCGCTATTGAGTTAGTGACTGGTGGTAAATTTCCTAAAGGTCTCCTTTTTAATTTATCTGTACCTGAACATGATGCTATGCAATCTTATATCAATGAGTCATTGGAGAAGGGTCATATCAGACCATCCTCCTCACCCTTGGGCGCC
>JARQOD010000010.1:11222084-11256607 GCA_033576555.1 Oophaga sylvatica
ATGAGAATACACCTCCACAAAAAAAGACAATGTATTTGAAGTTATGTTTCGCTGTTTGCATTCTCTGGTGTACAGAAGTCTTGCCCAATCCAGCTCTTGTTCATTTTTAAAAGAGTCAGCCTGTCAGCATTGTCAGTTGACAGGCGGATACGCTTATCTGTTATAATTCTACCACCGGCACTAAAAACCCGCTCTGACAGAATGCTAGCAGCAGGGCAGGCCAGGACCTCCATGACGTAGAGAGCCAGATGATGCCATGTGTCCAACTTGGATACCCAATAATTAAAAGGCACAGAGGAATCCCGGAGGATGTTTGTACGATCTGCAATGTACTCCCTCACCATCTTCCCAAACATTGCACTGCTTGTGCCAGCACCCCTTGCCTCTGTGGTGGCACGATGGGAGGGTCTGAGAAACTGTCCCAGAACTTTGCCATTGTTCCCCTGCCTGAACTGGATTGTACTTCTGTCTCTCTAGCTTGGACTCCTTGGCTGTACAACAAACTCTGACGTCTGCTGCCAGCGTTCTCACATGGGAATTTTTTCCGTAATTCTGCTACAAGGGCCCTGTGGTACAGCAACATTTTTGCACACCTGTCTTCTTCAGGAAGAAGAGATTGAAAGTTTTCCTTGTAGCGTGGGTCTAGAAGTGTCACCAACCAGTAATGAGTGTCACCGAAAATTTTTCTAATGCGGGAGTCATTGGAAATGCAGCGCAACATAAAGTCAGCCATGCGTGCCAGACTAATAAAAGGCAAGAATTTCGTGTCCTCACCAACAGGACAACTGCATGCTGTCCTCCTCCTTCTCATCCTCATCCTCCTCCTCCCCCCTGTCCTCAGGCCATCCCGCTGAACAGACAGTATGACAGCTGTGCTTGTAGTACCGTCTATAGCCCATGAAAGTAGCTCCTGTTCTTCCTTCACCTCCTCCTCATTGTCTACCAATCCACGTTGCGACGACTTGAGTGTAATCACTCTGTATGGTTCCTTGCTCCATGTCCTCATGCTCTGCCTGCAATGCATCATCTTTAATTGTGAGCAGAGAGGTTTTCAGAATGCTGAGAAGCGGGATGGTGACGCTAATTATGGTGTCATCACTAGTGTTGAGCGATACGATACCGCAAGTATCGGGTATCGACCAATATTAGCTGTATCGGACTTTCGATACTTAGTTCCGATATTTTCCATATATCGTATACCGGAATCGGAAGTTCCCATAATTCTTTGAGAGGCAATGTGATTTTAGTCAGCCAATGAGGAATCCTAAGAAGTGTGGGCACATCCTGTACTGCTGCGGTCATGTTAACTAATGGCATGGCTGTGATTGGATGCTGAAATGATGTCAGAATGCACTATAAAAGGCGCCGCCGCCATTTTAGCGTCACTGTGCTGTGAATTCAGTAAGGGACAGAACGCTGCTGTGCTGACTCTGAGGGACAGTTAGAGATTGCGATTTAGTGTACTGTGCTTTAGGCAGGCTAGCACCAACCGCTGTGTAAAGCTTCCTTTTGCCTGCAGTGTTGTTTTAACAGCTCTGCAAGGTGTGTGTGAGTGCAGGTGACGCTGCAGTTTGCTCTGCATGCAACGCTGTCTGTAGGCATCTGCACGTGTCACTCACAGACTCTTTTTTTTTTTCTTCAGTGTAATTCTTGCTGCTCCATGCAATTTAACTATTAGTGTGACGCGCTTCCATCCGTATCCAATACATTGGTTGCAAACAGTATAGAAGTAGACAAAGGAGTAGCCTTTCACAGATTGTGAACAGTTGTGTTTCAGTGTTCACTTCAGTCTGTGTTTTTTATTTTTTGAGTGCACATCACGCTCCAGTTACTTGTTCAAGCACTGCTGCTTGTACTCTGCTGAGCGTGTCTCAGTTCCTCATCCTTGTCATTTCTCTCCAATTGGTTCTGCTCCATTCCATTTAAAATAAATATAATCTATTAGTGTGACGCGCTTCCATCCGTATCCAATACATTGGTTGCAAACACTATAGAAGTAGACAAAGGAGTAGCCTTTCACAGATTGTGAACAGTTGTGTTTCAGTGTTCACTTCAGTCTGTGTTTTTTATTTTTTGAGTGCACATCACGCTCCAGTTACTTGTTCAAGCACTGCTGCTTGTACTCTGCTGAGCGTGTCTCAGTTCCTCATCCTTGTCATTTCTCTCCAATTGGTTCTGCTCCATTCCATTTAAAATAAATATAATCTATTAGTGTGACGCGCTTCCATCCATATCCAATACATTGGTTGCAAACACTATAGAAGTAGACAAAGGAGTAGCCTTTCACAGATTGTGAACAGTTGTGTTTCAGTGTTCACTTCAGTCTGTGTTTTTTATTTTTTGAGTGCACATCACGCTCCAGTTACTTGTTCAAGCACTGCTGCTTGTACTCTGCTGAGCGTGTCTCAGTTCCTCATCCTTGTCATTTCTCTCCAATTGGTTCTGCTCCATTCCATTTAAAATAAATATAATCTATTAGTGTGACGCGCTTCCATCCGTATCCAATACATTGGTTGCAAACACTATAGAAGTAGACAAAGGAGTAGCCTTTCACAGATTGTGAACAGTTGTGTTTCAGTGTTCACTTCAGTCTCTGCGTAATAACCACACTTAGGCCTTATAACTTTTCTGACTTTCTTTATCAATCTACCAAGATGAAGAAGTCAGTGAGTAAGGCACGTGGTCGTGGCCGTGGAGTTTCAGCAGGGAGAGGACGTGGGGATTCTGTGGCTGCTGCCGCCCTCAGTGACACAGCATCCACCATTTATCCCCGTGAGCGTTCCTTTATGCGCACTTTGGTAGGAGCTCGGCGTGCCCCCCTGCTGCGGGAAGAACAAATTGAAGCCGTTGTTGGTTGGATGGCAGCCAATGCATCGACTTCAATTCCTTCCACCTCCTCTCAGGAACACAACACTGTTGAGCAACCATCTGTCTGTTCACCGCCTGTCAAATTGGCCAGGCAGTCAGAGAGTTCTGTACAGAAGCCAGCTGAGTCTCTGCTTCTGTTCTCAGAATCTGTTGTCTCGCAAACACGGGCACAGGCAAGCAGCATTCTGCAATTTGAAGAAGAGGGAGTATGCAGTGATGCGCAACAGCTGTGTCTCTCTCAATCTGAAGAGGCGGGTGAGCCAGTGCCGATGGACAGCACATCGCAGAACGCATCTCATGATGATGATGAGACTCAGGTGCCAGGTTTTGTGGAGCATGGTGCTGCCCAGACCATCCAACAGCAGCAGGTGTTGGAAGAGGGTAGTGGAGATGATGAAGTCCGAGACCCAACATGGCGTGAGCAACAGGAAGGTGGTGGGAGCAGCTCTGAGGAAGAGATTGGCCCAACGGTACAAAGAGGAGGGAGAGGTAGGCTGCAGACTCGCTTGCCTGTAGCCTCCAGTTTGGCACCTGTTGGGAGCAGTTCTCTTACAAATGTCAAATTGGCGCTCCCATGACTTGCACTGCGTGGTCCTTTTTTGACAGACTTGTAGATGATATTTGCTATGTTCAATGCAAGCTGTGTAAGCAAAAAGTTAAAAGAGGTAAAAATATCAGTAACCTGAATACCACAAATATGTGGAAACATGTACGGACAAAGCACGTAGCTGAGTTACAAAGACACACTGGAGATGTAGGCCAACCTACAGCAGCACCTACATCTTCAGGTCGTGTTGGAGCCTCTACCTCCAGCTCACACACACCTGGTTCGGCTTCCTCACAGGATCTCCATGGAAGAACCTCGGTCACTGTTGTCCATAGACAAACTGTTATTCCACCCACAGCAGCAAGTTCACAGTCATCGTCACACTCCCAGACCACAAAACAGCCATCGGTACCACAGGCATGGGATAAAAGACGGCCATACTCGGCAAACCATCCACGAGCACAGGCTCTGAATGCTGGCATTGCAAAACTCCTGTCCCTTGAAATGCTGTCATTCAGGCTGGTGGAGACTGACAGTTTCAGGAACTTAATGGCATTGGCAGTCCCACAATATAATGTGCCAAGCCGATTTTATTTCAGCAGGCAAACCGTCCCTGCTCTGCAAAAACATGTCGAGGGAAACATTAAACATGCGCTACTAAACGCCGTCAGTAGCAGGGTCCACCTGACCACCGATGCGTGGACCAGTACCCATGGCCAGGGACGATACCTTTCCCTCACTGCCCATTGGGTCAATGTTGTGGAGCCGGGTACAGATCTTGCCAGTGGTGCTGTACGTGTTCTGCCAACTCCAAGGATTGCAGGAATCCAGTCTGTACACATTGATTCCTCCTCCTACTCCAGTTCCTCAGAATCATCGCTGCACTAGCCGTCACGGTATACCTCCACATGGACCCGTGAACGCTTACCTGTTGCGACCGATATGAGCACAGCCGTGGCCAAACGTCAACAGGCCGTCCTGAAATTAATTTCCATGGGGAATCGAAGCCACACAGCGCAGGAGCTCTGGGATGCCATCAAGCAGGAGAGCGACGTGTGGTTTTTGTCAGCTAATCTCCAGCCAGGCTTGGTAGTGTGTGACAATGGCCGAAATCTGGTGGCAGCTCTGGGCCTTGGCAACCTCACTCACATACCATGTCTGGCACATGTGCTCAACTTGGTCGTGCAGAGTTTTTTGAGGGACTATCCGGATCTTGATGCACTGCTGCACAAGGTCCGCCTAGAGTGCGCTCACTTGCGACGTTCCAGCATGGCCAGATCGCGCATTGCAGCTCTGCAACGCAGATTTCGCCTTCCTGAACATCGCATAATATGTGACGTACCCACCAGGTGGAATTCCACGTTACATATGTTGGAGCGGTTGTGTGAGCAGCAGCCAGCAGTAATGGAGTATCAGCTGCAACAGGCGCAATCAACTCGCAATTTGCGCCGTTCACACTTCACCACTACTGAGTGGGCCTCTATGAAGGACATCTGCGACGTTTTGTGTGCGTTTGATGTCTCAACGCGGATGGCGAGTGCAGATGATGCACTAGTCAGCATGACTGTCCCCCTTATCTGCCTGCTTCAGAAATCACTGAAAGCACTAAAGGAAGAGGTTTTGGAAGAGGTGGAGGATGAGGAGTCACAAATTCAATTACCTTCAGGACAGTCAGCGCAACGTGGTTCCTCACAAAGGGCTGGGCAGGGCTCACTTTGTGAGGAGGAGTGAGGAGGAGTCAATGGAGGAGGAAGAAATCCCTACAGAGGGAGGTACACAACGCTCTAGTCAGTATGTAGAGCGAGGGTGGGGTGATGCAGAGGAGGCAGAGATGACGCCTCTTCCAGAGGACAGCCTTTGTTGGCCAGTTGGGAGTCTGCAGCACATGGTTGATTTCATGCTTCAGTGCCTGAGAAACGACCGCCGCATCGCCCACTTTCTCACCACGTCAGATTATTGGGTGTACACCCTCCTAGACCCTCGCTACCGGGACAACTTACAAACCCTCATCACACCGGTGAACCGGGACCGTAAAATGCAGGAGTACCAAGACACACTGGTGCAATCCATACTGTTGTACATTCCAGCCGAGAGAGCTGCTGCTGCTACTGCTTTACAAAGCAGCTCTGTGCGTCGAGGCAGTGTAGACACCTCTACAACAAGAGGGAGCACAAGCAGCGCCTCTGCACAGGGCAAGAGCTGTATGTTACAAATGTGGCAAAGTTTTGTGACAGTGCCAGCAAGGTCTACACCATCCGAGACGGCTCCAGTCACCAGGAAGAAACGTTTCCGTAAGATGGTGACAGACTACCGTATTTTTTGGACCGTAAGACGCACTTTTTTTCCTCCAAATTTGGGAGGAAAGTGTGGGTGCGTCTTATGGTCGGAATGTAACATGTGGGGAGGGGGGCAGGGGCAGCGGTGGAGTGGGATCAGCAGGAGGCAAGAAAATATCCCCTCTGCTGCAGGAAACAAGCGCTGGGGAAACCCCTGGTCCCTACTTAAGTGCAGTGAATATTAATCAGCCTCTTTCCCGCCCACCTATCAGCTGAGCAGTGAGCGGGGAGCAGCAGATCACAGAGCCACACAGTTTCCCCAGCGCCTGATTCCTGCAGCAGCTGGGCAGATCGGTGTCTGAAGGAGAAGGAGGCAGCAGGAGCAGCTGGCATACCTGACAGCCTGGGGCTGTGCTGATGGGAGGCTGAATGCTCCTGTGAAGGACCTGTGATGAGGTCATGAAGAGGGTGGGCTGGAGCATCACATGACCAAAGCCCTGCCTCTTCATGATGTCATCACAGGTCCTTCAGACCCACTGTACAACAGAGAATTAATTAAAAGGTTAGGCTACTTTCACACTTGCGTTTTTTTGTGCAGCGCATCATGCGCACATGAAACGCATACGTATCACATTTCTATCATCTCTGTCTCTATCATCTCTGTCTCTATCATCTCTGTCTCTATCATTCTGTCTCTATCATCTCTGTCTCTCTCATCTCTGTCTCTTCATCTCTGTCTCTATCTCTCTGTCTCTATCATCTCTGTCTCTATCATCTATCTCTATCAACTCTGTCTCTATCATCTGTCTCTATTTCTATGCAGCATGTATTTCTATGCAGCCGCACGATCCAGTCTGAGTGCCGGCGGCAGTGCCGGGTGTTCATGCGAGAGACTCACACGAAATTGTGCGAGTTTCTCGCATGTGTGACCCCGGCCTTATACTCACCCTCCAGCGTCTTCACATAGTAGTTTACAGACACCACACTGGTCCCGCAGCACCATCTCCTACCCGTAGCTTCCAACATAATAACATACTATTATATATAATAACACCACGTATAATAGTATGTTATTAAATATTTTACTACATTTTTTGCTTCAAATATATTTTTCCCTATTTTCCACCTCTAAAACCTGGGTGCGTCTTATAGTCCGGTGCGTCTTATAGTCCGAAAAATACGGTACTTGGCTTTCCCTCTAAGTGTACTCCCAGATGCCTCTTCCCCTTTCAAATTTTGGGTCTCTAAGTTGGATACATGGCCAGAGCTTAGCCAGTATGCATTGGAGGTGCTGGCTTGCCCTGCTGCCAGTGTATTATCTGAGCGCGTCTTTAGTGCTGCAGGTGGTGTAGTAACAGACCGTCGCATGCGACTATCCTCAGAGAATGTAGACCGGCTTACTTCTTCTGAAAATGAACAAGGCATGGATCTCACCTGAATTTGCCTGTCCGTTTTCAGATTAAATAACTGTTTGGCAACGTTTTCCATGTCTCCTGTTATGTTCATCTTTCTACCACCTGAACTCTACTCCCTGGGCTACAACACCGCCATTTGTTGCTCGTAAGTAATTGGCAGGGGTACTGACTCCTGGCCAGCCTGGTTACAGCACAACAGCTGTTTCCTGGCAGTGTGAACGTCAATTATCCTCCAATAAGTTGTGCTGTCGTGTTGTATTCGGGTTAGCCGACTTCTATGGTGCCTGCAGTTTAGGTGATTCCTATGTGTGCTGTGGGATATGTAAATAAAGGCTGATTCCATTGTGACAATAGGACAAGCACCCACTGTAGGACTGTGTGATTCGGTAACTGCGGACGGCTTGCGTCCTGTCAACTTACATTTTCATGGGTGTGTTCTGCTACCCGTCCGAGGTCCAGTACCGTCAACTGGTTCTCCCCAGTGCCTTTGGCCTAGGTGCCTCCATCTCCGTATCCGAGTTCCACCAACGTCTGCTGGTCCTTGGTAGTGCTTTGGAGCACAGGTACCTCATGCTTAGTAACCGTGTCACAGTAACGTCAGCTGGTACTCGGTTGTGACATTGCCTCTTTTCCTTCTGCTACCCGTCCGGGGTCCAGTACCGTCAACTGGTTCTCCCCAGTGCCTTTGGCCTAGGTGCCTCCATCTCCGTATCCGAGTTCCACCAACGTCTGCTGGTCCTTGGTAGTGCTTTGGAGCACAGGTACCTCCTGCTTAGTAACCGTGTCACAGTAACGTCAGCTGGTACTCGGTTGTGACATTGCCTCTTTTCCTTCTGCTACCCGTCCGGGTCCAGTACCGTCAACTGGTTCTCCCCAGTGCCTTTGGCCTAGGTGCCTCCATCTCCGTATCCGAGTTCCACCAACGTCTGCTGGTCCTTGGTAGTGCTTTGGAGCACAGGTACCTCCTGCTTAGTAACCGTGTCACAGTAACGTCAGCTGGTACTCGGTTGTGACATTGCCTCTTTTCCTTCTGCTGCCCCTCCGGGTTCCAGCACAGTCAGCTGGTCCTCGTTACTTCCATTGTCTCTTGCTCCATCTGATACCCGTCCGGGTTCCAGTAACGTCAGCTGGTTCTCGGAAATTAGACGACCTTAAAGACCACCCAGAAGAAGATGACGACAACAAGGACGCGAGCATGAAGCCAAACAGCCTGAACACCATCACAAAGAAAAATAAAAGATTACCCAGAAGAAGATCACCAACAGGACAAAGAAGGTTAAGACAAACTACAAGATACAGAACAAGAGACAGAAGAACAATAAGCAGAAGATCAAAAAGCAGAAGAACATGAAGTATAAGACCAAAATGAAGAGCAAAATATATGCTCTAAATTCTAAGCAGAAGAAGACTAAGCAGTGTATGGGGGTGAGTCCGTTCCTCCTCGTGGTGCCCCTGGAAAATGCCTGCTGCTGCAGGCTAAACTGAACACGGACAAATACTGTTGTAATTTAAATCTTTTGTGACAGCAAGAACGGAAGGATGAACAATTCATACTTTTACAGATTACAAGTACAGGAATCTCTGTCACAAATAAGAATATGATGAAGAAGATGAAGAGGAAGAAGATGAAGAATTTGAATATGAAGAAGATTAATAGTTTAATAATAACAATATGAGTAATATAAACAAAAACATGAATAGCAAGAAGTTTAAGAAGAAGATTAAGAAGGTGAAGATGAATAATAATTTGATGAGAAAGATGATGCTGCTGAAGATTATGAAGGAGAAAGTGTGGCACTGGCAAAAGTTAAAAAGGTGAAGAGCATGGAAGTTGTGAAACATACATATTTGCCAAAATAGAAAAAAGGTTAACAACATTGTCAATTTGTTCGTCAATCCAAACGTATTTCCAAAAAAATATATATTAATGCTATTCCAATGCATTGGGTTAAACATGTATGCCTTTATTGTCTCCTCAACCTCCCCAATACATTCTACATTACTCTTTGTTGTTTTCCTTCATGTACAATTAACCAACAAGGCAAGAATGGGTTTTTTTTAATGTTGATATTTGGTTCCCATAGACTTACATGGGACTTCCGTATCGGTATCGGGTATCGCCGATATTTTAGTGATATCTGCGATAACATTCCGATCCGATATTTTTAGATATCGAGCAGTATCGCTCAACACTAGTCATCACCGCTCACGATCTTGGTGCAGTTCTCAAAGTTCTGGAGGATGGTACATAGGTCTGACATCCATGTCCACTCCTGAGGTTTATGTGTGGAGCCTGATGTTAGGGTTCGATTTCCCACTGCTGCACAAGGGGAGTCTCGAACCCGTCCCGCTGCGGTCTCCCATTCATCTCCGGCCGCAGTGGAGCCTGCTCAGCAGAGGCGTCGGTCCAGGAGTCTTGCCCACTCCACTACTGGGCAGTGACTTGTTGCTGCCTTTCCTGGATCTGCTATTATAGCCAATGCTGGAGCAGACGTCTTTGGGACAAAGTACTGCATTTTCCCTTCTGAGCATGCCCAGAGTGAGATCTCTCATTGGAGATCAGGGGTCACATGCTCAGGTACTGCAGCAGCTCCTATTGGTCCGCCAGTAAGGCCCTGTTACTACGAGTCTTCTGGAACAGGTTTCTCATTGGTCCTTGTTCCTGGAAGGTCCTGTAGTTGTTGCTATTAAAGGGTAGCATGGCTGGGCCGCCATGCGCTAATATCAACCATTGTATGCTATGCGCCAGTGTGGTCATGCGTGTGTGTGGTTAGGGACCCGGCTGAAATAAGCCACTAGAATACCGACTTAATCGGTGAGGAGTTTGGTGTGCTAGCTGGTCAGGGTCGGTGTCCTAGATGCCCTAGATTACCGGCATAACCGGTGAGGAGTTTGATTGCCGTATTCAGGGTCTGGCGTTCAGACGCCATAGATTGCGGGTGACTCCCGCGAGGACATTAGCGCATGACCACGTATTATGCTCGCTTAGCAATTATCCGTGTACCTGAGAGCCTGACAGGACACGGTACTTTTTCTCAGCGGCTCTGTGACGTAACAGGGTTCGCTTTTGACGCTAGACAGCGCCCTAGCGTTTTACTTTGCGGCTCACTGAAGTTAAGTGAGTTCGCACCTATCGCCATATAGCGCTGTGGCATCCCGTTAGCGGCTCTGGGGATTAACAGAGTTCGCACTTACTGCCACAACGCGCTACGGCGTTTATTTTTGCGACTCTGCGGGATAACAGAGTTTGCTACTTTCGCCATCTTATTAGCAGCGGGCTTCGCCTGCACGGTGGACCCCGGGCTGCGAACGCACCTCTCTATTATATCTATTAGGTGCGTTCCGCAGACCCTAACATAATATTAGCGCCAGGGTCTGGCTAGTAAAATGGCGGATGACCAGCGTCTAAGGCAGTATATCCAGCAGCTGGAGGGAAGGTTGGCGGCTCTTGAGCGCACAACCTCAGCTGTGGATATTACCGCAGTCGCTGTTCAGGCTGCTAGCGTGGTTGCAGCCAGTTTGTCCTCTGCTACCTCTGTCCCTACATTATCCCACCTCCCGCTTCCTGACAAGTTTGCCGGTGACAGCAAGCAATGTCGGGGATTCGTGAGTCAGTGCTCTATACAGCTCGAGCTTCTGGCTGCACATTTCCCCACGGATCGGGCACAAGTGGGTTTTGTACTGTCTCTACTCTCGGGCAGAGCGTTGGAGTGGGCAAAACCGCTGTGGGAGCGTGACGATCGTTGTGGTGCGGAATGCTCCTCGGTTTTTGGAGGCTCTGAAAAAGGTCTTTTTAGGACCTCAGGTCACGCACGATACGGCACTCCAACTGCTGACAATGTCACAGGGCTTGTCCATGGTCAGCCAGTTCTCAGTCCAATTTCGGACTTTGGCCTCTGAATTAGAGTGGCCAGATAAAGTTCTTATTCCAGTGTTCTGGAGAGGACTGGCAGACCATGTAAAGGACGCTTTGGCTACCAGGGAGATTCCTGCCACACTGGAGAAACTCATTTCTATATCTACCCGCATCGACCTCCGTTTTCACGAGCGGAGGTTAGAGCGGACCCAGTGTAGGCAGAGGTTTCGGCTGGCAACCCACCTTTGCCAAACCTCTGGAATTTCCCGTTTGGGCGTCTGACTCCCCAGAGACCGTGGAGAATACTCGAGTGGGATCTAAGTGTCGGACCACTCGAGTATCCGTGGTCTGTAGAGTGTGTCAGCAGTCAGGACATTATGCCAACCGATGTCCCCAGCGAATAAGTAAACGGTCATGTTCCGTGACCATGGGTGCAGAGTCATTAGACGCGAGGGATTTTGCTCCGAAGATGCTCCTTAAAGGGTTAATCTCTCTAGGTTCATCCACCCTTCCCGCCAAGCTTTGTGTGGACTCTGGGCAGAGGGGAATTTTATGTCCTCCTCCTTTGCCTCTCGCCATTCCATACCGCTGGTGACGCTCGCCGAGCCAATATCGGTGAGAGTGTTGAATGGAGCAATCCTGCCCTCACAAATCACCCACCAGACTGTCACTCTACCTCTGTCTATGTTCTCCTTCACATCAGGAGAATATATCCTTTTTGTCCTTCCTGAGGGAATAGATGAGGTTTTGTTGGGATTACCCTGGCTTCGCCACCACTCTCCCCATATTGAGTGGTCCTCTGGGAGAATATTGGGTTGGGGTGATCATTGCAGAGACAAATGTCTCAGAGAGGACGTTCAGGTTTCCACAACGGAGATACCCATAGATCTTGATTCTCTTCCCAAGGTTTATCGGTCATACGCAGACGTATTCTCCAAAAAGGCAGCGGAGACTCTGCCGCCTCATCGCCCTTATGACTGTCCTATAGACCTCTTGCCTGGAACGGAGCCCCCTCGGGGAAGAGTGTATCCTCTCTCTCTTCCTGAGACGGAGGCCATGTCACAATACATCCAGGAAAATCTGGCCAGAGGGTTTATTAGGAAGTCAGTGTCACCAGCAGGGGCAGGATTTTTCTTTGTGCAGAAGAAGAATGGAGAATTACGACCGTGTATAGACTATAGGGGTCTTAACGCCATTACCGTTAAGAACAAATATCCTTTGCCCCTAATATCTGAGCTCTTTGATAGGCTCCGGGGAGCAAGGGTATTTACTAAGCTGGATCTTCGTGGTGCCTATAACCTGATCCGCATCCGTGAGGGGGACGAATGGAAGACGGCGTTCAATACCAGAGATGGACATTACGAATATCTTGTGATGCCCTTCGGGCTCTGTAATGCTCCAGCCGTCTTCCAAGATTTCGTAAATGACATCTTCCGGGACATGCTTGCCACCTCTGTGGTAGTCTATCTGGATGACATTCTCATCTTTTCTCCAGATATGGACACCCACCGGAGAGATGTTTGCAGGGTCTTCGACCTCTTGCGGGCAAATTCTTTATATGCGAAGTTGGAGAAGTGTGTGTTTGAGCAGGAGTCTTTGCCATTCCTGGGCTATATCATCTCCACTCAGGGATTGGCTATGGATCCTGCCAAACTACAGGCTGTAATGGATTGGCAAGAACCCCACTCTCTTAAAGCGGTGCAGCGCTTTATGGGGTTCATTAATTACTATTCCAATTCATTCCCACTTCTCTACTTTGGTTGCTCCCTTGGTAGCCCTCACCAAGAAAGGAGCCAATCCCAAATTGTGGTCAGAGGAGGTCTCCAAGGCCTTTACTTCAATCAAGTCCCATTTTGCTAGCGCTCCTATCCTACATCGTCCCGAGGTTGATAAGCCTTTTATATTGGAGGTAGATGCCTCGTCCGTTGGTGCTGGAGCAGTCCTTTTTCAAAAGGATGCTCAAGGTCGTAAACATCCTTGCTTCTTCTTCTCCAAGACCTTCACACCTGCGGAGAGGAATTATTCCATTGGGGATAGGGAGTTGCTAGCCATGAAGTTGGCCTTTTCTGAGTGGAGACATCTCCTGGAGGGGGCTCGCTTTCCCTTCCAAGTGTTCACTGACCACAAAAATTTGGTCTATTTACAGACCGCCCAGCGGCTAAATTCCCGTCAGGCCAGATGGTCCCTGTTCTTCTCCCGATTCCATTTCACCCTCCATTTTCTCTCAGGGGAGAAGAACATTCGTGCTGATGCTCTGTCTCGCTCCGTGGTGTCCTCTGAGGAGGTGGAGGAGGAGCCTCGGCTGATTGTCCCCACAGAGAGCCTAAGAACTGTGGCCCCGGTTTCGCTTGAGTCTGTGCCTCCGGGCAAGACTTTTGTGCCCATCAATTTGCGACCGGAGATTCTCTCTTGGGCACACTCGTCCAGGGTGGGTGGACATTTTGGGGCAAAGAGGACATCTGAGTTGCTGGCGAGGACATACTGGTGGCCACATATGGTCCGTGACGTCAGGGAATACGTTCAGGCATGCGTCTCCTGCGCCAAGAATAAGTCCCCCCGACAACGGCCAGCTGGGTTACTCTTTCCTTTACCAGTGGCAGACAGGCCCTGGGAGATGGTCGGGATGGATTTTGTGGTTGGCTTACCCAAGTCTCGGGGCTGCACCATCATCTGGGTGATAACCGACCACTTCTCCAAAATGGTGCACTTGGTGCCGTTACCACGGTTACCGTCTGCACGGGCCTTGGCAGCATTATTCATTAGGCATATTTTCCGCCTACACGGTATGCCAGACAAAATTGTTAGTGATCGAGGTCCCCAGTTTGCGTCTCGGTTCTGGAGAGAGCTGTGTCGTTTACTCAGCATTGAGTTGAATCTCTTCTCTGCATACCATCCCGAGACGAATAGGTTGGTAGAGAGGGCCAACCAGACCTTGGTCACATACTTGCGACATTTTGTCTCTGCCAGGCAGGATGACTGGGCATCCTTGCTACCGTGGGCTGAGTTTGCTCTAAATAATGCTGTGGCTGACTCCACCGGACAGACCCCATTCCTCCTGAACTACGGTCTGCATCCGCGGGTACCAGTGCCTATGCCCGTGTCTTCCGCCGATTCCAGGGTGGCAGACTGGGCTGTGGAGGCACGGGACATTTGGGACCGCACTCAGAATGCCATTCAGGCCTCCAAAGAGAGGATGAGGTCTTCGGCCGATGTCCATCGGCGCCCCGCTCCTACGTTTGCTCCGGGTGACCTAGTGTGGCTTTCTGCCCGAAACATCAGGCTACGGGTAGAGTCCACCAAAGTTGGCACCTCGCTTTTGGGCCCCTTTAAAGTTCTTGAGCAGGTGAACCCGGTAGTTTACCGCCTAGCCCTTCCGCCTCGCCTTGGTATCACTGACACCTTTCACGTGTCCCTCTTGAAACCCGTGGCCATTTCCCGGTTTTCCGAGTCATCTGCTGGGACGTCGTGTTCATCTACCGACGATCATGAGGTGAACGCCATTGTTGGGTGCAAGGTGGTACGAGGCAAAAAATTTTATTTGGTGGATTGGAGGGGTTATGGGCCTGAGGATAGATCCTGGGAGCCTGCCGAGCATGTTCACGCTCCGCAGCTCATCGCTGCCTTTGAGCGCAGCGAGGCCCAGAGAAGGGGGGGCAATGTTAGGGTTCGATTTCCCGCTGCTGCACAAGGGGAGTCTCGAACCCGTCCCGCTGCTGGTCTCCCATTCATCTCTGGCCGCAGTGGAGCCTGCTCAGCAGAGGCGTCGGTCCAGGCGTCTTGCCCACTCCACTACTGGGCAATGACTTGTTGCTGCCTTTCCTGGATCTGCTATTATAGCCAATGCTGGAGCAGACGTCTTTGGGACAAAGTACTGCATTTTCCCTTCTGAGCATGCCAGAGTGAGATCTCTCATTGGAGATCAGGGGTCACATGCTCAGGTACTGCAGCAGCTCCTATTGGTCCGCCAGGAAGGCCCTGTTACTACGAGTCTTCTGGAACAGGTTTCTCATTGGTCCTTGTTCCTGGAAGGTCCTGTAGTTGTTGCTATAAAAGGGTAGCATGGCTGGGCCGCCATGCGCTAATATCAACCAATGTATGCTATGCGCCAGTGTGGTCATGCGTGTGTGTGGTTAGGGACCCGGCTGAAATAAGCCACTAGAATACCGACTTAATCGGTGAGGAGTTTGGTGTGCTAGCTGGTCAGGTCGGTGTCCTAGATGCCCTAGATTACCGGCATAACCGGTGAGGAGTTTGATTGCCGTATTCAGGGTCTGGCGTTCAGACGCCATAGATTGCGGGTGACTCCCGCGAGGACATTAGCGCATGACCACGTATTATGTCGCTTAGCAATTATCCGTGTACCTGAGAGCCTGACAGGACACGGTACTTTTTCTCAGCGGCTCTGTGACGTAACAGGGTTCGCTTTTGACGCTAGACAGCGCCCTAGCGTTTTACTTTGCGGCTCACTGAAGTTAAGTGAGTTCGCACCTATCGCCATATAGCGCTGTGGCATCCCGTTAGCGCTCTGGGGATTAACAGAGTTCGCACTTACTGCCACAACGCGCTACGGCGTTTATTTTTGCGACTCTGCGGGATAACAGAGTTCGCTACTTTCGCCATCTTATTAGCAGCGGGCTTCGCCTGCACGGTGGACCCCGGGCTGCGAACGCACCTCTCTATTATATCTATTAGGTGCGTTCCGCAGACCCTAACACCTGAACTGAATATCACAGTCTTGTTGATGCTGGTAGGCAACAGCTGCCCTCTTCTGCTCACAAATCCTTTCCAACATATGCAATGTAGAGTTCCAACATGTGGGGATATCACACATCAGTCGGTGAGCCGGAAGCTGCAAACGCTGCTGAAGCACTGCAAGGGTGGCTGAAGCTGTAGCTGACTTTCTAAAATGGGAAGACAGACGGCGTACTTTCACTAGCAGATCCGGCAGCTCCAGGTAGCTTTTGAGAAAATGTTGAACCACGAGGTTAATCACATGGGCCAGGCAAGGTACGTGTGTGAGCTTACCTTGCCTCAGAGCCGCCACCAGGTTCCGGCCATTGTCACACACGACCTTGCCTGGCTGTAGGTTCAGCGGTGTCATTCAAATATCTGACTGCTTTTTCAATGCTTTCCACAACTCTTCTGCATTGTGCGGTTTGTCACCTGTGCAGATTAGCTTCAGCGCAGCCTGTTGCCGCTTGGCTGAGGCAGTGCTGCAGTGCTTCCAGCTTCTCAATGATTTGTTCATTTCAGAGATGGAGGCTGAAGAAGAGGATGAGGAGATGGAGATGCAGGAGCTGTAGACTGTGGGGGCAACACTGATTGACATAGGGCCCGCAATCCTCGGCATGGGAAGGATGTGTTCCATCCCAAGGTCTGACTGGGTCCCGCTTCCACTGTTAACCCAGTGTGCCATCAGTGAGATGTACCGTCCCTACCCACATGCAATTGTCCACTGTCCGTGGTTAGGTGGACTTTTCCATTAACAGCATTGTTGAGGGCAATGGTAATGTTGTGGGACACATGCTAGCATAATGCCGGTAAGGCACAATGGGAGAAATAGTGGCGACTGGGGACCGCGTACCTTGGGATGGCCGCCGTCATCAGGTTGTGGAAAGCTTCTGTCTCAACGAGCCTAAAAGGCAACATTTCGAGCGCAAGCAGATGACAAATGTGCAAATTAAATACTTTGGCCTGTGGGGCATTGGCTGGGTATTTCCTCTTGTGTTCCAATGACTGGGGTATAGACAACTGAAGGCTGGCCTGGGACACGGATGTGGACGGGCTTGATGATGGTGCTGGTTGACTGTGGGCAACAACAGGTGCATGGAATGAGCCATCTTCACAGGCACGGTGAACTGGGGATTGGCTTGTATGCAAAACAGTGGACGAAGCAGTGTTGTCACCTGCAGACAGTGTTCCTGGAGCCTGGGGTTCGGCCGACAAAGCCGGGTGCTTTGCTGCCATGTGACTAATCATGCTGGTGGTGGTCAGGCTGGTAGTTTTGCTACCCCTGCTGATGTGGGCATGGCAAGTGCTGCAAATGGCCTATTTAGTGTTATTGGCAGAGTCTTTAAAAAATAACCAGACTCGGGAAGATCTAACAGTTGGAATGGCAACTTTCATCCTGTTGGTGTTATGGGGAAGAGATGCATGCCTTCTGTCTGCAGCCAACACACTGCTTCTTCCTGCCTGTTGGGGTGATATGCCTCCTTCCACATGTGTGCTGCTGTCCTCTCTCTGCATGTCCTCCTGCGAGGTTGGGTCAGTCACTATGCATCCACCACCTCGTCTTCCACATCCGCACCCTGCTCCTCCTCCTGACTTTCCAGCAATTGTGTCTCATCATTGTCCACCTCTTGTGACTGTGGCTGCTCAAAGATTTGTGCATCGCTACATGGAATATCATCTTGCCCCGCTTCAAGTGGAAGCAAGCGAGAGGCACGAATCTCCAAATGGAAAACTGAACAGCTCTTCGGAGTGTCCGAGTGTGGGATCAGTTGTCCTAGGGCACTCCGCATGGTGGGAGGAAGGAGGATCAGGGTGAGTAATATCCGGTCCACACTCACGGCTTCTCAGACTTGACCGTGTGGAAGACATGGTGGTGGTGGTGGCTAAGTCACTGTAAGCATTTTCCGCTATCCAACCAACAACCATTTCACACTGCTCTGGCTTCAATATTGGTGTGCTGCGTTCCCTTGGAAACTGGGAAAGGAAGGTCAAGCGCGAAGATGTGGGTCTTTGCTGTGGCCCACTTTCAGCTTGGCCACGGCCTCGTCCTCTGCATGCACCATCAGTATCACGTCCACTTCCCCCTCTCTTGCCCCTTGCCTGGCCCATTTTAAATGGACTACTGAAATATTTGAAAAGCTCAATACAAATGGATTTATTTGGAGAAAAATTATATGTGATCAGTATGCCTGCAAAGTTAAGATTTTTCCACCACAGATACATCAGGCCTCAGCCTGAGATAACAGACTGTATTAATTTTGTTGGTTATGTTTTTTTGTTACTTTTTGAAAACACAAAATAATGAGTAGAACAAGGCTAGCAGACAGACCTATGCAACGCATGCCTGCAAAGAAAAGATTTTTCCACCACAGATACGCCAGGCCTCAGCCTGAACTAACAGACTGTATTAATTTTTTTTTGAGGTTTTGTGTTAATTTTTGAAAACACAAAATAATGAGTAGAACAAGGCTAGCAGACAGAACTATTCAACGCATGCCTGCAAAGCAAAGATTTTTCTACCACAGATACACCAGGTCTCAGCCTGAAATAACAGACTGTATTAATTTTTTTGGTTATGTTTTTTGTTACTTTTGAAAACAATAAAAAATGAGTAGAACAAGGCTAGCAGACAGAACTATGCAATGTATGTATGGCCTGTTTTGTTCTGTTTTTTAGCTGTATATAAGTACAGTCACACCTTTCAGCACGCACAGATATGAGCTGGAACGGAGATACCACACCAAAACATGTGTGGCCTGTATTCCAATTACACCTGGGGCTAGCTATATACAGCCAATATGTAATACAGGTAGCAGCAGCAGCACCAGAACACAGGAAGGGAATGGACCCTCTTGATGTATGCAATGATCTATATACACACATACAGTGCCTGCAGGCCTTGCACTGATGTGTATAGAGCGAAGTACACTCCCCTGCCTACCCAATACTGGAACCTATAAACTCTGGAATTAGTCCTTAGAAGGACTGTTGGTTTATCTGGATTTGAGTAGTTTAGGATGGTAGACCCCACACTGACTAAAAAAATCACCAAATCTGACCCTATCTTGGCAGCAGCTCTCCCTACACTATCTCAATCCGGAGCTCAATGCGGCGAGCAGGGAGGCGTCCGGTCTCTTATACCCCTGATGATGCTGTGCGGCCAGCCAATCACTGCGTTACCACAACAAAGATGGCTATGGCATTTCATTGCCTGGCAGACAATCCCTGCATTGTGATTGGGTCTTTAAAGTCCGCCAAAAATGCTGGGTGGAGACCCGAGTTCCCGCCGAGTAATCCCTGAAATGCTCGGTGCTCGCCGAGTACACTGGAGTACCGTGATACTTGGGCGAGTAACAAGCAGTGGCGAGCACGTTCGCTCATCACTAATAATTGGATAAACCTCCCTCCCAAAAAAAATCCTGAATTGCTGTTTTTTGTTTATTCTGCCTTCCAAAAATTGGAGCAGAAAGCTATAAAAAAATTATGTGTATGAAAATGGTACCAATAAAAATGTCAGCTCGTCCTGCAAAAAAACAAGCCCTCATAAGACTCTGAGGGACAATTTGGAAAAGTTATAGCTCTCAAAATATAGTGATGCAAAGAACTAGTTTTTGCGATAAAAAGCATCTTTTAGTGTCGGACAGCAGCCAAACATAAAAACCCAATATAAATCTGGTATCGCTGTGATCACACCGAACCCAAAGAATAAGGCTACTTTCACACATCAGTTTTTTGCCGTTAGGCGCGATCCGGCAGTTTTTGAAAAAAACTGATCCGTTTTTTTTTACCGCCGGATCAGTTTTTTTCTCATTGACATGTATTAGCGCCGGATCGCGCCGCATTTCATTGCGTTTAGTCAGTTTTCTGCTGGATCCGTCATAGATTTTAATTCCGGCGGCCGGACAGGACGCATCATGTAACTTTTTTCTGCCGGAAACACCTGACAGCGCCTGAAGCAGCGCGTCAGGCTAGGCCAAACGATACAAGTCTATGGGAGCCGGGAAGCCGAACCAAGGTCTCTCTCTCTCAGACATGCATACTATACATTTTCCGGGTTCAAAATTTCACGACGGATCCGGCACATCAGTTTTTTGCATTCTAAGCCGGATCCGTCTTTTTAGCAATTGGACGGATTGTGCCTGATTGCAAAAAACTGATGTGTGAAAGAGGCCTAAAGTCGTCTAATCACTTATACCGCAGGAGGAGTGGTGTAAAAAATAAATAAAACCAATTCTTCACCTGCTGTTGATTGCAGTAAGGCTCGTAGTACATTTTTCCTGCAATTTTCGCTGAGCGCTTACACTGGGCTTTCCGTGTAAATCTCTGAAATATGTGATTCAGAAGGAACCCTCGATGGAAGATTCCCTATAATAAGGCAGATAGAAGCACTGTCGACGCCATCTTACCGGTGTTCCGGCAAAAGAAATTCAGCAAATTATCTGCTCCCAAATCCAAATGCCCCTCACTTCTGAGTCCCACAGTGTACATAAACCATATATAGCGTCCACATGTTTGGCATTTCTGAAGCGATGAGAGCCCACCTAACTTAGGCCGCTTTCACATTTGCGTCTGTACGCGCAGCGTTTGATCTGCATAGATCCGCATGTGTCATGCGTACATATCTTTAACATGGTGTACGCAGGGACATGTGTTTGCATGAGTTCACATGCGTTTGCATACACATGCGTCGTTTCGTGGTGTGCGGCGGTGACAGTTGAACGCAAAATGTATTTTTTGAAGCGTTAAAAATCCATCAAATATGTGCAGTCATGCGCATGCGGATGAGTGCGTCAAAAAAACGCATTACTGTCTATGGTAACGCATTGGTACGCAAGGACATGCGCATGGATGCGTTTGATGCGTATGCAGACTTCAGACTGCTCATGTCCAGGAACTGATTACAGCAGCTGGAAATATCAAATGCGTGCGCATAAACAACGCAATTTTCCACAGCATGTGCACAGCAATTTTTTTCCCCTCCCCATTGAGTAACACTGTTTGATCAAACACTTGAAAATCCGCTGCGGATCCGCAACAAATCCGCAACGTGTGCACATACCCTTAGGGGCTCTACCAATGTGACATGGCACCATCAAACCATTCCAGCAAAATCTGAACTCCAATATGGCACCTCTTCCCTTCTGAGCTGTGCACTGTGCCTCAAAAGTAGTATTCCCCAACATATGGGGTATCGGCTTACTCAGGAGAAATTTCACAACAAAATGTATCATGCAATTTCTCCTGTTACCCTTATGAAAATGCAAAATTTGGAGCCAAAATAACATTTTGTGGGGAAAAAGTGATTTTTTTTATTTTCACTGCTCAACGTTATATACTTATGTGAAGCAACTGGGGGTTCAAGGTGCTCACCACACATCTAAATACATTAATTTAGGGGTCTAGATTCCAAAATGGGGTAATTTATGAGAGTTTTCCACTGTTTAGGCACATCAGGGGCTCTCCAAATCGGACATGACATCAACTAATGATTCCAGGAAATTTTACATTCAAGAAGTCAAATGACGCTCCTTCCCTACCAAGCCATGCCGTGCGCCCAAACAGTAGTTTTCTCCCTCATATGGGGGTATCAGCATACTCAGAAGAAATTGCACTACAAATGGTATGGTGCAATTTCTCCTGTTACCTTTATGAAAATGCAACATATGGGGTTAAAACATATTTATGATAATAATATGATTTTTTTATTTTCATGGCTCAACGTTATAGACTTCTATGAAGCACCTGAGAATTCAATGTGCTCACCATACATCTAGATCCGTTCCCTTAGGGGTCTAGTTTCCAAAATGGTGTCATTTGTGGGATTTCCACTGTTTAGGCACATCAGAGACTCTCTAATCGCAACATGGCGTTCGCCAATTGTTTCAGCAAATTTTGCATTCAAAGGGCGCTCCTTCCCTTTTGAGCTCTGCCGTGCTCCCAAACAGTGGTCCTCTCTCTCTTATGGGGTATTAGCATGCTCAGGAGAAATTACTCAATATATTTTGTGGTCCATTTTTCCTGTTACCCTTGTCAAAATAAACAAAATTGTATGTGAATGAATTTTCTGTGAAAAAAGTTAAATGTTAATTTGTTTTCCAGATTCTAAAAATTCCTGTGAAGCATCTGAAGGGTTAATAATCTTTTTTGAATGTGCTTTTGAGCACGTTGAGGGGTGCAGTTCTTAGAATGGTATCACTTTTGGGTATTTTCCATCATATAGACCCCTCAAAGTGACTTCAAATGTGAGGTGGTCCCTAAAAAATGGTTTTGTAAATTTTGTTGGAAAAATGAAAAATTGCTGGTCAACTTTTAACCCTTATAACTTCCTAACAAAAAAAAATTTGGCTCCAAAATTGTGCTGATGTAAGGAAGATGTGGGAAACATTTTATATTAACAATTTTGTGTGACATATCTCTGTGACTTAAGAGCATGAAAATTCAAAGTTTGAAAATTGCAAAATTTTAAAAAATTTTAAAAAATTTCCGTTTCTTTCACAATGTAACGCATGTCATATCAAATAAATTTTACCACTATCATGAAGTACAATATGTCGCGAAAAAACTCTCTCAGTATCACCAGGATCCTTTGAAGCATCCAGAGTTATAAAGTGACGGTGGTCAGAATTGTAAAAATTGGCCTTGTCATTAATGTGCAAACCACCTTCGAGGCTAAAGGGGTTATACATGTGATCAGTTCATTGGCTGACACCATGTTCAGCAGATGCACAGATACAGACAGTAGAACCACTGGTTGAATACCTTATTTAATTTTGTTTTTAAAAGTCTAATACCTCTTTAGAACTACTAGCAATTATACTACTGAATCATAGTTCTTGGCTCTGGATAAGAATTAAAGTTCATCCCACTCACTGCACGCACTCCACAAAAATACTACTAACGCTAATAGCTCTCAGCTCATTTTCACATAATTCCACCTAAATTTCTGGTCCACATGCAGTAAGAAGCAGCTGCAAGAAAGACATGTTCTTTTGATAATTTATGATAAATCAGTGGTGAGGCGTTTGTAATATAGAAATCGCAGGATCACTCACCAATTCTCTGTTAATTCACTCTGCAACAAGAAATAAGCAGTGTAAGGCCGGGGTCACACTTGCGAGAATCTCGCAAGAGTCTCGCACCTCAATACCCGGCACTGCCGCCGGCACTCTGAACCGGATCGTTTATCTGTCTAGAAATACATGCAGCCGCACACTCCGGTCCTGAGTGCCGGCGGCAGTGCCTGGTATTGAGGTGCGAGATTCGTGCAAATTTTTCACAAGTGTGACCCCGGCCTATCACAGAGGCTATAAAAGGAAACGGTGCAAATTTTTGTAAATATATTGCAACAATGAGTTTTCTATCACGTTGAACTAGATACACAACATACAAGAAAAAAAGGTAGCACACTGTAGCGCTATAGCTTGCAAACACGAAATATGAAAATATGAAAAATATGAAAAATGAATTACATCACTACCTTAGAAATATGAAAAATTGAGAAGTCTTAGCGCATAAGATGGCCAAATTATGTGAGCCTGATAGCCACGTCAAGGCTCTTCTCGTATATCAGGTCCTAACTAATGCCAATCCTCACTTAGAAAAGTCTGTCTGCATGGGAGCATATGAATCCTCTCTTCAGACTAAAATCTACATCTCTGTGGAGGGGTAATGAACCTGGTGTAATTAAAAAGCCTGTGACCAACAGGTGGAGTGCTCAGGTAGAAGGTAAATGAATACATATCAAAAAACTGACCGGCACATCCAAACATAGATCCAGTGTGAACAGGTGCTAAACCTAGAGTCACCAACTCATATACATACAAGAAAAAAAGGTAGCACACTGTAGCGCTATAGCTTGCAAACACGAAATATGAAAATATGAAAAATATGAAAAATGAATTGCATCACTACCTTAGAAATATGAAAAATTGAGAAGTCTTAGCGCATAAGATGGCCAAATTATGTGAGCCTGATAGCCACGTCAAGGCTCTTCTCGTATATCAGGTCCTAACTAATGCCAATCCTCACTTAGAAAAGTCTGTCTGCATGGGAACATATGAATCCTCTCTTCAGACTAAAATCTACATCTCTGTGGAGGGGTAATGAACCTGGTGTAATTAAAAAGCCTGTGACCAACAGGTGGAGTGCTCAGGTAGAAGGTAAATGAATACATATCAAAAAACTGACCGGCACATCCAAACATAGATCCAATGTGAACAGGTGCTAAACCTAGAGTCACCAACTCATATACATACAAGAAAAAAAGGTAGCACAATGTAGCGCTATAGCTTGCAAACACGAAATATGAAAATATGAAAATATGAAAAATGAATTACATCACTACCTTAGAAATATGAAAAATTGAGAAGTCTTAGCGCATAAGATGGCCAAATTATGTGAGCCTGATAGCCACGTCAAGGCTCTTCTCGTATATCAGGTCCTAACTAATGCCAATCCTCACTTAGAAAAGTCTGTCTGCATGGGAACATATGAATCCTCTCTTCAGACTAAAATCTACATCTCTGTGGAGGGGTAATGAACCTAGTGTAATTAAAAAGCCTGTGACCAACAGGTGGAGTGCTCAGGTAGAAGGTAAATGAATACATATCAAAAAACTGACCGGCACATCCAAACATAGATCCAGGTGTGAACAGGTGCTAAACCTAGGTCACAACTATATACATACAAGAAAAAAAGGTAGCACACTGTAGCGCTATAGCTTGCAAACACGAAATATGAAAATATGAAAAATGAATTGCATCACTACCTTAAAAATATGAAAAATTGAGAAGTCTTAGCGCATAAGATGGCCAAATTATGTGAGCCTGATAGCCACGTCAAGGCTCTTCTCGTATATCAGGTCCTAACTAATGCCAATCCTCACTTAGAAAAGTCTGTGTTTGCAAGCTATAGCGCTACAGTGTGCTACCTTTTTTTCTTGTATGTATATGAGTTGGTGACTCTAGGTTTAGCACCTGTTCACACTGGATCTATGTTTGGATGTGCCGGTCAGTTTTTTGATATGTATTCATTTACCTTCTACCTGAGCACTCCACCTGTTGGTCACAGGCTTTTTAATTACACCAGGTTCATTACCCCTCCACAGAGATGTAGATTTTAGTCTGAAGAGAGGATTCATATGTTCCCATGCAGACAGACTTTTCTAAGTGAGGATTGGCATTAGTTAGGACCTGATATACGAGAAGAGCCTTGACGTGGCTATCAGGCTCACATAATTTGGCCATCTTATGCGCTAAGACTTCTCAATTTTTCATATTTCTAAGGTAGTGATGCAATTCATTTTTCATATGTTTCATATTTTCATATTTCGTGTTTGCAAGCTATAGCGCTACAGTGTGCTACCTTTTTTTCTTGTATGTATATGAGTTGGTGACTCTAGGTTTAGCACCTGTTCACACTGGATCTATGTTTGGATGTGCCGGTCAGTTTTTTTATATAGATACACAGCATAATAGTGGCTGCAAAACAGAAAAAAAATGTTTTATTTTGTTTTTTTGTTGCGGAGATTTTAGCAATCTAAGTATTTGCTACCTATTATCAGTTACAGGTGCTTCTCACAGAATTAGAATATCATCAAAAAGTTAATTTATTTGAATTCTTCAATTCAAAAAGTGAAACTCATATATTATATAGTCATTAAAAACAGAGTGATCTATTTAAAGTATTTATTTCTGGTAATGTTGATGATTATGGCTTACAGCCAATGAAAACCCAAAGTCATTATCTCAGTAAATTAGAAAACTAAAAGGGTGTGTAGTGAAACTCAATTTCTGCACTACAGGCCCTCCCCTCACACTGACTTCTGAAGATGAAAGCTGAAACCTCTACACACGTGGTCGAAATTGTTGGTACCCCTCATTTTATGATAGAAAAACCCACAATGGTCACAGAAATAACTTGAATCTGACAAAAGTAATAAGAAATAAAAAAAATCTATGAAAATGAACAAATGAAGGTCAGACATTACTTTTCAACCATGCTTCCACAGAATTAAAAAAAAATAAAACTCATGAAATAGGCCTGGACAAAAATGATGGTACCCTTAACTTAATATTTTGTTGCACAACCTTTTGAGGCAATCACTGCAATCAAACAATTCCTGTAACTGTCAATGAGACTTCTGCACCTCTCGACAGGTATTTTGGCCCACTCCTCAAGAGCAAACTGCTCCAGTTGTCTCGTGTTTGAAGGTTGCCTTTTCCAGATGGCATGTTTCAGCTTTTTCCAAAGATGCTCATTAGGATTTAGGTCAGGGCTCATAGAAGGCCACTTCAGAATAGTCCAGTGTTTTCCTCTTAGCCATTCTTGGGTGTTTTTAGCTCTGTGTTTTGGGTCATTATCCTGTTGCAAGACCCATGACCTGTGACTGAGAACAAGCTTTCTGACGCTGGGCAGCACATTTCTCCCTATAATCCCTCGATAGTTTTGAGATTTCATTGTACCCTACACAGATTCTAGACACCCTGTGTCAGATGCAGCAAAGCAGCCCCAGAACATAAGAGCCTCCTCCATGTTTCACAGTAGGGACAGTGTTCTTTTCTTGATATGCTTCATTTTTCCGTCGGTGAACATAGAGCTGATGTGCCTTGCCAAACAGATCCATTTTTGTCTCATCTGTCCACTCTCAGTCGCCACTTGGACTTAAAAAAAAACTGTTTAGGTACCAAATAGATTGATTAATATCGCTGCAACTGAAATGTATGGTTAAAAAAAAGCTAAAAAAAACCCCACATGTATTATTATACCTCACTTCAGTGCTTATTACATCATATGTCCAGTTCAACATGAAAACAGGGAAAGGTCCTCTGAAAGTAAAAACAACATAAAAAATATCCGCAAAGGAAATTATTAGGAGGCTGATAAAGTGTTCATACTAACTTCTGAGGGATAATCATGCATTCTTTTTAATATAGGAAAATTACTGACATTTTTCTTCACATATCTTGAAGACTTTCAGGATCAAGCAATTATTTATTTATTTTTTTCATTCTCACATTTCAAGAGCCATAACTGCTTCATATTCCATCAATGTAAATTCTTAAGGGCTTGTTTTTAACTATACGAGTTGTGTAAGGAGTGGTGAATACAGAACATAAGCAATTTCACCTTCACTCTTTGTAGTTTATTCTCTTTTTTTGCATGCAATAAAAATAACAGTTTAACTTTATTCTATATTTGTCAGCTTGTAATTGTGATGATGCCGAATAAGTATTTTTTTTGTAGCAAACTGTTTAATAAAAATGAAAAATGTTTCAATTAATGTTTTATGCAATATTAAATTAAAATTGTTTTATTTTTTGTCACCTTCATGGACTTCAACCAGTGATAATTTGATTGGTTTTATAATTCTTTGAAATATACTGTATATCAAAACAGACAGTTCGTGTATTTGCATGGACACCTATTTTACTATATTGAGGGAAAGATAGGTTGTGCTGCTTAATTTCAACAGTAATTAAAGAAACAATTTTACTACCTGTCCTTTTTTTTGCTAATTTTCTAATTATATTTCTGATTGATTTGGTTATGAAAACTAATTGGAACTCGCACATTACAGAATTTTTCTGTTTTTTCTTAAGTGATTTGTTATGAATCATAAAATGTATCATTTACATTTTTAACCCCTTAATGTCCGAGCCAATTGTGACCTTAATGTCTAAGTCAAATGTTACAATTCTGATCAGTGTCAACTTTTGATGTTGTAACTCTGGAAAGATTCAACGTATCCAACGGATTCTGAGTTTATTTTTTCATGACATGTTGTACTTTGTGATAGTGGTAAAATTTATTTGCTATATCTTGTGTTTATTTGTGAAAAAAACAGAAATTTGGCGAAAATTTGGAAAATGTAGCAATTTTCAAACTTTGAATTCTTATGCCCTTAAATCAGAGAGATATGTCCCACAAAGTTAATAAATAACATTTCCCACATGTCTACTTTACAACAGTACAGTTTTTGAAACTTTTTTGTTAGTAAGTTATAAGGGTTAAAAGTTGACCAGCAATTTTTCATTTTTCCAACATAATTTACAAAATAAGATTTTTTGGGGACCACCTCACATTTGAAGTGACTTTGAGGGGTCTGCATGATTGAAAATACCCAGAAGAGACACCGCTCTTCTCAAAATCACATTCAATAACTTTATTAACCCTTCAGATGTTTCACAGGAATGTTTGGAATGTGGGGAAAAAAATTGAACATTTTTTTTTCACAAAAAATTTACTTTAGACAATTTTTTTTTATTTTCACAAGGGAAACAGGAAAAAAAATCGACCCCAAATCTTGTTTTGCAATTTGTCCTGAGCATGTTGATACCACATATGTGGGGGAAAACTACTGTTTTGCTGCACGGTAGAGCTCGGAAGGGAAGGAGCACCATTTGACTTTCTGAATGCAAAATTTGCTGGAACAATTAGCGGACACCATGTCTCATTTGGAGATCCCATAATGTGCCTAAACAGTGGCCCCATTTTGGAAATCACACCCCTCAACGATTTTATCCAGGAGTATAGTGAGCATTTTTCCCCACAGGTATGGCACAAAATTTGACATTAGGTTGACATATTGAATATGTCGTCATTAGTGTTGAGCGCAAGTGCTTGCTACTCCAGTTTGCATCGGGTACTTGGGTATGCACCAAATATCGCAGGTGCTCGAGTGACATTCTCAAGTCCCTGAGAGATAGAAGTAGGACTGACCCACAAAGGAATGATTAATCCTCTCATCGAGTGAAATGGAGCCTCATCACTACTTTTAATCAGTCTCATACATCCATATGCAACCTACTTAGGAAATACTGGTTCATTTTAAAGGGTGATCCTGTTTTGTCGGCACATTTACCGACACAGCCTATCACCATCTTTAGAAAAAATCTAACCCTTCGGAACTTGGTGGCTCCTAGTAACACCTCTGTTAGGCATTCATCTTTACCACCCACCCAGGGTTTGTCCAACACAGGGTGTTTTGCATGCAGGGCTCCTAAGAGCCTATGTTGCATGTCTATTATAAATGGGGTGCAACATTTCAAATCTCGAACTACTGGTACGACATTCAAAATTAACTGCCATGTCACCTGTCAGTCAAGTTATGTCATTTATTTAATCGAATGTGACTGTGGGCTACAGTATGTGGGTAGGACTATACAGAATATGCACAATAGGCTGAATAAACATCGCCAGAACATCAGGAACGGATTTTTGTTGCATAGCCTCTCAAAACATTTTTTGCTTGCACATAACAAAAATCCAAATTTGCTGAAACGCACCATCATAGATCACATTCGTGATGACGTAATAAATCGCTATGATAATTTAATTAGGAGAGAGAGCTTCTGGATTTTTAAACTCGGCACCTTGGCCCCAGAGGGGTTAAACCTTACTATTGGAAAAACTAACTGAGATCTGCTGGCTACTGATGTTTCTAATTATTTTAGTATTTTTATTCTGCAATTTTTATCATGAGCAATTTTGTAACCTTTTATTTCTGCATCTTTTATCATGAATGTTTTTTTTACATAGGTTTATATATAGGTGTTTTTTTTCTCTTACTTTTAGTAATTTGCTTAAGTTTGTAATTGTCTATGATGTAACTAATTGTTTGTCATTTCTCATTGGCCACTGCCCCTTTATATATCCTCCCCCCTGTGCACTTTATCATTGCCACCTGAGGAAGACAGAATTACCTGTTGAAACGCGTTGTGGTTTTAATAAAAGAAGATTGTTTATTAATTTAACCCCTGTTTTTGCGCTCCTGCTGACCGGGTTTCATCCAACTCTGCATTCTCAAGTCCCTGACCTGCATATTTTGCAGCTGTTAGGCACCCCAAAAAAAAACATGCGGGGATCCGCACTACTCCATGCATACCCGGGCACCCGATACAAACTCGAATAGCGAGCACTTGCGCTGAACACTAGCTACAATATTGTAATTTATTTTACTTTTGAAAAAACCCAATTCTAACCCCAACCCTAACTCCACACCTAACAAAACCCTACCCATAACACAGCCCTAACCCCAACCCTAACCTTAACTCCAACCCTAAGCCTAACCCTAAGCCCAACTGCAAACAATGGAAAAATATATATATTATCATTCTTATCTAACTAAGGGGGTGACACAGGGGGTTTGATTTACATTATTTACATTTTTTTATTTTAATCACTGTCATGGGATCTGTCACAGTTCTCAAAATGCACCAATATGAAAAATATCCTATTATTGCCGGGTACCGGTTGGCAGATTTCAGCAGGAGCACTGCACATGCGCCTGCCATTTTTTTTCCAGGAAGATGATGCCGAGCATTGGGACAGAGCAGGAGGGACCGGGGATGGCAGAGTTACCAGGGAATATCAGGGGACATCATTTCTCTCTCTTCTGACAGGTATACTGAATTGTGGCAATCACATGACCGGACACCAAAAAATCTGGCCTTGATCATATTCTCGGGGTCTCGGCTACGCATGGTAGTCGAGCCCCCAGAGATTTTCCAACTCTGGAAGGGGCTACAGCCTTATACCTGTTCTTCATTTTAAAACGTCAATAAGGGAGTAAATACACTTAGCAGCTGTTGTTTTAATGCGTATAGGTGGATGCTAAAGGGCTAGAGGGGTTCCCGTATGTATTTTTTTATAAATTGTATGCAAATAAATGGAAAGAGCTACATGTACAGCAACAGCATTATATAGTAACATATCTGGCTGCAACTGTACAGTAAAATCTAGTACTGGTGAGATCCGAGACAATGTGTCATCCGTATGTACGTATGTGACATCCATTTGACATCTGTGTATCCATTTGTATCCATGTGTCACATCCATGTGGCATCCTTGAGCTGTCTGTGTGTCTGTATGACATGTACAGGTACATGGAAAAAGCAGTACAGTTCGCGCTGATCCCAGACACAGGCTGCTGAAAACAGCTTTCATGATTGTTGGCTGGTCTCCCTGAGATTAGCACAACTCATAGACTCATAGACATAAGAATTGTAATCAGCACCCTTTAAGTACCTCCTGCGTAAAATTAACAGTTACGTTTAAAAAATGGCGTGGGCTCCCACATAATTTTCATAACTAGCAGAGGGAAAGGCCACGGCTGGGGGCTAATGTTAATATTCTGGGAAAAGGGACAATATTTCAAAGGGTTCCATGGCAATTAATAACAGCTCACAGCTGTTTGCTTAGCCTTTACTGGTGAGTCTATGGGGACTCCAGAAAAAAATCAGGTCCTCCTATAAAATAAAACCAGCAAAGGCTAAAGAGAAAGTAGTGGGTTGAAATTACACCCCCGCAGAGGCTACCAACATCAGCCCTCAGCAGCTCAAGATGTGGTGCATTCATAAGATGCGCCATATCTGACGCAAAGCCTTGCTTAGAACAATAAGGATTATCGTCTTGTCAGATAGGTGAGTAATAAGGTTGTTTATTATTTTTTGTATTTTACAGGGGACATGGACTTGGATGGATTATAGGCATAAAGGTGAGTATAACTGTTTTTTTTTTAAATAAATGTGTAAAAGAGGGTGTTGAGTTTTATTTCAAATAAAGGAATTTTTTTACTATATTCTTGCAGAGTTTGTTTATTTAAAAACTTACTATGGGGTTAGTAATGGTGGTGACATCAACTTCCAACCCTATTACTGTACTTGCCACCACTAGGCAAGTTGGAATAGTGAGACTAAGAGCCAGATTTGGTGCATATTATAGATGTGCCATTTCTGGGGCCACTGACGGCTCATGTTGGTGGTCTGGGAGGAGGGGCAATACCTCTGGCCCCTTCCCAGGCTAATTTATATCAACCCACAGCTGTTTGCTGGTTTGATTTTATAAGCTGACCCTGCATAATTTTATTTCTGGGGTCCAACATAAACTCACCAGTAAAGTATAGCTCTAGCAAAGATTAAGAGACCACTTTCAAATGTTCTGTTTGTCTGATTTTTCTCTTTATAAGTATATTTTTGAGTAAAATGTAAATCGTTCTTTTATTCTATAAACTTCTGACAACATGTCTCCGAATTTCCAAGCAATAAATTTTGAATTTTTTTTCTGACAAAGAAAAATGGTCAAATTTAAAAAAAACATTGCTTTCTGACCTCAAATAATGAAAAGAAAACAAGTTCATAAACATTTAGAAACAACAATACTAATGTTTTAACTCAGGAAGAGTTCTGAAATCAATATTTTGTTGAATAACCATGATTTTTAAAAACAGCTTTCATGCGTCTTGGCATGTATGCCATCAGTCTTTCACATTGCTTCTGGCTCAAAAATTTAAGCAGTTCTTTGATGGATGGCTTGTGACTATCCATCATCCTCTTGATTACATTCCAGAGGTTTTCAATGGGGTTCAGGTCTGGAGAATGGGCTGCCCATAACAGGGTTTGATTTGGTGGTCTCTTAGCAGTATAAGAAAACAACTGTGAGCTGTTATTAACAGCCTGGGAACCTTTTCAGGTAGTGTCCCTTTTCCCATATTATTAACATCAGCCCTTATCAGTGGGCTTTCCCTCTGCTGGTTATGAAAATTATGCAGGAGCCCACAACATTTGTTTAATTTAATTCTTAACTTAATACAGGAGGTACAGAGTGGGTGCTGAATACAACTCTCATCATTGTCACCTGGTTGCGCTAATTTCAGAGAGATCAGGCAACAATATCTTCAGTGTCATGATCTAGACCGGGTTTTGAGTCCTGTTTTCCCTTTTCCCCAGTCTGGTTATGTCAGGAGTTAACCTTGCTCAGCCTCAGTCTGGGTTCAGGTTGGCTATTTATGGCTGCTGCTTCCTGCAGTCGATGTCGGTTATAGTTTTGCCAAGGTCTACTGTAGCTGACTCTGATTTCTCTGATTTGTCCTCCTTCATTTGCTGTCTGAACCCATGTCTCTGTTTTCCTCTAATCCCATTTTGACTCAGTGTTCCACTTTAGTGTATTAATCTCCAGTTCTGACTTGGCTTGTATCTTGACTTGCTTCTGTCTTTTGGCTTATCCACTCCTGACCACTACTGACCTTCTCGGCTTGCCTCTGACCCTGAGCTTGTTTATTCCATTTTGCACTGCGCTACAGTGTGTTGCTTGACTCGGCCTGTTTGACTACTCTGCTGCCACCTGTGGTAGCCTTGCTGCTGCATTGCAAGCCTGCTCTGTTTAGGTGCAGTTCTGTATTCTCTACTGACATCTAGTTGAGCCTGAGCCTATCTGCATTGCAGCAGCCTGAAATTCAGCAGCCAGCATCTGGGATTAGTAACCATTCAGTAAAAGTGCCAGAACTTGCCAGTCTGCGCAGAGCCCTAGCCCTAAACATTATCAGCGTACCTGACCACTGGGGTCAGCAGCTGCAGTCCGAGTTCTATTACCCAGTCTGTTTCCACCATCAGGTGCTCCAGTGAACACCAGGTAGCTGCTTAGCTACACCCCTTCCAGGTCAGTTCTGGCCCTGTGGCACAGTGGGTCCCCAAATTCACATGCGCCACCATTGGGCATAACAGAACAAAACAATACGGTATATACAGTTACATAAAATAAAAGGGACAACAAAAGAAAAAAATGTCTAAACCTTTGTCATGGAAATGGGTCATAGTTTAGCAAAGGGAAACAGTTCTTAGAACAACTCCCTATAGCAACAGACAGAGCCAGAGAGTACTATGTCTTCCAGAACTGACAAATGACAAAAACCTAAACTCTTATTTTTATTAGATCAAGGTTATGCCTCTATATCTCCCTTTATCCCCTTTCCAACCTTAGACATATCCATTCGTCCCTGTGGCCTAGTACTTACCGACTTGGGACGTATGGATACATCTAGGCTATTTTGCGCTGTGCATGTGCAATTGAAACCTAGTGTCAGCTGATTCTGACAGCTGACACTCGCCACTCAGTGACGAGCAGTCCCACACCACTCCCGTCACTTAAACACCCTAAATGCTGAGATTGAACTCGATCGCAGCATTTCAGGAGCAGGCAGAGTGAAGAAAGCGCCTCTGCCCTTGGATCGGAGACCCAGTGACATTATGGTGGGGTTCCAAATGTTGCTATGGTGACCCGATGTCGCAGGACGACATCCAGGAGACCAGACACTAGGAAGTTAGTTAGATCATGCACAGTGCACGATCTAAATAACTTGTGTCTGCAGGGCTGACAGGCTACAAGGTATTCACTTCTTGTGTTAAAATGTAAAATCTGGGGCTAAAACAAAATTTTGGTGGTAAAAATGTAGTTATTTTTTCTTCACTGCACAATGGTGTAAAATTCTGTGACACACAACGTGGTGTCAATATGATCACTGCACCACTAAATGAATTAGTTGAGATGTGTAGTTTGTAAAATAGGGTCACTTATGGGGGCTCTGCTGTGATGGCACCTAAGGGGCACTCCCAGTGGGTCATGGCACCCGCAAACTATTACAGTAAAATCTGTACTGTAATATGGTACTCCTTCCCTTGTGAACTTTGTGCTATGCCTGAAAAGTATTTCCCGATTACATGTAGGGTATTGGCACACTGAGGAAAAAATGGACCCATTTCTCATATTAGCCCTTAGAAAATTTTAAAATTTGGGTGGGGTAAGGCAACAGTTTAGTGGTTGAAATGTAATTTATTCTTTCTTCACCACTCAATGGTATAAAATTCTATGAGGCACATGTGGTGTTAATATGACCACTGCCCCATAGATGAATTTTAACGGGGGGTGTAGTTTGTAAAAGAATTTTACATATGGGAGATTTCTGTTTTTCTGTCACCTCAGGGGCCCCTGCAATGTGGGCATGGCACCCTCAAGCCAATTTCCCGGAAAATCTGAAAATCCAATATGACGCTTTT
>JARQOD010000010.1:11256707-11272625 GCA_033576555.1 Oophaga sylvatica
CAAAGAATTATGGGAACTTCCGATTCCGGTATACGATATATGGAAAATATCGGAACTAAGTATCGAAAGTCCGATACAGCTAATATGGCGATACCCGATACTTGCGGTATCGTATCGCTCAACACTAGTGATGACACCATAATTAGCGTCACCATCCCGCTTCTCAGCATTCTGAAAACCTCTCTGCTCACAATTAAAGATGATGCATTGCAGGCAGAGCATGAGGACATGGAGCAAGGAACCATACAGAGTGATTACACTCAAGTCGTCGCAACGTGGATTGGTAGACAATGAGGAGGAGGAGAAGGAAGAACAGGAGCTACTTTCATGGGCCATAGACGGTACTACAAGCACAGCTGTCATACTGTCTGTTCAGCGGGATGGCCTGAGGACAGGGGGGAGGAGGAGGATGAGGATGAGAAGGAGGAGGACAGCATGTTGTCCTGTTGGTGAGGACACGGAAATTCTTGCCTGTTATTAGTCTGGCACGCATGGCTGACTTTATGTTGCGCTGCATTTCCAATGACTCCCGCATTAGAAAAATTTTCGGTGACACTCATTACTGGTTGGTGACACTTCTAGACCCACGCTACAAGGAAAACTTTCAATCTCTTCTTCCTGAAGAAGACAGGTGTGCAAAAATGTTGCTGTACCACAGGGCCCTTGTAGCAGAATTACGGAAAAAATTCCCATGTGAGAACGCTGGCAGCAGACGTCAGAGTTTGTTGTACAGCCAAGGAGTCCAAGCTAGAGAGACAGAAGTACAATCCAGTTCAGGCAGGGGAACAATGGCAAAGTTCTGGGACAGTTTCTCAGACCCTCCCATCGTGCCACCACAGAGGCAAGGGGTGCTGGCACAAGCAGTGCAATGTTTGGGAAGATGGTGAGGGAGTACATTGCAGATCGTACAAACATCCTCCGGGATTCCTCTGTGCCTTTTAATTATTGGGTATCCAAGTTGGACACATGGCATGATCTGGCTCTCTACGTCATGGAGGTCCTGGCCTGCCCTGCTGCTAGCATTCTGTCAGAGCGGGTTTTTAGTGCCGGTGGTAGAATTATAACAGATAAGCGTATCCGCCTGTCAACTGACAATGCTGACAGGCTGACTCTTTTAAAAATGAACAAGAGCTGGATTGGGCAAGACTTCTGTACACCAGAGAATGCAAACAGCGAAACATAACTTCAAATACATTGTCTTTTTTTGTGGAGGTGTATTCTCATGTACCTCTTCACAACCACACATGGGTATCCGCTTCCTGATTTGGTCTGTTTGGTGTTATCCTCCTCCTTATCCTCATCCTCATCATCCACAACCAGTACAACACCAGGGTGAATGTATTCTGTGATGCAAAAGTCACTCAATTTTTGGCAAAGGTGTTTTTATGATGCCCGTTACTAATTTGAAACCAAAACAAATGTTACTCCCCCAGGGGAATATCTCATAAAAATGAGATGTACGTATATTCTTCCCATTTATTCTCATATTTTCCATTTTTCCTATCTGTGGAACATCCTCTTATGACCTAGTGTATACCTCTCCAATATAAAAATAGTGAAATCCTATTATATTATATTTTTATTTATATCCCTGTCTCTGAGCTGTTGCTAGGGACAAACATATCTCATTGAACACATTCTGGCTTCATATCTATGAACCTGTGTTCGCCGCTCCCTTTTGTTATTTTCTTTCGTAGGTGGATTCACATTTTTTATTTATTTGTTTGATTTCAGTATGATTTATCATTATGTCTCCTCATTCTCCAACACTAGATCAACAGGGTTAACGTGTTCCATGCTGCTACAGCCAGTGTCAAAATCCTAACAAGGGTGGGTGTTTTTACTGGGTGTTAAATACTTGTTATGGAAAAAGTTGAGGTGTACCCCACAGGGGAAGATGTTTGCCAGCCCATACACTTAGTGTATGGCCATTCCAAGTCTAGGAGACCCGCTCCTTTAAATCGGGCCTAGATTTTAATTAGGCCTTCCTCCATGTCTCGTCATCCACTGCAACTACATCACCAGAGTTAACGTGTTCCGTGCTGCTACATCCAGTGTCAAAATCCTAACAAGGGTGGGTGTTTTGGGTGGCCTGGGTGTGGGTGTGACCTGGGTGTGACTGTACATATATACACCAGTATTTAGCCAAAAATAAAAAAAAACACCCCACACATGTTTCGGTGTGGTATCTCTGTGCCAGTTCATATCTGTGCATGCTCAAAGTTTGGCCAGTTTACACTAGTTTTCTTTTTTTTGCCTGGGTGTCACTCGAGTTATATACAGCACTATTTAGTATTAAAAAGCGATGAAAGGGATTAATCACCATGTAAGGGCTAGGTTTAGTGAACAGCTAAAAGTGGGTGGAATGTTGTTCACTATATGTCCACTCACAGGGTGGAGTCCAAGAGGTAAATGTGCTGCCTTCTGGCTCATTCAGGGTTCGGTGTCTCTGGAGATAAGCGCTCCCAGAGCTTTGTGTGTGATAAAGAATTTGAACCTTGCTGTTTTTTCACTGAGCGGGCGGATCCCCACAGCCACACAGGCTGTGATATATAGACTGCTCTATTTGTTATTTTTTTGTTTTCCCATTATGCCAGAAAGGCTGTGTTATTTTTGATTAAGCTACATTCACACATCCGTTTTTAGCCGTCAGGCACGATCCAGTGTGGTGTCAGAGCGCCAGATCCGGCTCAAGTTATGTAAAAACGGATGAGATGGATCCGGTTTTCTGCCGGATCCATCAAGCGGATTCGACCAAAAACCAGATCCGTCTAATCCGTTTCGTCCATTTTTCATCCGTTTTCGACGGATTACGACGGATCCGGTTTTTAAAAATGCCCTGGGGTGGCTTCCAAACGTGATTGGCTACTGAAAACCTATATATACAGTCTTCCTACAGCCCATCTTTGACAGGTTGTAGAGGAGCAAGTGCAGGTTGGAGAGAAGAGCAAGTGGCTGGAGAAGATGGACGTTTTGATAGCAAACATTTTGAAGAATTTGGTGGATTTCACAGTGAGAGCGAATCGTTTGAAAGTGATTGTTCTGGAGAAGGAGAGAAAGAGACAGCAGCGCATCATGCGTCAGCGCCAGCTACGACGTTTGTGGATCCACCCCATCACAGCCCAGAAAATGACGCGTGGGGTGTATTCTACCTATACGTGGAGCTACGAGGAAACTGAGAAATTTTTCTCGTATGTTCGGATGCAAATGGAGAACTTTGATTTATTGGTGGAACGAATTGGAGACCTCATAAGAAGATGTGACACCTATTGCCGCTTCTCCATTTCACCGGCGGAGCGTCTGATGGTGACTCTTCGGTAAGCCATATTTATTTGATCTGCTTGCTTGAGAGCACACTTTTACTGGAATGTTGTTGCTGGTACTTTGTGATAAATCTTTTTATAGTCTCTCCAACTGTTAAAGCTGACTTATAACTGTTATGTTATTGCTGTGATTTTCAACTCATTTGTCTACTTTTTTTTATTCACAGATTCCTTGCAACTGGAGAATCCCTTTCCTCACTCCATTTCCAATACAGACTTGGGATTTCCACCATATCTGGAATTGTAAAGCACACATGCCGTGCATTGTGGGACTCTCTAGTTGAGGAATTTATACCACAGCCCACAACGGAGAGTTGGCTTGAAATTGCTGACAAGTTCCAAAAAATATGTCAGTTTCCTAATTGCTTGGGTGCAGTGGACGGGAAACATATCCGCATTGTCAAACCAGCAGGATCTGGATCCGAATATTTTAATTACAAGAAATATTTTTCCATTGTCCTCATGGCCATCACTCATGAGGAATACAAATTTATTGCTGTCGATATTGGGGCCTATGGCCGCTCCAATGACTCACAAGTCTTCAAATTGTCAGCAATGGGGCGTCATCTCTATCGAAACACATTCCAGTTCCCACCCCCTAAAGCACAAATCGGTTAGTATACAACATCAGGGTTTCCCAAACTCCAATGTTCATTGCCCCCACGGGTTATGTTTTCAGGATTTCCATAGTGTTGCACAGGTGTTAGAATCTCTGATGCCTTGATAATACTTCCACCATCTGTGCAATACAAAAGAAATCTTAAAAACATGACCCGTGGGGGCCAGGAGGGCTGGAGTTTGGGAAACACTGCTTTACATCCAGCAACATAACTGAACTGTGTATACTTACGCTCTTTAATCTGGCCCCGAGCATCGAGGTCCTCCCAGTGCTCCACGAGTAGTACACAGATTTCCTCCCAGAGCCGATGGGTCACTATTAGATCGGCATGGCGGCAGTCCCCTATGTTCCACAGCAGCTCCCTTTCTCGGATCAGATGGATGAGGAGGTCAATGTTGATCCACGCCTCCTCACCGTCAGAGTCGGGAGCAAGCCGTGAAGCCTGTTAAAGAAAAAGAAAAAAAAACACATTAGACTCAAAACAATGCTGCTAATGTTGTCTGATGCTGCTGGGCGGTGTCTGTTACTTGGCGGCGTCTGCTGCTGCTGGTGGCCTCTGATGCTGGGCTGCATCTGCTGCTGTGCGGACTCTGCTGATGCTGGGCGGACTCTGCTGTGGAATAAAGAGAAAAAAGATACAATTAATATATTGATATTGCATGGCTCTGGCTGAAACACAAAAATAGTTAGACATGTTAAAAAAAAACTTTTTTTAATGGGTGTGTAATATTTACCTTCTGGTGTCTGCATGTGGGCTGCGTCTGCTGCTGGCGGACTCTCCTGCTGCTGCTGGCGGACTCTGCTGCTGCTGGGTGGCAGACTCTGCTGTGGAATAAAGAGAAAAAAATACAATTAATATATTGATATTGCATGGCCCTGGCTGAAACACAAAAATTAGTTAGACATGTTAAAAAAATATTTTTTTAAAGGGGTGTGTAATATTTACCTTCTGGTGTCTGCTGGTGGGCTGCGTCTGCTGCTGCTGGCGGACTCTCCTGCTGCTGCTGATGGCGGACTATGCTGCTGCTGCTGGGCGGCAGACACTGCTGCTGCTGAGCGGACTCTGCTGTGGAATAAAAAGAAAAAAAATGCAATTAATATACTGATATTGCATAGCCCTGGCTGAACACAAAAATTAGTTAGACATGTTAAAATTTTTTTTTTTTTAATGGGTGTGAATATTTACCTTCTGGCGTCTGCTACTGGGCATCGTCTGCTGCTGCTGGCAGACTCTGCTGCTGGGCTGCGTCTGCTGCTGGCGGCGTCTGATGCTGCTGGTGGCGTCTGATGCTGGGCAGCGGCTGATGGCTGCTGCTGCTGGGTGGATGGCAGATGATGCCTTCTCCTAGGGCTGGCTCCTCTCTTGCTGGCTGGCTGCATAGTAATTGCTGAGGGTCCCACTGGCATGGTTTATATATGTTTCCTGGGGGCTGGGCAATTTCTGAGCATGCTCAGACGTAAAAACCGGATCCGGCAACCGGATCCGGCTTTTTCTGGATCCGGCGCATTGCGGCGTCCAAAGACTTTCATTGTAACAAAAAGCCGGCGTTTCCAGCTTTTTTGCTGGAGTCAAAAACCGTTACTGTTGTCGTTTTTTCCAGACGCCGGAATGCTACATTAGCCGCATCCGGCAAAAAGCGGAAGAGCCACAAGGCCATGCGGCGCGATCCGGCGCTAATAGAAGTCAATGGGAAAAAACGGATCCAGCATTAGATTTCGCCAGATTCAGTTTTACAAATAATAGCCGGTTCGCGCCTGACGACAAAAAACGGTTGTGTGAAAGTAGCCTACGTTTGCACTGGTTTAGGCAGTACATTTTTAATAAACCAGTGGAAGATTCAAAAGAGAAATATTCCTGTGTCTACCTCTGTGAGCAGCTGAGTGAGCCAATCTACCAAAACATACATTTGGAAATCCACACTGTATAGTTTGGAATGCATCATGTCATCATGTACTTATCAGAACAAGCAAAAACAAGAAAATACTTATATACCAATAAAGTGAAGAAATATGCTATTTATTCCATGCTCAATGTTCATTGTAAGTTTTCCAATGAGTCTTTTTATGTGCTTATGTAATATATATTTCAAAGTCCAAGTAATCTCTTCCTATGAATCATCATACTAGATAAAATATATGTTTAAAGGTGAATCCTGTATAACTCTGGCTGCAATTGGTCAAGAGGATTCTTTACAAACTCTTTGTGAACATGTTTATCTATTGAAACCTATGAGAATTTCTTGGTGAATTATATATTGATTTGTTCTTGGGTCATAAAAATCTGCTTCAGGGAGAAGTATTGATCCATTCTCAGATGGCAATGTATTGCTCAAAGGCAGAAGAATATTGTATCATAAATACAAGATGTGTATCCTTTGATTATTTAATGACATATAATGAAGACACGATTGAAACACATTGTATGATCATACTTAAGATCAAAGTAAATTGAATTGATTTCAGAATACAATTACTTGTATGTTTTTAACGAATATATAGGAAAAAAGAGAAATAGGAGAAGCAAGAGCAGAATAGATAAAAATATAGATTTTTTTTTACTGGATTGCAGGTAATACAAAGAAATTCAATGGGAAGAAGTTTATCTAACAACCAAAAATAATAACAGAAATTAATAAAGGCACTGTTGGTTCAGCTGTGAATGTGGGAGATGTCGTAACACCTCTCTGTTGTTTTAAATGTATGAAAATGTACTGTATTGTATGTGTTCTCCTACTGGAGGCAGCAAGGGTGACAGGGTTAACTGTGGGTCTGGCCCATATTTGTGGAAGAGTAATACGAACCTGTGTGTTATTTACTAATTTGCAGTGAGTTGTTAGTGAGCTGGTGACAAGAAAACACACCCTCAGAAGAAAATTATCATCACTGGGTGTGTGTGGGAAGAGACCATGAAAACTGACAAAGTTTCAGGAAGACATCTTTAGTGTTGGCAGTGTTCTTCCTGAAGCAGACAAGTCAGAGCACCTATAGCAAGAGACTTTCAGGAACGTTGTTAGTGCAGGCCAGACAAGAGATCTGCTGCACAAATCATGGCAGAGCTGAACTTGTATGTGTCCGCCGCAGCAACCTGACTACACGCACAGAGTCAGGAATCCATTTTTATGTAGAATGCCGGAACTTGGAAGACGAGTACCTACCCACGACTTTTGCCCCACACCACGCTAAACTGATAAATGTAAACATGGAATGATGAAAAGCCATAAACATTTAATGGGATACTCAGCAATAACAAGAATACCTATGGAGTAGGGTGCGGATAGCTGTCATGTAGCAACCTGTTTTCTCTGTGATTGCTGTGTCAAAAATTTAGCAATGTGTAATTTACAAAGAATATATTGGTCTTAAAAGGACAAGTAAAGGGTAAGTTTACCTGTGACAGAAAGTTACAGTATGTGACGTAAAATCAATCCCATTCATCCGAATGAAGCTGTTTTGGTGAGAAGCAAATGGATTTCTGCAAACAACATACGGTAAATCAGATAAATTTGACATTCAAAAAAGTTTCTATATTAAATCTGAACCAATACTGAAAATGTTTGGAAAACGCAGAACATTATATGCCTTCTACAGATCACACAAAATGTGATTCATTATTGCATTTGTCTATTTTTTATTAGTAGTTGGTCTTTTTTGACTGTCTTTGATGTACTCCTTATAATTTTTATTGCATCTTTTTTAAAGTCTGATTCATAAGTGTTCGCCTGTGGGTTTTTTATTGTTCGCATTGTGGGTAGGGTTTTTGGCTTCCAGATGTTTTTGGCTAATTCATCAATTGCAATTTTTTAAAAAGACGCAAAAATTTGTCTTAAATGTACTTGAGTCTCCCCAGGAGTGTTTTTATTTGCATCTGACATTTTTTTGCTCAAATATTGGTAAGTTCTATTGCAGCATGTGACTTTTTGCTCTAAAAATGCACAAAAATGTAAAAGACAAAAATGTAGAGCATTTTTTTATTTTGTGAAAAATACATGAACCATGTGAGCCATTTTGAAAAATTTAATGCAAAGTGTGAGATCTGGTTTGGCTGCGTGAGAGGCGTCTGATGGGGATCCAAGGGGTAACATTTCTCCTTGCACAGAGTGGCATGTCAAGCCTGCCATGCCATGTTGACATTGACTTTTAGGATTGCTACTTCCAGTAGGTGGCTCTAGAGTTCTAGTCCTCTTCCTCTCTGAAGAGGCAATTTGCATATTTAATTTCTCATATGAACATTGCAATGTGCCTCTCACACAGCCAAACCAGATCTCACAATTTGCACTGATGAGGGGAAGTATCTGGAAACACAGTGTCTGCAAAATGAGATTATGGTTTGGCTCTTATCCCAAGTCATGTGGCAAGGCTCATTAAAGAGTCGACTTTGACTTTTATCATTGCTATTTCCAATACGTGGCACAAGAGTTCTAGTCCTCTTTCTCTCTGAAGAGACAATTTGCATGTTTTCCTTTCCCAGAGGAGCATTGCAAGGCTTAAACGTCTTTTCACCTTGGCATGGCAGAATTGACATGCCACTGTACTCATTGACAGTTACCCCTTGAAAAACGGAATAAAAATGCATGTTAACAAACGCCCTAAAAATGCAATAAAATAATGCAAGAAACCAAATTTACTTAATAGATGCAGAAATGTTGCAGAAATTGTGAAACATCAAAAACTCAGCAAAAGCTCATTGTGGTAACAGAGCCTTAAAGTGCCATCTTTAACCTGGGAAAAATTACCTTTTAAAAATGGCATTTTTCATTTTGCGCCCCCAACCTCCCCACCTTACAGTTTAAGCATTTTGGCTGAGTTTTTGTCAAATAATGACAGGTTGAAATATGTCATGTGTTGTTCTTCATCTGAGGGAATTTCTAGGGAATTTGTAAGTAGGTTTTCGCTTTGTGATCTGAGGACAGCATGAGTTGGGGTTAAAACACAAAATTCAAGGATGTGTCACATGTCTGGCTGTGTGGTGCTGTTTACTTACACTGAAGGTTTTATCACCTTGTCCTTGCTTGGACACAGAAGTGCATGAGACCAGGTCAAACTCCGCCCCCTTCTGTGATAAGCAGCTCACTGTCTAAAAGCAATGTACATACAGAACCTGGTGTGAGTGTGTTAGCTTTCTCAGTTCTGCTGTATTGCTTAATCTAAAAACTCTGATTGTGTCATAATGGCTGCACACAGTTGGAGCGTGCCTAATCACCCTACTGCTCGATCGAGTAATAAGCGGTGCCGAGCACGCTCGCTCAATACTAAGGCTCATCTATTGACACAAAACTGTAGTATTATGGAACTAATGAATTATAATTATTTTGAAAGGAGTTCACTATCCCATTACTCTTTGATTAATGATGAAATGCCTAGTTGTATGTAATCTATATATCTTTGATAAGTTGCCATCAACCCTCTCATCTTCTTTGGTATTTTAGATAGAATCGACCACTTTTTAAAGCATAGCTTTTATTATGTAAACCTATATTTTGAGATTTATTAACTATATTGATATTGTATATTTTGTGTGTAGTCATCCTTTGTAGGCTTATATTGGTTGTATTCATGATTACTATCTTATTGATATGTGACATGGGGTTCATTGGTTTGTTGCCAACTCTGTAGGTTTAGCAGTTGAATTTTCAACATCCTCAATCACATTTTTATTATTTTGTGTAGGTGAACAATAGCTAAATTATAAAAGTTGTGCCATTGTCCAAATGCTTCTGGACACTATAATTTTAATTTCAACTCATTTCAAAGCACAATCGTTAACAATTCCGAAAAGAGGGAAGAATGGGAAGCATTTAAGGAAACCAGGATGGATAAACAGAGAACTTAAACACATGATAAAAAAGGAAGAAAGAAATGTTTATCAAATGGAAAGAGGGAGGCATATCTATAGAAGAATATAATGCCGTCTGCAGAACCTGCAGGGCACAAATCAGATTATCTAAAGCTGACAGTGAATTAAAGCTTGCAAGTGATGTCAAAAGCAACAAAAAAGGATTTTGGGGATGCATCAAAAGTAAAAGAAAAGTCAAAGATGCTATAGGATTTTTACAGGATGAAAATGATGAAATGGTAAGACAGGATGTTGAGAAGGCCGAACTTTTAAATTCCTATTTTGCATCTGTTTTCTCTCAAAAAGGAAATGTAACATCAACTGATCTTCACTGTCATATTAAAGGAATAGAAGAATCCAGAATATCTATAAACAGAAAGACAATGAGGAAACACTTAGCTAACCTAAATGAATTCAAGTCTCCAGGTACAGATGAATTACACCCTAGAGTACTGAAGGAGATAGCAGAAGAAATTCTTGAACCACTGTCCTTAATCTTTGAAAATTCTTGGAGAACATGAGAAGTCCCAGAAGACTGGAGAAGAGCAAATGTTGATCCTATCTTCAAAAAGGGGAAGAAGGTGGACCCAGGGAACTACAGGCCGTTGAGTCTGACTTCTATACCAGGAAAGATCTTTGAACAAATTGTTAAAGAACATGTATGCAAGTACCTGGATAAGAATGAAGTGATTAAACAGAGTCAGCATGGGTTTTCAACTAATAAGTCATGTCAGACTAACTTAATTTCCTTCAATGACAGAATCACTGACTGGGTGGATCAGGGAAATTGTTATGAATGTGCTAAAGATGGTTTCTGAGCAGAGGCTCCCTCTGGTGGTTACAGACAGTACTGAACCTTTCAGCGAGGAGTGGCAATCTGGGATCACGGATTGGTCTGATATAAGAGAGGTTCCCTCCCATGATGGTTGCCGGTGATCAATTGTTCTTGTCTCAATTGTGGTTCCTGGTTCATTTGGAAGTTTGCTGGAGCCTTGCCTGCATCTCCTGCTTTCAGATAAGATATTTTTTGCTTTTCTTTTTGTGCTTGCTTTTTGCATTGTATTCTGCACTTTTGTGGAGGTCAGCCAGGTCCCCTCCTGGGGCCTGAGCTCCTCACAGTTTATCTGCAGCCACTGTTATTTGCTCATTTGCTTTTTCCTGTTTTTTCAGCGGCTGCGGCTTGGTTTTTGTTCACACTGAGATCTGATTTAGTGGGTGGCGAGATCGTGTGATCTCAGTATTTTTGTAATCAGAATTGTTGAATTTTTGTAGGGTTTTCTGGGTTGCAGAAAGTAATCTCTCCTGTCCTATCCTATTTAGTCAGCTTGTGGCCCCAGCGTTTGCTCAGTCTATTTTCTGCCTATGCTTGTATTTTCATCTTGTCTAACCGCCATTATATGTTTGAGGGCTTCCTATTTTCTTTGGGGATCTGCTCCGGGGCAGATAGCTTTCATCTTTCTGCCTTTAGGTGTAGTTATCTCTCAGGCTGTGACGAGGCGTCTAGGATCAATGTAGGAACGCTCCACGGCTACCTCTAGTTGTGTCGTTAGTTTAGGAATCTGCAACCCATCAGTTACCAACATCTCAGGTGTTCGGCTGCCCTGCTGTTGTTCCTGTCCTCCTCAGCTACCGAAACATAACAGAGAAGGTATTGGATTCTCGTCTGGACAGAGACTCCAGTACTTGGTCAAGTGGAAAGGTTATGATCAGGAGGACAATTCTTGGGTGTTTGCTTCTGACATTTATGCTGTGAGATTGGTTCGCGTCTTTCACCTGATCGGCCTGGTGGCGCATGTGAGGGATCGGTGACCCCTCCTCAAGTGGGGGTACTGTTGTGAGCACTCTGAATCTGACTTCTAAGTTTTGGCTCCCCTGGTGGCTGATGATAGTAATGAAGCTGCTTTGGCTAACATAAGTCTATCACCTGGGGGCGATGATTGGCAATCAGGTGTTTCTGACTGTGGAGATATAAGCGAGCAACCTTCCCATGATCCTTGCCCGTGATTTGTTTCTTCCTGGTCCCTTTTGGAAGTCAGCTTGCTTCCTGCTTTGTCCTGCAACTTTTAGATAAGTTATTTGCTGTTTATTTCTGTGGCATTTGTTTTGCCTTTTGTCTATTTCAGTTTTCTGCCCTTCTGGAGTTGGTACAGCCAGGTTCCCCTGCGGGGGCCTGCGCTGGACTCTGTTTTTCATTTGCCACTGTTTATGTATTTTCAGTTCCCTGTTATTTCAGTATCTGTTGATTTGCTACTAGTACACACCAGAGACAGTTTATGTATTTTCAGTTCCCTGTTATTTCAGTATCTGCTGGTTTGCTACCAGTTCACACCAGAGTTCTGATCTATCGGGGGAGAGATTGTGTGGTCTCAGTGTTTTGCATATCAGACGTGTTGGAATTTTTCTTAGAGTTTTTGCTGAATAGCAGACAGTATTCTTTCCTGTCCTGTTCTATCTAGACCAGACCTGGGCAAAGTGCGGCCCACGGGCCACATCCGGCCCTCTTGTTGTCTCAGTCCGGCCCGCGGACCGAGACAGCCGTGGGGCTGAAAACCTGAGGTCCGCAGGCTGCACCGTGCCCGCCCACTCGCTGTCTCTCTACCAGTGATTTTCAATCAGTGTTCCGCGGCACACTAGTGTGCCGCGACACATGGTCGGGTGTGCCGTGGGGAAAGTTCCCTAAACTATGGTGCCAGGAGCCGGTGGCTGGGATCATACTCACCCCTCCCCGTGCCATCGCTGAGGGTCCCTGCAATCCTGCATTCTCCCCGGCTCTGCAGCTCTCCAGCGCTGAGCGGTGATGTAATACCCGCTCATTAAGGTCATGTAATATGGACGCGAAGCCACTCCCATGGGCGTGGCTTCCATATTCATGGCCTTAATGAGCGGTATTACGTCACCGCTCAGTGCGGAGAGCTGCAGGAAGACAGGGAGAACGCAGGATTGCAGGGACCCTCAGCGATGGCACGGGGAGGGGTGAGTATGATGGAGGAGAGGACAAGGAGCACGGAACAGGACGGGGGGGAGAACGGTGGACGGGGGAAGCATAGAGGAGGACGGGGGAAGCTGGAGCAGGAGGGGGGGGAGAACGGAGGACGGGGAAGCATGGAGGAGAACGGGGGAGAACGGAGGACGGGGAAGCATGGAGGAGGACGGGAAGCATGGAGCAGGACATGGGGGAGAACGGTGGACGGGGGAGAACGGTGGACGGGGGAAGCATGGAGGATGACCGGGGGGGAGAACGGAGGACGGGGGAAGCATGGAGGAGGACGGCGAAGCAAGGAGCAGGACGGGGGAGGACGGGGGAAGCATGGAGGAGGATGGGGAAGCATGGAGCAGGACGGGGGGAGGACGGGGTAAGCATGGAGGAGGATGGGGAGAACGGAGGACGGGGGGAGGATGGAGGAGGACAATGAGCACGGAGCAGGACGGGGGGAGAGGATGGAGGGCACAGAGGAGCATGGAGCAGGACGAGGGGGGGCACAGGAGGACGGAGAAGGAATGGGGGAGCACAGCGGAGGACGGAGCAGGAAGGGGTGAGTACAGAGGAGAATGGGGGAGCACAGAGCTGGATGGGGGAGCAAGGAGCAGGACGGGGGCAGCACAGAGCAGGAGGGCAGTTTATACACCAGGCTTATACACGAGTCAATAAGTTTTCCCAGTTTTTTGTGGCAAAATTAGGGGGGTCGGCTTATACACGGGTCGGCTTATACACGAGTATATACGGTAGGTAGGAGACGTGTACAATAAGGGTGCTTTCACACGTTGCGGGTTGCAATGCGTGTTTCCTGATGCGCGCTATGTATAATATGACTGTTTTAATGTCATTTTGTGCTATTTTGGTTGGTGGTGTGCCCCAGGATTTTCTAAGTATAAAAAGTGTGCCGCGGCTCAAAAAAGGTTGAAAATCACAGAGTCTAGGCGCAGTCAGCATTGGTGGAGGAGGGGCCTCAGGCCACTTCCTCCACCAATCAGCGTGTGAAACAGCTGAAGTGATGACGTCATGTCATCGCATCAGCTGTGTACCGCCGGTGAGTCAGCGCATCGGAGACAGCAACAGCAGCAGCAGGGCGCCTGGGAACGGGACTGATGTGAGTATGTGGTGTTATTTTTTTTTTCATGTGTATGAACATGGGGATTCAATGGAAGTGAACATGGGGATTCTATGGAGGTGAACGTGGGGATTCTATGGGGGTGAACATGGGGATTCTATGGAAGTGAACATGGGGATTCTATGGGGTGAATATGGGAATTCTATGGGGTGAACATGGGGATTCTATGGAGGTGAACATGGGGATTCTATGGAGGTGAACATGGGGATTCTATGGAGGTGAACGTGGGGATTCTATGGAGGTGAACGTGGGGATTCTATGGAGGTGAACGTGGGGATTCTATGGAGGTGAACATGGGGATTCTATGGGGTGAACATGAGGATTCTATGGAGGTGAACATGGGAATTCTATGGAAGTAAACATGGGGATTCTATGGGGGTGAACATGGGGATTCTATAGGGTGAACGTGGGGATTCTATGGGGGTGACGTACAGCACATGGGATTCTATGGGAGTGACGTGCAGCACATGGGGAGGCTATGGGAAGGCTGTATACTCATGCAGTATATGGAAAGGCTGTGTGGGCTCATGCAGTATATAGGGAGGCCGTGTGGGGCTCATGCAATATATATATATATATATATATATATATAATATATATATATGGAGGCTGTGTGGCGCTCATGCAGTGTATATAGGAAGGCTGTGTGGCGCTCATGCAGTATATATAGGGAGGCTGTGGGGCTCATGCAGTGTATATAGGGGGGCTGTGTGGCACTCATGCAGTATGTAGGGAGGCTGTGTGGCGCTCATGCAGTATATAGGGAGACTGTGGGGCTCATGCAGTATATATAGGGGGCTGTGTGGCGCTCATGCAGTATATATATGGAGGCTGTGTGGGTCTCATGCAGTATATAGGGAGGCTATGTGGGGCTCATGCTGTATATATAGGGAGGCTGTGTGAGGCTCATGCTGTATATAAGGGGCTGTGGGGGGTTCAAATATATATAGGGGGTGTCAGCATACTTAATTCTGCTCAATATTAAGTGATGCAATCAATATTAATAAGTTAATAAGTTGAGTAGAACTTAATTTCAAGCTATTGGTTCGGCCCTCCACAACAGTCATGGTCTCTCATGTGGCCCCTCGGGAAAATTAATTGCCCACCCCTGATCTAGACAGTTTGGGCCCCAGCATTTGCTTGCTCTATTTTCTGCCTGTGCTTGTATTTCATCTTGTCTCACCGCCAATATATGTTTGGGGGCTAACTATTCCTTTGGGGCTTTACTGTGGGGCAGTTAGCTTTCCTTCCTCCAAACAAACAGTGAGGATACATGATATAATCAGAGAGTAAAGTCCAATGGGGACTACAAAATATAGGAGATATACATATAAACCAGACAACTTATAGTTTGCTCTGCACTGCAAGAGCAAAAAATTGACTAACTAAATGCAAGTGTAAGCATCGCTTATTTGTAAGTCATTTGTCTGAAACTCAATCAAACGTGTGTGAGACAGTATATATAAAAGGAATGATCTCACCCATTTAAATGGAGATATGCGCTCCAAAATTCATCTCCTAATAAAGTATGCATCTGGTCATTTCCAGAGTAGATAAGGCCCTTTCCCAACGCGTTTCCTCCTTTCAGGATTCATCAGGGGATATGGCGACTAGAGACATCTATATCAAATGCATTGCTCTCATATTAGGAGATGAATTTTGGAGCGCATATCTCCATTCAAATGGGTGAGATCATTCCTTTTATATATACTGTCTCACACACGTTTGATTGAGTTTCAGACAAATGACTTACAAATAAGCGATGCTTACACTTGCATTTAGTTAGTCAATTTTTTGCTCTTGCAGTGCAGAGCAAACTATAAGTTGTCTGGTTTATATGTATATCTCCTATATTTTGTAGTCCCCATTGGACTTTACTCTCTGATTATATCATGTATCCTCACTGTTTGTTTGGAGGATGGTAATTGTCTGTGTGTCCCCTTTTTAACATTAGGTTTATTAAATGTTAAGTTTTACATCCCCATTTTTTTGCTGCTGTACATTGAAACACATTTTGGGGTATATCTCTATTAT
>JARQOD010000010.1:11272725-11361566 GCA_033576555.1 Oophaga sylvatica
CATACTAGACGCCTCTCTCTAGACCTCAGGCATAGCACAGGCTCAGCAGAGAACATCAGACACCGACATCGGACAGACTTCAGACGATGGCAGGGTCATCACGGGTTCATGCAGTCCAGGGTCAACTCGCACGGGCATACTAGGATGGCCTCTCTCTCAGGCCTAAGGCGCAACGTCATCACAGGGTAAACCACGCGGGGAACACGGACTCAGGAACACGGAATCAGGAACACAGACTGGACATCAGGAACACGGACTGGATCTCAGGAACACGGACTGGAACAACGAAAGAACACGGACTCAGGAGCACGGACTGGACATCAGGAACACAGAATCAGGAACATGGACTGGACATCAGGAACACGAACTCGATCTCAGGAACATGGACGGACAACAGGAACACGGACTCAGGAAAAACTCGGAACTGGACATCAGGAACACGGACTCGATCTCAGGAACACGGACAGGACATCAGGGCACAAGCCGGACATCAGGTAGGATATAAGGACATCAGGACTCGCATCTCAGGTAGAACATCGAAACGCTGGCATTGGACTCCGGACACTGGCAACGATCGAGAGGCTCCGGACATCGGGCTGCGGACATCAGGCTCTGGACATGAGGCCGCAGTCATCAGGCTCAGGACATCTGCAACGATCGGCAGGCTCCGGGCATCAGGCAGGGAAGGATAGGATCCGGACATCTGGAAGTGGTCATCAGACATCGGACATCAGCCGCGGTCATCAGGCTCTCGGACAAGAGCCCACGACATCGGCTCCGGAAATCTGGCAGTGACCTAAAAAGGAACCCAATCGGTCTGATGCAAGCCCCGCCGGGTTGAACTAGAGCCGGCCGGGGATAGCACCGAATAACAAGCTGAGCACAGAGTAGCAGAAACTCAGCAGACACACCGCACTCCTACTTCCAAGAGGAACCCAGTTATATCACAGAAAGTCAGTTAACAAAGAGTCACAGTCACTGGGCACAGGGTTCAGGACACAGAAGGACTTCCAGGAACATAACACAGCGGACACAGTTCAGACAGGGTCAGGTACAGGATCAAGATTTCAGGCCTGGATATACCGCCTCCAGGACAGGCACAGGAACAGGACAAAACAGGAATCAAGGCAAAGACTTTGGTACCAAAACATAGACAGGAGAGGTCCAGGAACACCCAACACACATGGCAAGGTTCAGAAGCTTTGTGAGTAGCTCAGGCCCTGCCCATAGGGCAGGGAGCCTTTATATAGGAGCTGCCCCTCAGCAATTGACTGGGGACAGCATTTCAAGTACACACACTAACACTGATAAAAGCAGGGAGGTGTGGCCGCGCATGCCCTTAGCAGAATCAGAAACCATTACACACAATCAGTGAAGGAACTGAGGCTCAGGGCACCTGGCAGCAGCTGCACGCCCCGACACACGTGGAAAGTCATGCACCAGCTGCAAATGACCTCGCAACCCGTGGACAGCTTCCACAGGGGCAACCAGGGACCGCACATGTGGATGGTCATGCAGCAGAGCAAAGACCTAACACCACATGAACAGCTATACAGCAGAGCAGGGAGCTGAGCAGGCTCCATACAGGTAACAGCCAACAGTATCCCAGCTCAATTGGGGGAAAGGAGCAAAGGGTTAAAGCAAAGACATGCACTGTCACGCCGACAACTAAGTACAGACAGAACGGCATGAGAGTGAGAAAGCTCATTCATACGTCTAACTAAAAATACGGATCAAACACACTGCTCAAAAAAATAAAGGGAACACTCAAATAGTACATCCTAGATCTAAATGAATGAAATATTCTCATTGAATTCTTTGTTCTGTACAAAGTTAAATGTGCTGTCAACATAATCACACAAAAATCATCAATGGAAATCAAACTTTTGAACCAATGGGGGCCTGGATTTGGAGAGACCCCCAAAATGAAAGTGGAAACAAGTCAAAATGAAAATCAAAACAAGACAAAATTAAAGTGGAAACAAGTCAAATTGATGCTCAGTATTGTGTGTGGCCTCCACGTTCTTGTATGACCTTCCTACGGTATGGGGTGGCATTTCTTTGGCGTGCCACACAGCCCTCCATGTGATCACCAGAGGTAGCCTGACTGCCATTAGGTACCGAGATGAGATCCTCAGACCACTTGGCCTTGGGTTCCTCGTAATGCAGTACAATGCCAGACCTCATGTGACTGGAGTGTGTCAGCAGTTCTTGCAAGATGAAGGCATTGAAGCTATGGACTGGCCTGCCCGTTCCCCAGACCTGAATCCGATTGAGCACATCTGGGACATTATGTCTCGCTCCATCCACCAACATCACATTGCACCACAGACTGTCCAGGAGTTGGCGGATGCTTTAGTCTAGGTCTGGGAGGAGATCCCTCAGGAGAACATCCACAGCCTCATCAGGAGCATGCCCAGGCATTGTAGGGAGGTCATACAGGCATGTGGAGGCCACACACAATAATGAGCATCTTTTCACTTGTTTCCACTTTAATATTGTCGTTTTTTGATTTTCATTTTGACTTGTTTCCACTTTCATTTTGGGGGGCCCCTCCAAATCCAGGCCTCCATTGGTTCAAAAATTTGATTTCCATTGATGATTTTTGTGTGATTTTGTTGTCAGCACATTCAACTTTGTACACAACAAAGTATTCAATGAGAATATTTCATTCATTTAGATCTATGATGTGGTATTTGAGTGTTCCCTTTATTTTTTTGAGCAGTGTATAATTGGGCAATATACATGTTTTTCTTATAATTTTTTCTGAAACAGATGGTAGCTAATTTTTATTGTTTTCCTGTCACACAGGTTATCTGTAATGTTTATTTAGAATTTTATAACGTTCTCTCTTATCTCTATTGCTGATCTGTCAGCTGTGACATCCTCTCACTATCCAGGTCAACTACAACATGGCTGCTGCATTCACTGACTGCTTTTTTACAGTCTAAGATAGTATATTCCTGATTGACTGTGTTATGCGACGTGATGGCTGCAGTGCTTAATGTGGAAGGAATACGGGTCCAGCAAATTCCCTAAAACTCACATTTAATCAATTAACTAATCATTGTTAACTTTGCATATTTAAAGACACAAACGTCTTCTCTAGAGATGGCGAACCAGAACGGTAAAGTTCGGGTCCATGCTGAACACCTAGTGTTCGGTCACGGACCCCGAACTTGGAATTCTCCAGGAAGTCCGTGTTACTGTTTGGGTTCGGCACCCAAAACATCGGGTGTTTCTCATGCTGTTATCTGCATGATAGTGCGAGAAGCACTGGTGGCTCTGATTGGCGGTAAGATTATTTTAGACGGTCAGAGAGCTGCAGTTCCCACGCTGTCAGATAAAAGCATGAGGGACTATTTAATACAGTAAAAAGTAAAAAAAAAGTTTTAAAATATATTAAAAAATAAAAAAAATAAAAGTTCAAATCGCCCTCTTTTGCCCCACTAAAAAAAAATAAAAAAAATACACATTTGGTATTGCCACATTCAGAATTGTCTGATCTATCAAAATATAAAATAAATTAATCCACTCAGTTAACGACATAATGAGGAAGCAAATAATAAACTGCCAGAATTACATTTTTTTGGTGGCTGTAACATTGCAATAGAATTCAAAATATCGTATCTAACCCAAAAAGGTGTCAATAAAAACATCAGTTCTGGGCGCAAAAATTAATCCCGCCCCTCACCCATCTCCAGATCCACAAAAATGGCGACAAAAAATGATTTTTTTTTTACAAATTTCTGATATTTTTTCTGTTATGAATGTTTTAGAAATGAATTCTGAGCAGAAGATCCCTCTGGTGGTTACAAACAGTACTGAACCATTCAATGAGGATTGGCGATCAGGAATTGCCGACTGGCTGGATATAAGGGAGGTTTCCCCCCATCATGGTTGCCGGTGATCAATTGTTCTTGACTCAACGTTGTTTCCTGGTTCACTTGGAAGCTTGCTGAGTCTTGCCTCTTCTCCTGCTCTCAGATAAGATATTTTCTGTTTTTTGTTTTTGTGCTTGCCATTTACATTTTTCTCTGCATTTCTGTGAGGTTGGCCAGGTTCCCCTCCCCGGGAGGCTTGGGCTCCTCTCGGTTCCTCTGGAGCCACTGTTGTTTGTTCATTTGCCTTTTCCAGTTTCTTCTGTGGCTGCGGCTTAGTTTTGTTACACCAGAGAACTAATTTAGGTGGTAGAGGTCGTGTGATCTCAGGTGTTTTTGCAATTAGTAGCGTTGTTTTTTTTTAGGGTTTTTTGGAATTGCAATAAGTATCCTTCCTATCCTTTTCTGTCTAGGCAGATTGGGCCCCAGCGTTTGCTCATACTATTTTCTGTCTGTGTCTGTATTTCCTCTTGTCTAACCGCCATTACATGTTTGGGGGCTTCCTATGTTCTTTGGGGATCTGCTCCGGGGCAGATAGCTTTCCTCTTTCTATCTTTAGGTGTAGTTAGCCTCTCAGGCTGTGACGAGGCGTCTAGGACCAACGTAGGAACGCTCCACGGCTACCTTTAGTTGTGGTGGTTAGTCAGGGTATTGCAATCCAGTAGATTCCAACCTCTCTGGTGTATTGCCGTTTTTGCCTGCTTTCCTCATCTACCAAAACATAACAGTATCACCGGCCCAAACTGAAAATTATATGGTACTCACAGAAGGGAAAAATAGTGTGGAAAGAAAAAAGTTGTCAGAGTTGTCAGAGATTTTTTTTTTTCTGCATTTTTTTTCCCTCTTTTTCTCTGGGTGCTGAGGAGATTTTTTTTTTCTCTCAATGGAGTTTGCACAGTTGTCTGGCCGTGTGGATCAGCTTGCCACTGAAGTAGAGGTATGCATGGAATAGTGTTGCCTTGTGAACCAGCTTCTGAGCCCATGCAGTGTGATGGAGTGGCTTCTGGGGCACAGCCTTATGAGTTTCGAAAATGCAATTGGTTATGTTTCTACTGTGGTGATGCCTCTCATGCTATTTCAGTCTGCCCTAAGCGGGGAAGACGTTTTGCACGCTCAGTTGTCTTGGGTAGTGTTCAGACTAAATTTCTGTTGACTGTTACCCTGATTTGCTCCCTGTCCACATTTTCTGCTCAGGCTTTTGTTGATTAGGGAGCAGCTATTAACCTGATGGATTTGATTTTGCTAAATGTTGTGGGTTTCCCTTGATACCCCTACGGAAGTCTATTCCCCTACTGGGGATTGATTCTACCCCTTTGGCTGAGAATAAACCCCAGTTCTCTACTCAGGTGATAATGAGTGTTGAACCTGATCATCAGGAGAGTTGCAAATTTTTGGTGCTGTATAATCTGCATGACATTATTGTACTAGGTTTCCCTTGGTTGCAGTCTCATAATCCTGTTTTGGATTGGAAATCTGTGTCTTTAACCAGTTGGGCTGCCAATGTGTTAATGCCAACACTCCTGTTTTTTTCTGCCTCTCCCCAGGCTCAAGATGTGCCTGACTTTTTGACTGATTTTTCTGATGTGTTTAGCGAAAGTAAATCTGCATCCTTGCCCCCCCATAGGAGCTATGACTGCGCTATTGAATTAGTGCCTGGTAGTAAATTCCCTAAAGGTCGCCTTTTTCACTTGTCTGTACCTGAACATGACGCTATGCGGTCTTATATCAAGGAGTCTTTGGAGAATGGTCATATTAGACCATCCTCTTCACCCTTGGGTGCCGGTTTTTTCTTTGTGGCCAAAAAGGATGGTTCATTAAGGCCGTGTATTGATTATCGTCTCTTGAACAATATCACTGTGAAATATCAATATCCGTTACCCTTGATTTCTGACCTGTTTTCCAGGGTGAAAAGTGCTACTTGGTTTACCAAGCTTGACCTCAGGGGGCATATAACCTTATTCGCATTAAGCACGAGGATGAATGGAAGATGGCGTTTAATACCCCAGAGGGCATTTTGAGTACGTAGCTTGCTGAGTCTTGCCTCTTCTCCTGCTCTCAGATAAGATATTTTCTGTTTTTTGTTTTTGTGCTTGCCATTTACATTTTTCTCTGCATTTCTGTGAGGTTGGCCAGGTTCCCCTCCCCGGGAGGCTTGGGCTCCTCTCGGTTCCTCTGGAGCCACTGTTGTTTGTTCATTTGCCTTTTCCAGTTTCTTCTGTGGCTGCGGCTTAGTTTTGTTACACCAGAGAACTAATTTAGGTGGTAGAGGTCGTGTGATCTCAGGTGTTTTTGCAATTAGTAGCGTTGTTTTTTTTTAGGGTTTTTTGGAATTGCAATAAGTATCCTTCCTATCCTTTTCTGTCTAGGCAGATTGGGCCCCAGCGTTTGCTCATACTATTTTCTGTCTGTGTCTGTATTTCCTCTTGTCTAACCGCCATTACATGTTTGGGGGCTTCCTATGTTCTTTGGGGATCTGCTCCGGGGCAGATAGCTTTCCTCTTTCTATCTTTAGGTGTAGTTAGCCTCTCAGGCTGTGACGAGGCGTCTAGGACCAACGTAGGAACGCTCCACGGCTACCTTTAGTTGTGGTGGTTAGTCAGGGTATTGCAATCCAGTAGATTCCAACCTCTCTGGTGTATTGCCGTTTTTGCCTGCTTTCCTCATCTACCAAAACATAACAGTATCACCGGCCCAAACTGAAAATTATATGGTACTCACAGAAGGGAAAAATAGTGTGGAAAGAAAAAAGTTGTCAGAGTTGTCAGAGATTTTTTTTTTCTGCATTTTTTTTCCCTCTTTTTCTCTGGGTGCTGAGGAGGATTTTTTTTTTCTCTCAATGGAGTTTGCACAGTTGTCTGGCCGTGTGGATCAGCTTGCCACTGAAGTAGAGGTATGCATGGAATAGTGTTGCCTTGTGAACCAGCTTCTGAGCCCATGCAGTGTGATGGAGTGGCTTCTGGGGCACAGCCTTATGAGTTTCGAAAATGCAATTGGTTATGTTTCTACTGTGGTGATGCCTCTCATGCTATTTCAGTCTGCCCTAAGCGGGGAAGACGTTTTGCACGCTCAGTTGTCTTGGGTAGTGTTCAGACTAAATTTCTGTTGACTGTTACCCTGATTTGCTCCCTGTCCACATTTTCTGCTCAGGCTTTTGTTGATTAGGGAGCAGCTATTAACCTGATGGATTTTGATTTTGCTAAATGTTGTGGGTTTCCCTTGATACCCCTACGGAAGTCTATTCCCCTACTGGGGATTGATTCTACCCCTTTGGCTGAGAATAAACCCCAGTTCTCTACTCAGGTGATAATGAGTGTTGAACCTGATCATCAGGAGAGTTGCAAATTTTTGGTGCTGTATAATCTGCATGACATTATTGTACTAGGTTTCCCTTGGTTGCAGTCTCATAATCCTGTTTTGGATTGGAAATCTGTGTCTTTAACCAGTTGGGGCTGCCAATGTGTTAATGCCAACACTCCTGTTTTTTCTGCCTCTCCCCAGGCTCAAGATGTGCCTGACTTTTTGACTGATTTTTCTGATGTGTTTAGCGAAAGTAAATCTGCATCCTTGCCCCCCCATAGGAGCTATGACTGCGCTATTGAATTAGTGCCTGGTAGTAAATTCCCTAAAGGTCGCCTTTTTCACTTGTCTGTACCTGAACATGACGCTATGCGGTCTTATATCAAGGAGTCTTTGGAGAATGGTCATATTAGACCATCCTCTTCACCCTTGGGTGCCGGTTTTTTCTTTGTGGCCAAAAAGGATGGTTCATTAAGGCCGTGTATTGATTATCGTCTCTTGAACAATATCACTGTGAAATATCAATATCCGTTACCCTTGATTTCTGACCTGTTTTCCAGGGTGAAAAGTGCTACTTGGTTTACCAAGCTTGACCTCAGGGGGCATATAACCTTATTCGCATTAAGCACGAGGATGAATGGAAGATGGCATTTAATACCCCAGAGGGGCATTTTGAGTACGTAGTGATGCCCTTTGGGCTCACTAATGCTCCTTCGTCTTCCAGTCCGTCATGAATGACATTTTCGGGATTTTGTGGATAAATTTCTGATTGTTTGTTTGGATGATATCTTGATTTTTTCCAATGACTGGGACTCTCATGTGAAACATGTTCGGACTGTGTTCCAGATTTTGAGAGAGAATGCTCTGTATGTGAAGGGATCAAAGTGTCTTTTTGGCGTACAGAGGATCTCATTTCTGGGATTCATTTTGTCTCCATCTGTTATTGAAATGGACCCGGTCAAGGTTCAGGCCATCTGTGATTGGGTCCAACCTACTTCATTAAAGGCTCTTCAGAGATTCTTGGGTTTTGCCATTTTTTATCGTAAATTTATTGGTAATTTCTCTGTTATTGTTAAACCATTGACTGATTTGACCAAAAAGGGTTCTGATGTGGTGAATTGGCCTCCTGAGGCAATCTCTGCGTTTCAGGAACTTAAACAGAGATTCACTTCTGCTCCTGTTCTACGGCAGCCTGATGTTTCTCTGCCATTTCAGGTGGAGGTTGATGCCTCTGAAATTGGGGCAGGTGCCGTTTTGTCCCAAAGAGATCCTGAGACCTATAAAAGTAACCCTTGTGCTTTTTTCTCTCGAAAATTTTCTCCAACTGAACGTAATTATGACGTGGGTAATTGGGAGTTATTGGCCATGAAGTGGGCTTTTGAAGAGTGGAGACATTGGCTGGAGGGAGCCAAACATCAGGTGGTGGTCCTCACGGACCATAAGAATCTGGTTTATCTGGAATCAGCCAAGCGACTTAATCCTAGATAGGCCAGGTGGGCCTTGTTTTTCACACGTTTTAATTTTGTGGTTTCCTTTCTTCCTGGCACTAAGAATGTTAAGGCGGATGCCCTCTCGAGGAGTTTCCTTGCGGACTCTCCTGAGTTATCTGATCCTGCTGTTATTTTGAAAGAGGGTGTAGTTCTTTCCGCCATCTCGCCCAATTTGAGACTGGCTCTGGAGGGGTGTCAGGAGGATAAACCCGAGCGCTGCCCTGTTGGGAAATTGTTTGTCCCAGACCAGTGGAAGAAGAGTGTGATGTCTGAGATTCATTGTTCCGCGTTGGCTGGTCATCCCGGAATTTTTGGTACCAGAGACTTGGTGAGTCGGTCCTTTTGGTGGCCTACTTTGTCTCGTGACGTCAGGGAATTTGTGCAGTCCTGTGGGACTTGCTCTCGCTCCAAGCCTTGCTCTCGCTCTAGTGGTTTGTTAATGCCATTTCCTGTGCCCAAGAGGCCATGGACCCATATCTCTATGGATTTTAGTTCCTTCAGCACGTGGTTCGGTTACATGGCCTTCCGGAGAACATTGTGTCTGACAGAGGAGTCCAGTTTGTGTCCAGATTTTGGAGGACATTTTGTTCTAAACTTGGTGTTCAATTATCTTTCTCCTCTGCTTTTCATCCTCAGACCAATGAACAAACCGAGAGAACAAACCAGACCTTGGAGACTTATTTGAGATGTTTTGTGTCTGCTGATCAAGATGACTGGGAGTTTGTGCAGTCCTGTGGGACTTGCTCTCGCTCCAAGCCTTGCTCTCGCTCTAGTGGTTTGTTGATGCCATTGCCTGTGCCCAAGAGACCATGGACCCATATCTCTATGGATTTTATTTCCGACTCCCCTGTTTCTCAGAGAATGACCGTTATCTGGGTGATTTGTGATAGGTTTTCCAAGATGATACATCTTGTGCCATTACCTAAGTTGCCTTCCTCCTCCGAATTGGTGCCTTTGTTCCTTCAGCACGTGGTTCGGTTACACGGCATTCCTGAGAACATTGTGTCTGACAGAGGAGTCCAGTTTGTTTCCAGATTTTGGAGGACCTTTGTTCTAAACTTGGTGTTCAATTGTCTTTCTCCTCTGCTTTTCATCCTCGGACCAATGGACAAACTGAGAGACAAACCAGACATTGGAGACTTATCTGAGATGCTTTGTGTCTGCTGATCAAGATGACTGGGTCTCTTTTTTGCCTTTGGCTGAGTTTGCTCTTAATAATAGGGCAAGCTCTGCCACTTTGATGTCTCCATTTTTCTGCAATTTTGGGTTTCACCCTCGATTTTCTTCGGGACAGACGGAGGCTTCTGTCTGTCCGGGTGTTGACTCTGTTGTGGAGCGTATGCAGTAGATTTGGGACCAGGTAGTGGAGAGGTTGTCCCTCTTTCAGGAGAAGGCCCAGCGGTTTGCCAACCGGCGTAGGACTGATGATCCTCGGTTTAAAGTGGGGGCTTGGTCTTGTTGGCTCAATAAATATCCCTATGAGAGTTGCATCTCCTCAGTTTAAGCCTAGGTTCATTGGACCTTATAAGATCATGGAGATTCTTAATCCTGTTTCCTTTCGTTTACTTCTTCCAGGGACATTTAAGATCCATAACGTGTTCCACAAGTCCTTATTGAAGAGGTTTGTCGAGCCAGTGATTCCTATGGCTCCGCCCCCTGACCCTGTTTTGGTTGAGGGCAATCTGGAGTATGTGGTTGAGAAAATATTGGATTCTCGTTTTTCTAGACGGAAACTCCAGTATTTGGTTAAGTAGAGAGGTTATGGTCAGGAGGACAATTCTTGGGCATTTGCTTCGGACATCCATGCTAGGAGACTGATCCGTGCGTATCAGAGAGCTCATCCTGACTGACCTGGTTGCACAAATGAGGGTTTGGTGACCCCTCCTCAAGGGGGGGTACTGTTATGAATGTTTTAGAAATGAATTCTGAGCAGAAGATCCCTCTGGTGGTTACAAACAGTACTGAACCATTCAATGAGGATTGGCGATCGGGAATTGCAGACTGGCTGGATATAAGGGAGGTTTCCCCCCATCATGGTTGCTGGTGATCAATTGTTCTTGTCTCAACGTTGTTTCCTGGTTCACTTGGAAGCTTGCTGAGTCTTGCCTCTTCTCCTGCTCTCAGATAAGATATTTTCTGTTTTTTGTTTTTGTGCTTGCCATTTGCATTTTTCTCTGCATTTCTGTGAGGTTGGCCAGGTTCCCCTCCCCGGGAGGCTTGGGCTCCTCTCGGTTCCTCTGGAGCCACTGTTGTTTGTTCATTTGCCTTTTCCAGTTTCTTCTGTGGCTGCGGCTTAGTTTTGTTACACCAGAGAACTAATTTAGGTGGTAGAGGTCGTGTGATCTCAGGTGTTTTTGCAATTAGTAGAGTTTGTTTTTTTTAGGGTTTTTTGGAATTGCAGTAAGTATCCTTCCTATCCTTTTCTGTCTAGGCAGATTGGGCCCCAGCGTTTGCTCATACTATTTTCTGTCTGTGTCTGTATTTCCTCTTGTCTAACCGCCATTACATGTTTGGGGCTTCCTATGTTCTTTGGGGATCTGCTCCGGGGCAGATAGCTTTCCTCTTTCTATCTTTAGGTGTAGTTAGCCTCTCAGGCTGTGACGAGGCGTCTAGGACCAACGTAGGAACGCTCCACGGCTGCCTTTAGTTGTGGTGGTTAGTCAGGGTACTGCAATCCAGTAGATTCCAACCTCTCTGGTGTATTGCCGTTTTTGCCTGCTCTCCTCAGCTACCAAAACATAACATTTTTCACCAATTAAATAAAAAAACTATGTATGTTTGGCATCTGCTTTCATACTCATACTTACCTGGGGGACCATATTCAAAGTTCAATTTTTCCGTATATTGAACATGGTAAAAAAAATAAAAATATTGCAGAATTGCACTTTTTTTGGCAATTGAACTGCACTTTGAATTTTCTTTCTAATATCCAGTACTATATGTGGCACAATTAATGGTGCAAATCAAAATTACAACTTGCACCGCAAAACCAAGCCCTCATATGGCCATATGGCTGGAAAAATAAAAAAGTTATGGTTCTTAGAAGAAGGGGAGGAAAACTCAAAAATGAAAAATGGAAATCGTTCAGAGGTGAAGGAACTAAAATCATGTTTAACATAAATTAAAAAAAAAAGGTCATTTTCTAAAGACACATTTACTTTAAAGAGGTTGTCCTCTTTATCTTTACTCATTTTTGGCACTAAGGGCCCGGGGAGCACACTTGCGAAAACTCACATATTCTCGTGCGAGTCTCTCGCATGAACACCTGGCGCTGCCGCCGGCACTCGGACCGGAGTGTGCGGCTACATGTATTTCTTGGTGGCCACACGCTCCGGTCCGAGTGCCGGCAGCAGCTCCGGGTGTTGATGTGAGAGACACTCGTGTGAGTTTCTCGCGAGTCTGACCCCGGCCTAACTAATATATAAGTATTCCATGTTCTCCGTCTACAATTGTTATTGCAGTTTCTTCACAGCTTTCCTTTTCTCAATCTGTGTGGATAGGTAGGGCATTTGTCAACCTCCAATTGAAAAAAATATATATATATGTATTTTTAGAGTATACAAGGGTTATTAACAGAAAAAACGCTTCAGTTCCAAAACAGGTTATCCAACTTGGGGTAATTCAGTTCGAAAAAATGAAAGCTTAGAAGTGATCTTTTTATAATTGTGAGTGGTTAACTCACTCAGCTGCTTCCAAAGAAAGATACAGGAACACTTCTTGTGGTAAATCACCTGCTGGTTTATTATGGAGCAGCATAAACCATAGCAGGGTTCAGCAGAGTAAACATGGCCTTTCTGGCATAACGGCAAAACAAAAAAAGATAACATATAGCAAAGTCCTTATGTCTGAGGGGTTCACTGGCTCACACCACCATGTATCTTCAGCTCCACCTGGAGCCACATCTGGAGTCTTTCCTCTCCAAACCACAACACTGAGAAAAAAATCAGTGACTGTACATTTATCATCCCAGTCACACCCTTGAGGTGGAGATATGGTGAGCAGGTGTCCCACCCATCTCTTACCTACTCACCTACAAATCCATCCCATAACATGGCTGATTAACTACTTCAGCACATAGCATGCAGGAGAGAAACGTATGGGTTTCTAGATCACGGAAAAAAGCAATCTTTGTGACACATATCTCCCCTCATATACCGTGCTAGTGACCCTGTCACATGAATAGACAGTGCCAAGGATTTCTAATTATCTTTTTGGGTCTGCAACATTGAGAAAGGGCATCCTCAACATTTGTTGGGGAGCTAGATTGGTAATATTGGTTTGTCACTATGTGGTATTGTTTGTAGATAGATGAGAATAAAAATTAATAATATTTTTTAAAAATATACTAAATATGTGGAAATACAAAAATAAACAGTAATTTAAAGAATTAAACAATACGTTTTATACTTTCCATATATAACGGCACAATTTTATATCAATATGTTGAAAAAATATCTATTTTTCATTCTACTCTCCCTATAGGCAAGACAAAGCTTGTAAGAACACTGGGAAAAGCTGAATAACAATACTTCTTCTATAAAACAGATGTTTTATCGTTGCACAAACTAAAGTATTCTCAGAAAAGAAATGAATGTTGATATAATATTATGAAACATAAAATATAAAGAAAGACAATGATAATATAGACAGTGCCAGAACGGGATTCAATGTCAGCCGTGACATTTACAAGCACACAGGACCATTTGCTTTCTGGTAGGAGTGAAATAAGAACATGTACTGGAGGGTTATGGTTGATCGGGGTGTATATCACATTTACAGAATATAAATGGTCAGTCTCCAAGTAATATCACTATACAAGTATAATCTCAATACTGTTACTGAGAAAATAATACAATTAAATGACAAAAAACTGACTGGCACATCCAGACTGGTGTGAATAGATGCATACCAGGAGGAGCTACCTCCATGTACAGTATACAAAAAAAGGTTGCACTCTATCATGCTAAAGCATGTCAATGTGAAATATATGAAATATGCATAGCACTATGGCTTTTTAATATTAGGAAAACAATTTTCAGACGCTTAGCATAAAATTTTAGCCAAATTATATCTGCCCATCAACCATCGTCAAGGTGGCCTCAAAAAATGATGGGTCCCTATGTGTGTGACTATCTCTCCTAGGCTGATGTCTGAATTCCTGGGTGAATGTGGACACCTCTATCAGCAATGCCTGCATTTATGGGTAGGTAGAAACCTGCAGTAATTAAAATCACCACATGTTGAAGTGCAGAGTGCTCGGTCAGTAAGTTAACATACAAATGGCATAAAAGTGACTAGCACATCCAGACTAGTGTGAATAGGTGCATAACAGGAACAGCTACCTCCATATACAATAAATAAAAAAAAGTTGCACTCTATCATGCTAAAGCATGTCAATGTGAAAGATGAATAGCAATACAGCTTTTGAATATTAGGGAAAAAAAATTTGAAATGCTTAGTATAAAATTTGGCCAAATTATATCTTTCCCATCAACCATAGTCAAGGTGACCTCAAAAACTGATGGGACCCATCTATCAGCTATGTACAGGATCTCTAAGACCCCCAATGATCTTAAAAACAGAGATTTTTAGATGCCCTGATAGAATGGACAAGTGAGACTGACAGGGACAGCCGATTACAAAGCTATCAATGACAGTCCCATAGGTATCAAATGGAGCAAGTGAAAGGCATGTGTGTCCCCTGCTTTATTCTATAGGGGCATTTTAGATCCCCATTTTTGGAATTGGTTAGGTTCCCGGTAATCAAAACCAAAGTGATCAACAAGTTATCATCTATTTTGAAATATAAAGTTGGAAATTAAAACAAAGCTCAACTCAGGGAAGATGGAGCAGAAACCCAAACTATTCACTGACAAGACGCAAACTCTACTAAAGGTCAGGAAATGTAAGCGTTCTGGCCTGGACATTCATTAGGACTTGTACATGTTTGAGATATGCTTGTAAACATGATTTTATCATGCAAATGTGACAATAAAAGGAGGTTATCTCAAACTTTATTAGGTCCCACATGGTCTGTCTCTTCTTCCCCTATTCTTTCGCAGTGTTCCCCAACTCAAGTCCTCATGAGCCACCAACAGGTCATGTTTTCAGGTTTCCTTAGTATTACACAGGGGTTAATTGCATCACCTGGACAGGCAGAAATTCCATCACCTGTGCAATACTAAGGAAATCCTGAAAACATGAACTGTTGGTGGCTCCTGAGGACCGGATTTGAGGAACACTGCGTGTAAGGAGTAAGGCAACGGAAAAAACAGCTATACAACGTATGTCCACAAGAATATCTGAAGTAGCACATAGTGAGACAGTTTGCACCAGGAAATAGCGCTGAACACAGAGGAATAGAAGGTGGACTTTTGAAGTGATTAGCACGCCATGTAGAGTGGAAAGACGGAAAATCCTTTCGTAAAGCACACAGTGAATAGTTTTGGATTCCTGCTCTATTTGCTCTCCTTTCAGCTTTGTTTTATAGTGTGATTAATATGTACCCAGATAGCAGGACTGGTTATACAACTTGTAGGAGCAGCACTGCAGGTCCCAGCTTTGCATGTTTCTGCAGTCTTGTAGTTAAATAATAAAAGGCAATTAACTTAGCTTCCCCTTTTTTACCTTATTTTTAGTCTTTTAATGCAACTAAATGAGGTTTACTTATACTAAACAGATAATGCTTCATTTGAAGTCTCAACATAGGGGTCTTCAATAATAGCATAGAATGCGTGACTTATGAAATAACACGTCACACTTCCAGAAGTGAAAAAATTACAATTAAAGGGGTATTCTCATCTCAAATGTCCTACTTCAATTTGTTCTAGGTATATTAATAATAATAATAATAATAATAGCAAATACCTCAAATTAAAAATGAAGTATAGTTTTTCTGATTCGCTATTTCTTTTTCCTGGTATTCCTTAGGTATCCATAGTTACGACCACTAGCAACTAGTTAACTAACTGTCACAATATCAGTGGTCATAACCATGGATACCTAAGCTACTGCAATGCCAGCACATGAGGAAAGAGATATAGTGAATCAGCAGAACTATGTGACATTTAAAATTGGAGGGATTTGCTAATACTATTATTACACCTACTACATATTGGGCTAGGATCTGGGAGATGGGAATACCCCTTTAAACCTATAGTTAAATCTTCACATTTGCCTAAAGAGCAATCATAACCCACAAGGTACATAAGCAAAGAGTCATAGGTAGTTACTGCCTAAAGCCCTGTTCACATTGCTTTCAGTGACTACTTCATAATGCGGGCCAGGAATTTCAGAGCTTATCTACAATCTCTAAATGGCATGACTGACAATATATCTAAAATATATCATTTTTAATGGCTGACAAACACTGTAAAGTATACATCCAAATCACTACTTCCACATGTGAGAAAATGTTATTACAGTTTCTCTATAAAAAAAAAAAATGTTATAAAAGTCTTACAGGGAATTTGTCACTCAATTCATGCGAATGCAAAACCTATAGAAGACTGTGCTGAGATTAAAAATATTACTTTTATTGAAACAAAAATTAAAACCCATAAAATACCAAAATATCATAATAATAAGGTGATAACTAGTGATGAGCGAGTATGCTCGTTGCCCGGGTTTTCCCGAGCACGCTCGGGTGATTTCCGAGTATTTTGGCTGTTATGATTTGGTAGCTGAGGAGTGCAGGTAAAAAAGGCAATACACCAGAGCAGTTGGAATCTATGAGATTGCAGTACCCTGACTAACCACCACAACTAGAGGCAGCCGTGGAGCGTTCCTACGTTGGTCCTAGACGCCTCGTCACAGCCTGAGAAACTAACTATACCTAAAGATAGAAAGAGGAAAGCTATCTGCCCCGGAGCAGATCCCCAAAGAACATAGAAAGCCCCCAAACATGTAATGGCGGTTAGACAAGAAGAAATACTGACACAGACAGAAAATAGTATGAGCAAAAGTTGGGGCCCAAACTATCTAAACAGAAAAGGATAGGAAGGGCACTTACTGCAATCCCAAAAAACCCTGAAAAGCACCAACTTTACTAATTTCAAAAACACCTGAGATCACACGACCTCTACCACCTAAATTAGTTCTCTGGTGTAACAAAATCAAAACAACAGCCACTGAAAAAACTGGAAAAAGCAAATGTACAAACATCAGTGGCTGAACAAAACTGAGAGGGCAAAAGCCCCCGGAGGGGACCCTGAAGGCCCCCACAGAAGTGCAGGACAAAATGCAAAAATCAAGCACAAAAGCAAAAAGAAGAAAATGTCTTATCTGTTAGCAGGAGATGCAGACACGACACAGCAGGCTACAAAGGAAACAGGAATCAAGGATTGAGACCAGAACAATTGATCACTGGCAACCCTGATGGGAAGGTGACTCCCTTATATAAGACCAGTCAGTAACACCTGATTCCCAATCCTCACAATCTTCACTGGACAGTCCAGTACCGCTTGTAACCACCAGAGGGAGCCTCTGCTCAGAACTCATTTCAAGTCCATTCACAACAGTACCCCCCCTTGAGGAGGGTCACCGAACCCTCACTTGAGCAACCAGGTCGGTCAGGATGAGTTCTATGATACGCACGGATGAGTCTCCTAGCATGGATGTCCGAAGCAAACACCCAAGAATTGTCTTCCTGACCATAACCTCTCCACTTAACCAAATACTGGAGTTTCCGTCTAGAAAAACAGAATTCAAAATTTTCTCAACCACAAACTCCATATTGCCCTCAACCAGAACAGGGTCAGGAGGCAAAGCAGTAGGAACCACTGGCTCAACAAACCTCTTCAACAAGGACTTGTGGAACACATTATGGATCTTAAATGTTCCTGGAAGAAGCAAACGAAAAGAAACAGGATTAAGAATCTCCATGATCTTATAAGGTCCAATGAACCTAGGCTTAAATTTAGGAGATGCCACTCTCATAGGAATATTTTTTGAGGACAACCAGACCAAGTCCCCCACTTTAAACCGGGACCATCAGTCCTATGCCGGTTAGCAAACCGCTGGGCCCTCTCCTGAGAGAGGGACAACCTCTGCACTACCTGGTCCCAAATCTGTTGCATACGCTCCACAACAGAGTCAACACCTGGACAGACAGAAGCCTCCGTCTGTCCTGAAGAAAATCGAGGGTGAAACCCAGAATTACAGAAAAATGAAGACATCAAAGTGGCAGAGCTAGCCCTATTATTAAGAGCAAACTCAGCCAAAGGCAAAAAAGAGACCTAGTCATCCTGATCAGCAGACACAAAGCATCTTAGATAAGTCTCCAATGTCTGATTTGTTCTCTCAGTTTGACCATTGGTCTGAGATGAAACGCCGAGGAGAAAGACAATTGAACACCAAGTTTAGAACAAAGGTCCTCCAAAATCTGGAAACAAACTGGACTCCTCTGTCAGACACAATGTTCTCAGGAATGCCGTGTAAACGAACCACGTGCTGAAGGAACAAAGGTACCAATTCAGAGGAGGAAGGCAATTTAGGTAATGGCACAAGATGTATCATCTTGGAGAACCTATCACAAATCACCCAGATGACGGTCATTCTCTGAGAAACAGGGAGGACGGAAATGAAATCCATAGAGATATGGGTCCATGGTCTCTTGGGCACAGGCAATGGCATCAACAAACCACTAGAGCGAGAGCAAGGCTTGGAGCGAGAGCAAGTACTGCAGGACTGCACAAATTCCCTGACATCACGAGACAAGGTAGGCCACCAAAAGGACCGACTAACCAAGTCTCTGGTACCAAAAATTCCGGGATGACCGGCCAACGCGGAACAATGAATCTCAGACATCACACTCTTTTTCCAGTGGTCCGGGACAAACAATTTCCCAACAGGGCAGCGTCGGGCCTATCCTCCTGACACCCCTCCAGAGCCAGTCTCAAATTGGGCGAGATGGCGGAAAGAACTACACCTTCTTTCAAAATAACAGAAGGATCAGATAACTCAGGAGAGTCCGCAAGGAAACTCCTTGAAACGGCATCCGCCTTAACATTCTTAGTGCCAGGAAGAAAGGAAACCACAAAATTAAAACGTGTGAAAAACAAGGCCCACCTGGCCTGTCTAGGATTAAGTCGCTTGGCAGATTCCAGATAAACCAGATTCTTATGGTCAGTAAGGACCACCACCTGATGTTTGGCTCCCTCCAGCCAATGTCTCCACTCTTCAAAAGCCCACTTCATGGCCAATAACTCCCGATTACCCACGTCATAATTACGTTCAGTAGGAGAAAATTTTCGATAGAAAAAGGCACAAGGGTTACTTTTAGAGGTCTCTGGATCTCTTTGGGACAAAACGGCACCTGCCCCAATTTCAGAGGCATCAACCTCCACCTGAAATGGCAGAGAAACATCAGGCTGCCGTAGAACAGAGCAGAAGTGAATCTCTGCTTAAGTTCCTGAAATGCAGAGACTGCCTCAGGAGGCCAATTCACCACATCAGAACCCTTTTTGGTCAAATCAGTTAATGGTTTAACAATAACCGAGAAATTACCAATAAATTTACGATAAAAATTGGCAAAACCCAAAAATCTTTGAAGAGCCTTTAATGAAGTAGGTTGGACCCAATCACAGATGGCCTGAACCTTGACCGGTCCATTTGAATAACAGATGGGGACAAAATAAATCCCAAAAATGAGATCCTCTGTACGCCAAAAAGACACTTTGATCCCTTCACATACAGAGCATTCTCTCTCAAAATCTGGAATACAGTTCGAACATGATTCACATGAGAGTCCCAGTCATTGGAAAAAATCAAGATATCATCCAAATAAACAATCAGAAATTTATCCACAAAATCCCTGAAAATGTCATTCATGAAGGACTGGAAGACAGAAGGAGCATTAGTGAGCCCAAAGGGCATCACAAGGTACTCAAAATGCCCCTCAGGGGTGTTAAATGCCGTCTTCCATTCATCCCCGTGCTTAATGCGAATAAGGTTATATGCCCCCCTGAGGTCAAGCTTGGTAAGCCAAGTAGCGTTTTTCACCCTGGAAAACAGGTCAGAAATCAAGGGTAACGGGTATTGATATTTCACAGTAATATTGTTCAAAAGACGATAATCAATACATGGCCTTAATGAACCATCCTTTTTGGCCACAAAGAAAAAACCGGCACCTAAGGGTGAAGAGGATGGTCTGATATGACCTTTCTCCAAAGACTCCTTGATATAAGACCGCATAGCGTCATGTTCAGGTACAGACAAGTTAAAAAGGCGACCTTTAGGGAATTTACTACCAGGCACTAATTCAATAGCGCAGTCATAGCTCCTATGGGGAGGCAAGGATGCAGATTTACTTTCGCTAAACACATCAGAAAAATCAATCAAAAAGTCAGGAACATCCTGAGCCTGGGGGAGGCAGAAAAAACAGGAGTGTTGGTATTAACACATTGGCAGCCCCAACTGGTTACAGACACAGATTTCCAATCCAAAACAGGATTATGAGACTGTAACCAAGGGAAACCCAGCACGATAATGTCATGCAGATAATACAGAACCAAAAATTTGCAGTTCTCCTGATGATCAGGTTCAACCCTCATTATCACCTGAGTAGAGAACTGAGGTTTATTCTCAGCCAAAGGGGTAGAATCGATCCCCAGTAGGGGAATAGACTTCTGTAGGGGTATCAAGGGAAACCCACAACGTTTAGCGAAATCAAAATTTATCAGGTTAATAGCTGCTCCCGAATCAACGAAAGCCTGAGCAGAAAATGAGGACAGAGAGCATATCAGAGTAACAGTTAATAAAAACTTAGTCTGAACACTACCCAAGACAACTGAGCGTGCAAAACGTCTTCCCCGCTTAGGGCAGACTGAAATAGCATGAGAGGCATCACCACAGTAGAAACATAACCCATTGCGCTTTCGAAACTCATGACGCTGTGCCCCAGAAACCACTCTATCACACTACATGGGTTCAGAAGCAGGTTCACAAGGCAACACTATTCCACGCATACTTCTCCGCTCACGCAAACGTCTGTCAATTTGAATCGCTAATGACTAGTGTTGAGCATTCGATACCGCAAGTATCGGGTATCGGCCGATATTCGCTGTATCGGAATTCCGATACTTAGTTCCGATATTTTTCATATATCGTATACCGGAATCGGAAGTTCCCATAATTCTTTGAGAGGCAATGTGATTTTAGTCAGCCAATGAGGAATCTTATGAAGTGTGGGCACATCCTGTAATGCTGCGGTCATCTTAACTAATGGCATGGCTGTGATTGGCTGCTGAAATGATGTCAGAATGCACTATAAAAGGCGCCGCCTCCATTTTAGCGTCACTGTGCTGTGAACTCAGTTAGGGACAGAACGCTGCTGTGCTGACTCTGAGGGACAGTTAGACATTGCAATTTTGTGTACTCTACTGTGCTTTAGGCAGGCTAGTTTACCAACCGCTGTGTAAAGCTTCCTTTGCCAGTGTTGTTTTAACAGCTCTGTGCAAGGTGTGTGTGAGAGTGCAGGTGACGCTGCAGTTTGCTCTGCATCCACCGCTGTTTGTAGGCATCTGCAAGTGTCACTCACTGACTCTTTTTTTTATTTGATTTTGTGGAATTGGTGCAGCTCCATTATATTTGCAAAAAATCTAATCTATTAGTGTGACGTGCTTCCATCCGTATACAATACATTGGTTGCAAAAACTATAGAAGTAGACAAAGGGGCCTTTCACAGCTACTGAACAGTTGTGTTTCAGTGTTCACTGTAGTCTGTGAGCTTTTCATTTTTTGAGTGCAGATCACGCTCCAGTTAGTTATTCAACTACTGCTGGTTGTAGTCTGCTGAGCGTGTGTCACTGCCTCATCCTTCACATTTTTCTCTAATTGGTGCTGCTCCATTATATTTGAAAAAAATCTAATCTATTAGTGTGACGCGCTTCCATCCGTATACAATACAGTGGTTGCAAACACTATAGAAGTAGACAAAGGGGCCTTTCACAGCTACTGAACAGTTGTGTATCAGTGTTCACTGTAGTCTGTGAGCTTTTCATTTTTTGAGTGCAGATCACGCTCCAGTTAGTTTTCAACTACTGCTGGTTGTAGTCTGCTGAGCGTGTGTCACTGCCTCATCCTTCACATTTTTCTCTAATTGGTGCTGCTCCATTATATTTGAAAAAAATCTAATCTATTAGTGTGACGCGCTTCCATCCGTATACAATACAGTGGTTGCAAACACTATAGAAGTAGACAAAGGGCCTTTCACAGCTACTGAACAGTTGTGTTCAGTGTTCACTGTAGTCTGTGAGCTTTTCATTTTTTGAGTGCAGATCACGCTCCAGTTAGTTCTTCAACTACTGCTGGTTGTAGTCTGCTGAGCGTGTGTCACTGCCTCATCCTTCACATTTTTCTCTAATTGGTGCTGCTCCATTATATTTGAAAAAAATCTAATCTATTAGTGTGACGCGCTTCCATCCGTATACAATACAGTGGTTGCAAACACTATAGAAGTAGACAAAGGGGCCTTTCACAGCTACTGAACAGTTGTGTTTCAGTGTTCACTGTAGTCTGTGAGCTTTTCATTTTTTGAGTGCAGATCACGCTCCAGTTAGTTCTTCAACTACTGCTGGTTGTAGTCTGCTGAGCGTGTGTCACTGCCTCATCCTTGACATTTTTCTCTAATTGGTGCTGCTCCATTATATTTAAAAAAATCTAATCTATTAGTGTGACGCGCTTCCATCCGTATACAATACAGTGGTTGCAAACACTATAGAAGTAGACAAAGGGGCCTTTCACAGCTACTGAACAGTTGTGTTTCAGTGTTCACTGTAGTCTGTGAGCTTTTCATTTTTTGAGTGCAGATCACGCTCCAGTTAGTTCTTCAACTACTGCTGGTTGTAGTCTGCTGAGCGTGTGTCACTGCCTCATCCTTCACATTTTTCTCTAATTGGTGCTGCTCCATTATATTTGAAAAAAATCTAATCTATTAGTGTGACGCGCTTCCATCCGTATACAATACAGTGGTTGCAAACACTATAGAAGTAGACAAAGGGGCCTTTCACAGCTACTGAACAGTTGTGTTTCAGTGTTCACTGTAGTCTGTGAGCTTTTCATTTTTTGAGTGCAGATCACGCTCCAGTTAGTTCTTCAACTACTGCTGGTTGTAGTCTGCTGAGCGTGTGTCACTGCCTCATCCTTCACATTTTTCTCTAATTGGTGCTGCTCCATTATATTTGAAAAAAATCTAATCTAATTAGTGTGACGCGCTTCCATCCGTATACAATACATTGGTTGCAAACACTATAGAAGTACACAAAGGGGCCTTTCACAGCTACTGAACAGTTGTCTGCAGTGTTCACTGCAGTCTCTGAGGAATAAACCACACTTAGGCCTTATTAACTTTCTGACTTTCTTTATCAATCTACCAAGATGAAGAAGGCAGGGAGTAAGGCACGTGGTCGTGGCCGTGGAGTTTCAGCAGGGAGAGGACGTGGGGATTCTGTGGCTGCTGCCGCACCCAGTGACACAGCATCCACCAGTTTTCCCCGTGAGCGTTCCTTTATGCGCACTTTTGTAGGAGCTCAGCGTACCCCCCTGCTGCGGGAAGAACAAATTGAAGCCGTTGTTGGTTGGATGGCAGCCAATGCATCGACTTCAATTGTTTCCCCACCTCCTCTCAGGACCACAGCACTGTTGAACAACCATCTGTCTCTTCACCGCCTGCCAAATTGCCCAGGCAGTCAGAGAGTTCTGAACTGGAGCCAGCTGAGTCTCTGCTTCTGTTCTCAGAGTCTGTTGGCTTGGAAACAGGGGCCCAGCCAAGCAGCATTCTGGAATGTGAAGAAGAGGCAGTATGCAGTGATGCGCAACAGCTGTGTCTCTCTGAATGTGAAGAGGCGGGTGAGCCAGTGCCGATGGTCAGCACAACCGCAGAACGCATCTGATGATGATGAGACTCAGGTGCCATTTTCTGTTGAGCAAGGTGCTGGCCAGACCACCCAACAGCAGCAGGTGTTGGAAGAGGGTAGTGGAGATGATGAGGTCCAAGACCCAACATGGCGTGAGGAACAGGAGGTGGTGGTAGCAGCTCTGAGGAAGAGATTGCCCGAACGGTCCAAACAGTAGGGAAAGGTAGGCTGCAGACTCGGTTGCCTGTACCCTCCAGTTTGGCACCCGTTCGTAGCAGTTCTCTTCCAACAGCCAAACCGGGCGCTCCCAGGACTTGCACTGCGTGGTCCTTTTTTGACACACTTGCAGATGATATTTGCTATGTCAAATGCAAGCTGTGTAATCAAAAGTTAAAAGAGGTAAAAATATCAGTAACCTCAATACCACAAATATTGGAAACATGTACGGACAAAGCACGTAGCTGAGTTACAAAGACACACTGGAGATGTAGGCCAACCTACAGCAGCACCTACATCTTCAGCTCGTGTTGGAGCCTCTTCCTCCAGCTCACACACAGCTGGTTCGGCTTCCTCACAGGATCGCCATGGAAGAACCCTGTAACTGTTGTCCAGAGACCCAGTGTTATTCCACCCACAGCTGCAAGTTCCCTGTCATCCTCACACTCCCAGGCCACAAAACAGCCATCGGTAGCACAGGCATGGGATAAAAGACGGCCATACTCGGCAAACCATCCACGAGCACAGGCTCTGAATGCTGGCATTGCAAAACTCCTGTCCTTGAAATGCTGCATTCAGGCTGGTGGAGACTGACAGTTTCCGTGACTTAATGTCATTGGCAGTCCCACAATACAATGTGCCCAGCCGATTTTTTTCAGCAGGCAAGCCGTCCCTGGGCTGCAAAAGCATGTTGAGGGAAAAATTAAACATGCGCTACTAAACGCCGTCAGTAGCAAGGTCCACCTGACCACCGATGCGTGGACCATACCCATGGCCAGGGACATACCTTTCCCTCACTGCCCATTGGGTCAATGTTGTGGAGCCGGTACAGATCTTGCCAGTGGCGCTGTACGTGTTCTGCCAACTCCAAGGATTGCAGGAATCAAGTCTGTCCACATTGACTCCTCCTCCTACTCCAGTTCTCAGAATCATCGCTGCAGGAGCCGTCACGGTCTACCTCCACATGGACCCGTGAACGCTTACCTGATGCGACCAATATGAGCACAGCAGTGGCCAAACGTCAACAGGCCGTCCTGAAATTAATTTACATGGGGAATCGAAGCCACACAGCGCAGGAGCTCTGGGAAAGCCATCAAGCAGGGGAGCGACGTGTGGTTTTTGCCAGCGAATCTCCAGCCAGGCTTGGTAGTGTGTGACAATGGCCGAAATCTGGTGGCAGCTCTGGGCCTTGGCAACCTCACTCACATACCATGTTGGCACATGTGCTCAACTTGGTCGTGCAAGGTTTTTTGAGGGACTATCCGATCTTGATGCACTGCTGCACAAGGTCCGCCTAGAGTGCGCTCACTTGCGACGTTCCAGCATGGCCAGATCGCGCATTGCAACTCTGCAACACAGATTTCGCCTTCCTGAACATCGCATCATATGTGACGTACCCACCTGGTGGAATTCCCCCGTTACATATGTTGGAGCGGTTGTGTGAGCAGCAGCCAGCAGTAATGGAGTATCAGCTGCATCAGGCGCAATCAACTCGCAATTTGCGTCGTTCACACTTCACCACTACTGAGTGGGCCTCTATGAAGGACATCTGCCACGTTTTGCGTGCGTTTGATGAGTCAACGCGGATGGCGAGTGCAGATGATGCACTAGTCAGCCTGACTGTCCCCCTTATCTGCCTGCTTCAAAAAACACTGCAAGCAATAAGGGATGAGGTTTTGGAAGAGGTGGAGGATGAGGGAGTCACAAATTCCATCACCTTCTGGACAGTCAGCGCAACGTGGTTCCTCACAAAGGGCTGGGCAGTGTTCACTTTGTGAGGAGGATGAGGAGGATCAATGGAGGAGGAAGACATCGCTCCAGAGGGAGGTACACAACGCTCTAGTCAGTATGTAGAGCGAGGGTGGGTGATGCAGAGCAGTCAGAGAGCGCCACTTGCAGGAGACAGCGTTTCTTGGCCAGTTGGGAGTCTGCAACACATGGTTGATTTCATGCTGCAGTGCCTGAGAAACGACCGCCGCATCGCCCACATTCTCACCACGCTGATTATTGGGTGTACACCCTCCTAGACCCCCCCCGCTACCCGGTGACAACTTACAAAGCCTCATCACACCGTTGAACCGGAGCGTAAAATGCGGGAGTACCAAGACATACTGGTGCAAATCCATAATGTTTCTCCATTCCAGCCGGAGCACTGCGCTGCTACTGCTTTACAAAGCAGCTCTGTCGTCGAGGCAGTGGAGACACTCTGCAACAAGAGGGAGCACAAGCAGCGCCTCTGCACAGGGCAAGACCAGTATGTTCCAAATGTGCGAAGTTTTGTGGCAGCGCCACCAATGTCTACACCATCCGAGACGGCTCCAATCAGCAGGAGGCAACGTTTCCGTAAGATGGTGACAGACTACATGTCTTTCCCTCTCAGTGTACTCCCAGATGGCTCTTTCCCCATTCAAGTTTTGGGTCCTAAGCTGGATACATGGCCAGAGCTTAGCCAGATGCATTGGAGGTGCTGGCTTGCCCTGCTGCCAGTGATTATCGGAGCGCGTCTTTAGTGCCGCAGTGGTGTACTAACAGACCGTCGCATGCGACTATCCTCCGATAATGTAGACCGGCTTACTTTTCTGAAAATTGAACAAGGCATGGATTCTCGCCAGAATTTGTCTGTCCGTTTTCAGATTAAATAACTGGTTCGCAACGTTATCCATGTCTCCTGTTATGTCATCTTTCTACACCTGAACTCTACTCCCTGGGCTACAACACTGCCAGTTGCTGCTCAGAAGTGTCGGTCCACAGACCAATACACAAGCTATAGTGTTAGTGGGTTCAGTAACGCCAGCTGTTCCCCTGCTGTTGTGTCCGACACAAGTCTCCTGTTCCCTACACATGCACAGAAAAACCCATGTCAAACATGCTCCAAATAGGGAAGAGCCGTCACCCCTGATTGTTATGCTTAAAACAGGAAATTGTGAAGTTTTCCAGCCTAGAATGATAAATTTTTATGACAAATATGGAAAATAATAATTTGTCATCACAGCGCATATCTGCACATGTCTATTATAAATTGGTAACAAAACTAAAACATAGTCTTCACTTTTGAAATTAATGCATAAAAGTACATTCATACTTATCAATTAATGCTTTTTAAGGAACTTTATCTGTACCTGTAAGATAATGCAGTCAATGGATGTACAAATCATAAAATCCTCATCATCATCATCACGATTTTTATTTATGACAGACATTATAAAATACACATACGATGCCAACTGTAACTTCACACACCATATATGAAATGGCCAGCATCTAAACCTGGTAATAATGTGCAATAATAAATTATTACATCTAGAAAGTGCATCATGCATACTGACAAATAGGTAGTACTAGTTATACCTGCAAGTGCTGTTGAAACAACCACAACAGATATAAATTAATAATGGTATATAGGTATCACAGTGCATAGTTACTCATGGACAATATCGATGTAATACTGTACCTCAATAAAGTCAGCGTGAACCATTATGCTTGTTAGTCCTTGTAGATTGTTAAAGAGGGAACGGTCTTTTTTTTGTTGGTCATAGGTGGAGATTAGACAGTAAATGATTACTGCGTGTATTTTTGGCGTCCCTAGGGCGCAATACGCTGCGTAACGTCACATTTATAGAGTCATCTAATGACCACCAACCCTACCCTACCCTTACGCGTGACAGTAGGAAGGTAGTGTTGACGGATAAAGCCTTGCGCAACCAGACATGCTTTTACCCTCTTCAACACTGTCCAAGAAAAAATGCAAGATTGCAGCCGCAGACTTTATTGACGTACAGTATAACATCGCCATTACCCATCAGAGGCTGTCCACATGTCTGTACAGACATAGAAATACCTTTGCTATCCGTAGCCTTTCTTTCACCTACACTTGCAGGCACACACTTAAATTGTGACAATGCAGTATGTTTTTTTAAATGGTTATTTTTTATCGTACATTATTGTGTTCATCACATTGATGAGTCCATCTGGACATGTCATACATGCTGTACAAAGTATGATTTTATTAACTAAATAATTGAAATGTCTGTGACTGTCACATCTAAATTGCAATGATGATGATGATGAGTGACGATTACAAAATCCATTGTCTTCACTATGTTTATGGTTTAACATAGCGTTCCTTAAGCATTATTCATAAATACAAAAATGGACTTTTATTCTTAAATTACAACACTATATTTTGTAACCAATTTTTTTGGGTGGTGTGTTGTTCCATTTCTTGTTGGCATGTGCATATATGCGTTTTATATTTGCAGTGTCTTTATTTTTTATTATTGAAGTTAGGAAACATGTGTATCTTCGTACGTGTGTTAGCCATTAGATAGAAAAATATTTACACTTGAGAGTCCACAGTGGTTGATACCTTTGAATAGATAACTGAAAAGATGGTAACAAATTGCAACTTTCGGGCTACCACGTCTCTTCATCAGGCAAAGACAAAAACAAAAAATGAGCATCACATATTTCTATACACAACAGGACACAGAATAGTGCAATAGGTAAGACAGTAAGTGACGGTACAGAAAATGTCATTTAACAGGGGATAACATAATATTGGAACAGTTCCTAATAAGATAAAAGTTTTTTTGCCCTCATGGGGGCTGGTTTTGTGTTTTAAATGCCCCTGGAAGGCAGAGACGCAATTCCTTAATTGATATAGAATACATAAAACCGTGTGATCATTCATTCCATCACTACAGTGTCAAAGGTCTGATGAGCTTATTTCTGAAACCTTTTGGGATCTTTCTCATATTTGAAGTTATATTTTAATTACCATAATTCCATACCACATGCTAGACCGGGCATACAAAATTTTTGCCCAGGTAAACCATTATTTTTTTTTTCTATCGTGTGGCGCTGATAATTCATCCTTGTTTTCATTTTTGGCCGGTCTACCCTCACTTTTCCCTCCCTCACTTTCTTACCATTCCTGTGTCCTGTTTGTGTACAAATATTGATTCTTCCTTTTTTTTTAGTCTTACCTGATAAGGACCTGAGTAGTCTCGAAAGCTTTGAATTTGTTACCATAATTTCAGTTACCATTAAACGGTAACAACCACAGAGGACCTCAAGTATAAAATTTTTTCTATTCTTGGAATTGAAATTCATCATTTATTGTCCTGTAAAACTTCATTTTTTTTCTTGTTTGAAGACTACATTTGCAAGGCCACGAACAAGGCAATAATCAATATTTTGTGCTACACCCTCCTTGACCCGGGGCTTCAACAGCGCCAGTTGCTCTCAAAGTGTTAGATGCACATGAAAACAACGCTGATGTGTTTTGTGGGGTTCAGAACGCCTGCTGTTCCCCTGCTGTGTGTTGGGAAAAAATTTTACTGCTGCAACTAAAAATTCAACTTCAAACGTCTCATACAAAGGCCCCCTGCCTACACCCCCTTGACCCTGGGCTTCAACAGCACCATTGCTCTCAAAGTTTAGATGCACAATGAAAACAATCGCTGATGTGTTTTGGGTTTTCAGAAACGCCTCTGTTCCCCTGCGGGTGTTCTGGCAAAAATTACTGCGCAACTACAATTCAATTTCAAACGTCCAACTAGGCCCTCCCTACACCCTCCTTGCCCCGGGCTTCAACAGCACCAGTTGCGCTCAGAAGGTTAGATGCACAGAAAAACAATCGCGAAGTTTTTTTGGGGGGTTCAGTAACGCCTGCTGTTCCCCTGCTGTGTGTCTGGCAAAAATTACTGCGCTAACTACAACTTCAACTCAACGTCTCATCTAGCCTCTGCCAACACCCTCCTTGACCCGGCTCAACAGCGCCAGTTGCGCCAAAGTGTTAGATGCACAGATAAAACAATCCGATGTGTTTGGGGGGTTCATAACGCCTGCTGTTCCCCTGCTGTGTGTCTGGCAAAAATTACTGCGTAACTACAACTTCAACTTCAAACGTCTCATACAGGCCTCTCCTACACCCCCCCTGACCCGGGCTTCAACACGCCAGTTCGCTCAAAGTGTTAGATCACAGATGAAAACAATCGCTGATGTGTTTGTGGGTTCAGTAACGCCTCTTTTCCCCTGGCTGTGTGTCTGGCAAAATTACTGCTGCTAACTACAACTTCAACAACAAACTCTCATACTAGGCCTCTGCCTACCCCCCTTGACCCTGGCTTCAACAGCGCCAGTTGCTGCTCAAAAGTGGTTAGATCCCACAATAAAAACAATCGCTGATGTGTTTGGGGGGTTCAGTAACGCCTGCGTTCCCGCGCTGTGTTCTGGCAAAAATTCCCGCTGCTAACTACAACTTCAACTTCAAATGTCCCCTACTAGGCCCTCCTACCACCCTCCTTGACCCTGGGCTTCAAACAGCGCCAGTTGCTGCTCAGAAGTGTTAGATCACAGATGAAAACAATCGCTGATGTGTTTTGTGGGTTCATAACCCTGCTGTTCCCCTGCTGTGTGTCCGGCAAAAATTACTGCTAACCTAATCATGGTGAAAAAAACAGACTTAAAAAGTTCGTGCTACACAAGATATGAGGCTACACCCTGATTTCAAAGCTGTAAACATTTAAACGTCAACTTTCAAACCAAAAATGAAGTCTTTGTCACAAATCTGTAACAAAATAAATGGACATAAATTTTTACAGATATGCACATGCAAAACAAATGCAAACACAAAATCCTACTAGCTATAGGATACTGAGGTCAACCTTTTCACCCATAGCTTAACAAATCCAACTCACTCATGATGATCCAATGCTGCAATGTTGGAAGGGCATAATGTGGGTTTTAACTTTACAACTGCTGCAGTGGAAGGTTAAAACTTCAGGTTCTTCCTTTTTAAAAAAAAGCATACAAGTAAATAAAAATCCAATGTTGATTAAGGGCGTGATGTAACACGGTAAATTGTGCAAACAATGCATTAGGAATAGTCCCTTTTAACATTACTTATATTTGTTCATTTTAAAAAAAAACATATTTGATTAGAAAAGTTAACACCCAATTTATAAAGGGGCCTTCATGTAAAAGAAATCGCTTACAAAAATCATGCAATACCTTGGAAAGTCAATAGTCATATCACAATAGCAAAAAATAAACCTGTAAGTGGGCTGAAAGAACACAACGATAGAATACGTGAATGTATATAATTATCAACTGAATAGCGCAACTGTCAATGTCGATATAATACTGACCTTAACAAAACGCTGTGCACCTCACACTCTTTTTCTTGTGCTTGTTAGTAAAGGGCAAAATGCGTGTATTTTCACATAGGGCATGTTTACTGAGTTTAAAACAGTCATGACAACGCCTTTTGGTATACGCTTGCGATGATAACATGCGCACCGTGAATGTTAGTCTGCCATAAGACGTACAGACCTCCAATACCCAACGCGTCACAGCAGGAAGCCAGTCTGTGCGTCCAAACAGAGGCGCAACCATACAGCAGTAACCTTTTTTTAAAGCAAATAAAAAAAAGGATGTAGTAGTAACGCACACTTTATTGAGGACAGTTTACATCGCCATTCACCACGTGGCTATGCAGTCTCATCTATATATACCTTATCTACCGTTGTCATGCTTGCAATCCACAGTCAGGCTAAATATCTGTTTCACTCTGCATATGCACTTTTTAAATTTTTTTTTGTTAAATAAATATTGGCACATATTAACATATTACAAATGGAAATTTTAGAATTTTTTAAAAAATTGTATTATATTATTCACCAAAATGTAAATTTTTTATAAAGTCAAAAAAACTTGTAATCTGATTATGTTTTTAAGTCAGCCATTCATTGCTACACAATAAAAGGTGTACATACTGTTACTTACCCATCATTAATGATTCTGATGTGTACTTGTAGCTTTTATTTTAAACCTATAGCAGATTATTTAACCTTTTTAATTGTGGTTTGCATGTTTTTTTCAACATGTAATTAAGCTTTAGTTTGTAAATTTTAAATTTACATATATTTTTTTTAAGTTAAATCATCTCTTATGGTACTAAATTTATATTCTCTTGTTTGGGTATAGACATTTTAAGACACGAAACAAGGAAAAAAACTTTTAATGTATTTAAACATCCTCCTTGACCCTGGGACAACACCGCCAGTTGTTCTCGAAGTGCTGTTAGCACAGTGAACACTTCTCCTGTTTTACTGGGGTTCAGTAAGCAGCTGTTCCCCTGCTGGGAACGGGAAAAAGTCCGCTGCCTCCACCAGTTCTCTTCCATCCCTGGGGTACAACACCGCCCTTGTTGCCGGAAGTGCTGTTAGCCAGTGAACACTTGCTCCTGTGTTACTGGGTTCAGTAATGTCAGCTGTTCCCCTGCTGTGGAACGGCAAAAATCCTGCTGCCTCCCCAGTTCTCTTCTCATCCCTGGGCACAACACCGCCATTTGTTTTCCGAAGTGCTGTTACACAGTGAACACTTGCTCCTGTTTACTGGGGTTCATAATGTCAGCTGTTCCCCGCTGTGGTGAACGGCAAAAAGTCCTGCTGCCTCCCCAGTTCTCTTCTCATCCCTGGGCTACAACACGCCAGTTTGTTGCGAAAGTGCTTTACACATGAACACTTGCTCCTTTTACTGGGTTCAGAAGTCAGCTGTTCCCCTGCTGTGTGAACGGCAAAAGTCCTGCTGCCTCCACCATGTTCCTTTTCACCTGGCTACAACACCGCCGTTGTTGCTCAAAGTGCTGTTACACAGTCCCACACTTGCTCCGTTTACGGGGTTCAATAATGCAGCTGTTCCCCTGCTTTGGAACGGCAAAAGTCCTGCTGCCTCCACCCGTTCTCTTCTCATCCCGGCACAACACCGCCAGTTGTAGTCGGAAGTCGTTAGCACGTCTACCTTGCTCCTTGTTACGGGGTTCGTAATGTCAGCTGTTCCCCTGCTGGTGAAGGCAAAAAAACCCTTTGCCTCCACCATTTCTCTTCTCACCCTGGGCTACAACAAACCCCCAGTTGTCTCGGGAAATGCTGTTACAAAAGTCTACACTTGCTCCTGGTTACTGGGTTCAGTAATGTCACTGTTCCCCTCTGTGTGAACGGAAAAAGCCTGCTGCCCTCCACCCGTTCTCTTCTCATCCCTGGGCTACAAAACCGCCAGTTTAGCTCGAAGTGCTGTTAGCACAGTCTACACTTGCTCCTTTTTACGGGGTTCAGTAATGTCAGCTGTTTCCCTGTTGTGAAAAAGGCAAAAATCTGCGCCCCACCCTGTTCTCTTCTCATCCCGGGCTACAACACCGCCAGTTGTTTTCCGGAAGTGCGTTAGCACAGTGAACACTTGCTCCTTGTTTACGGGGTTCAGTAATGTCACTTTCCCCTCGTGGGAACGGCAAAAAGTCCCTTCTCCTCCACCATGTTCTCCTCATCCCTGGCTACAACACCACCATTTTTGCTCGGGGAAAAGCTGTTAGCACAGTGAACACTTTCTCCTTGTTACGGGGTTCAGTAATTCAGCTGTTCCCCTCTGTGTGAAGGCAAAAAGTCCTGCTGCCCCACCATTTCTTTTCTCATCCCTGGGCTACAAAAACCGCCATTGGTTTTTCGGAATTGCTTTGCACAGTGAACATTTCTCCTGTTTACTGGGTTCAGTAATGTCAGCTTTCCCCTGCGTGTGAACGCAAAAAGTCCTGCGCCTCCACCATGTTCTCTCTCATCCCTGGGCTACAACACCGCCGTTGTTGCTCGGAAGTGCTGTTAGCACAGTGAACACTTGCTCCTGTGTTACTGGGGTTCAGAATGTAGCTGTTCCCCTGCGTTGAACGGCAAAAAAGTCCTGCGCCTCCACCTGTCTCTTCTCATCCCTGGCTACAACACCCATTGTTTCTCGGAAGTGCGTTAGCACAGTGAACACTTGCCCTGTGTTACTGGGGTCAGTAATTTCGCTGTTTTCCCCCGCTGTGGAAAGGGAAAAAGTCCTGCTGCCTCCACCATGTTCTCTTTTCATCCCTGGGCACAACACCGCCCGTTGTTGCTCGAAGTCCCCCGTTACACATTTGACACGCCCCCGTTTTACGGGGTTCGTAATGTCAGCGTTCCCCCCGTGTGAACGGCAAAAGTCCGGCCTCCACCTTTTTCTTTTCCCAAACCTGGGCTACAACACCCCCCGTTTTTGTTTGGGGAAATCGTTACACAGTTACACTTGCTCCTGTTTCCCGGGGTTCAGAAAAATCACTGTTCCCCTGCTGGTGAAGGCAAAAAGCCCCTGCGCCTCCACCCTGTTCTCTCTCATCCCTGGTACAACACCCCCCTTTTTGCTGGGGAAATTCTGTTACACAGTCAAAACTTGTCCGTGTTACGGGGTTTTTAGTAAGGGCAGCGTTCCCCTGCGGTGGGGGGGAAAAAGTTTTTCTCCCTTTCCCCTTTTTTCTTCTCATCCCGGGGGAAAAAACCCCGCCAGTTGTTCTGGGAAAGGCTTTTGACGTAACACTTGCCCGGGTTTAAAGGGGGGGGCAGTAAGTCAGCTGTTCCCCTGCGTGTAACGAAAAAGCCCCGCTGCCCCCCCAAATTTCCCTTTTCCCTCCCTTTTTTCAAAACCGCCTTTTTGTTGTTTTTGGAAAATGCGTTAGCACGGGAAAAAACTTCTCCGTGTTACTGGGGTTCTAATGCCCAGCTTTTTCCCCTGCTTTGAAGGGGCAAAAACCTGCTGCCCCACCGTTCTTTTCCCTCCCTGGGCCTACAAAACCGCCATTTTTGCTCGGAATTTCCCTTGGGGAATAAAAACCCCCCCTGGGTTTACAGAGCCCCGTTTTCCTCTGTTAAAAACGCCCCAAAAAGGGCCTCTTTGTTCTCTTTACCCCTGGGCTTAAGGGCCCATTTTGCTCGGGTTTAAAAAAAAGCGTTTGTTGACAATAAAAACCCCCCTTGTCTGTGGGTTTTAACGGGGGTCCGGGGTCACAAACTTTGGGGGCCTTCTGTCCCCGGGCTTTTTGTCCCCTTTGGCTCCCCATGTTTTTCCCCCCCACCCGGGTACCACCCCCCTTTTGGGGGTTTTTGGGGAGTCTTTACAAAAGGACCTCCCTTGAAACCGGCCCCCGAAAAAGGGGGCCCCGTTTTCCCCTTTCCTGTGTTTGGGGGCCCCAAAAAGCCCGCTGCCTCCACCTTTGGGGTTTCCTTTTCACCCCCCGGGTTCCACCCCGCAGTGGTTCTCCGATGCCTTTGGTAGGGCCCCCCCGGTTGATTTCCCCCCTTTTTTCCTTGGGGTTTTAAAAGGGGTTTTTTCCCCCGAAAGTCAGCGGGTTCCCCCTTCGTGCCCCCCGGGCCCCAAAGCCCCGCTGGCCTCACCATTGGTTCCTTTTTCCCCCCTGGCCTACCCCCACCGATTTGGTGCCTTTTTAGGTCCCCCCTTTTTACAGTTAAAACCTGCGGGTTTTTGGGTCTTGCAGTTTCCCCCGCTTAAAAACCCCCCAAAAAGTCGCTGCCTCCCATTGGTTTTTTTTTTTCTCCCCCCCCGGGCCCCCAACACGGCCCATTTTGTTTCGATTTGCTTTACAAAGAAAAACAAATTTTTTTTTGGGTTCATTTGGGTTCCCCAAAATTTAAGAAGCCCCGTCCCCCCCAGTTTAACCCCAAAAGTCCGCCCCCCTCCCACCAAAAAAAATAAAAAAACCAAAAAAAAAGGGGCCAAAAAAAACGAAAAGGTTGTGGAAGTAAAAAAAAAAATTTAAAAAAAACCCAAAAAAAAAAAAAAAAATTTTCCTTTTAACGGGGTTTGGGGGAAATTCCCCCGTTTCCCCCCGCTGTTGGGAAAAGAAAAAAAATCGGGCTTTTTCCAAAAAAAATTTCTCTTTTCTTCCCAATCCTGGCCAAAAAAAGAAAGGAAAAGGGGTCAAAAAGGAAAAAAATTGTTTAATAAAAGAATAATTGACCTGTGGGTTTTAAAAAAAAAAGGGTTTAAAAAAATTTTTGGGGGGGCTGGGGGGTTTTAAAGGAAAAGGGTTTGTTGGTAAAAAATTTGGGGTTTTTTCCATTTTCCTGGAAAACAAAAGCAATTTTTGCTCCAAATTTTTAAAAAAAAAAAAAATTTTTCCCTTTCCTTTTATTGGTTTCATTATGCCTTTTCCCCAACCTCCCCCCAAAATTTCCCCTTTTTTTTTTCCCCGCTTTCCAAAAACCAAAGGGGTTTTTTAAATTCCTTTTTGCTAAACAAAGGGCCCCTTTTGGGGTTGCCAAATTTTTTAAAAGGGGACCGGGAACCCCCTTGTCTTTTGTACGGGGTTCCCCCCTAAAGGGCTGGTTTCCCCGGGGACGGGAAAAAATTTTTTTTCCCCAGCCCCCAAAAGTTCCCTCTCATTTTTTTTTTGGGGGCCCCCCACAACACGCAGTTTTAGCCAACCCCCGTTAAACCAAAAAGGCCCCCTTGTCCTTGGTTTACTGGTTGTTCTTTAAATTTCCCGACCCCCCGTTCCCCCGGGAAAACCCCCCAAAGGTCTTTTAAGTGCCGGTTTTTGAACTTTTTTCAAAAAAAAAAATTTCTTTTTTTAAAACCTTTTGGGTCCCCCCCCCAAAAAAAATTTGGGGATGGAACCCCGGCCACCCCAACCAGAAGGACAAAATCGAACCCGGCAATGTCCCACCCCAAAAGTGAAAATTTAAAAAAAATCCCCCAGCACCCAGAATCAAAAAAAAAAAAAAAGGGCCAAAAAAAAAAATTTCTCTGAAACTCAAAACCCTTTTTTTTCCCAAAAATTTTCCCTTCTGTGGGGACCTTTAAAAATTTCAGTTTAGGCCGGTGATACTTTTATGTTTTGGTAGCTGAGGAGTGCAAAAAAAAAAGGGGAAAAAACCCCCAAGAGCAGTTGGAATCTAGAGATTGCAGTCCCCTACTAACCATCACAACAGAAAAAAGCCGTGGACGTTCCAAACTTTGGCCCCCTAGACGCATCGTCACAGCCTGAGAAACAAAAATATACCTAAAAATAGAAAAGGAAAAACTATCTGCCCCGGAGCAGATCCCCAAAGAAAATAGAAAGCCCCCAAAAAAGTAATGGGGTTAGACAAGAAGAAATACTGACACAGACAGAAAATAGTATGAACAAAAGTTGGGGCCCAAACTATCTAAATAGAAAAGGATAGGAAGGGCACTTACTGCAATCAACAAAAAACCCTGAAAAGCACCAACTTTACTAATTTCAAAAACACCTGAGATCACACGACCTCTACCACCTAAATTAGTTCTCTGGTGTAACAAAATCAAAAACAGCAGCCACTGAAAAAACTGGAAAAAGCAAATGTACAAACATCAGTGGCTGAACAAAACTGAGAGGGCAAAAGCCCCCGGAGGGGACCCTGAAGGCCCCCACAGAAGTGCAGGACAAAATGCAAAAATCAAGCACAAAAGCAAAAAGAAGAAAATGTCTTATCTGTTACCAGGAGATGCAGACACGACACAGCAGGCTACAAAGGAAACAGGAATCAAGGATTGAGACCAGAACAATTGATCACCGGCAACCCTGATGGGAAGGTGACTCCCTTATATAAGACCAGTCAGTAACACCTGATTCCCAATCCTCACAATCTTCACTGGACAGTCCAGTACCGCTTGTAACCACCAGAGGGAGCCTCTGCTCAGAACTAATTTCAAGTCCATTCACAACATTTGGCGTTCTCGGAGATTTAGTTTGTGTCGCCGGAGCTGCATGATTTGTGACTGCTAGACAGTCTGAATACATGTGTGGGATTCCCTAACAAACAGACAATCCTCACATGAATTCAGACTGTCTAGAAGCCGCAAATCATGCAGCTGCGGCAACAGAAACTAAATCTCCGAGCACGCCCAAATACTCAGAGACCACCCGAGCATGCTCTAGAAAACCCGGGCAACGAGCATACTCGCTCATCACTAGTGATGATCAGAGCCTGGCTGTGTGAATGTTTCTTTTTGCTCCGGTGTTTCAGAAAAAACATACTTTAAAGATTCAGCCAATGACCATAGGTGTAGACAGGACTAGTCCGGAAAGGTCCCTGGGATGACTTCTCCCTACACCACTACAACTGATTGACAGATCTTTGGGATGTGTGCATATATGGAGAGATCTACCAAACAGCTAAAACAATACAGGGAGAAGCCGGCCTAGGGTCCATGTCGGACTAATCTTATCTGCTCATATGGTCCTCGACCAAATCTTTAGACTATGTTTTCTCTGAAACACACAAGTAGAGAAAACATAACTGACGGCAATTGTGCAGCCAGACTCTGATTCATGCTGTCTGTAGTTTTGGGTAGCATGAATCAACTGATAGATTTTTTTTATAACCCTAGAACCCATTAATGAGGTCTGGGAAACCCCATGCTGCCTTCATATCCATTGCACAAGTTGCATAGCCCGAGGCTGGTTCCTTGTGAGAATTTATTTGAAGCTTTATCCTTGAAGTGTGTTGTGGTGTTATGATTTTGTGCTGTATAGTTCTCACAAAATCCAATAATGGGGTTTATGAGACCCCAATAACTGGTTATAGGTAAGGTAATTTTTGGCGTTCATGCAAATTATTTTACAGATTAGGATTTTACAGAGCTATTGTCTTGTAGAAGAATATTTGTGTAATGTAATATTACTAAAAGTAATGCAGATATTTTTTTTCCATTTTTAATCCTATTCTTTGTGTGATATTTATAAAGTTCTGCCATTATTATTTCTTTGAGAAAATGGAAAACGGTCTTAGGAGCGCAGGAAAGAGACTCAGACGAGAGATGGGGTTAAACCACAACGCGTTTCGATGGAGGATCAGTCTTCATCAGGTGGATCCTCCGTCGAAACACGTTGTGGTTTAACCCCATCTCTCGTCTGAGTCTCTTTCCTGTGCTCCTAAGACCGTTTTCCATTTTCTCATTGCTCCCATCCTCCATCGGAGGTTTTCGGCTGGAGCTGCGGTGGAGACCCGGCAGCCCGTCCACCCCGGGGTTGCTTCCTAAGCGCTCCTTCATGACCGCCTATCACTGACTCCTATTATTATTTCTTTAGCTTTGTAATAAGATCATTATATTAGCTTTGTATTTTTGTGAAGACGCGTTAAAATGTGTAATTTTCATTGTTAGGCAATACATGAAGCTTAATTATACCATTCTAAGTAATACTGCGGTTAGCACTTGCATTACGTGGCTATGTAGAAGGAGCAGTCTTTGGGGTATACCATATGCCATGAACATGTATATGTAACTAAGATATGAGCAACAGGTTCCAGGGTTAAAAGTTGAAAAGTAGTTAATCATCAGCTTGCACATACTGTGGAATGCCACCATAATGAATTTCCCTGAGGCTTTTGATGGGACTGTTCCACTTCTGTGTTATACCATGTTGGTCAATATTATGTAGTGCAGATTGCTTCTAAGTTAAACACTTATATATATTATGTAGGTTATAGTGTTTTCTTTATGCTGTTTTTGTGAAAATTTGTGCAAAAAGGTGTGAAAATGTGTGTGCAACGAGTGTCTCATAACCAATTTTATTGAAAACTACAATACAATACAACACACTGAACAATTAAAAACAATTAAAAATGAGCAAACAATCCCCAAAAAGGGGTACATGACTCCCTGAAACCCATGTGGCTGTGTAAATATAGAAAATATACATGCAATAATAGAAATATGAAAAACGTATTGCACAAGGTATATAAGTATGCATGAAAGCCTAACCAATCCCCATATAAATGGCTGAAAATAGGGTCACATAACAATAATAAGGGCTGCTCTCACACCAAAATGATGATATAAATATCACAACAACAATGTCGGTGTTAGATGACAAAATAGATGGCACCAATAACAAAATAAACCCAAAAGGGGTCAATACCTATAGAAATAATCCTATGAACACATAGTATATCAACATGCAAAAAATAGAGCGCCCATAAGGTCTGTGACCTGGTAAGCTAGAGAGATACCCATAGAAAAATGACCAGAGTATTACCAAGCCTGTGGGGGAAGAAAGAGAGGGTTCAGGGAGGGCAAAGCCTTATGGGCGCTCTATTTTTTGCATGTTGATATACTATGTGTTCATAGGATTATATTATTGCATGTGTATTTTCTATATTTACACAGCCACATGGGTTTCAGGGAGCCATGTACCCCTTTTTGGGGATTGTTTGCTCATTGTTAATTGTTTTTAATTGTTCAGTGTGTTGTATTGTATTGTAGTTTTCAATAAAATTGATTTTTGTTTTATATATTGGAGTTCCCTGGTGCATAGTATGTTCTTTTTTCTTTTCTTTTTGTTCTAATCACATTTGACATACTCCAGGTTGAGCCCTCACTTTGATATTTGGGCTTGTGCCCTCCACCTTTGTCTTTTTCCTATTCGAGTGTCTCATAACCAGTATGGGTGCTGCTTCGATGAGATAACCTGCGTTACCTAGCAGTGTGGAGGAGAGACTATTGTGGTCTGAAGTGCTGGAAAAAAAGAGTGCATGTGAGTAGCATGTCAAAGGTTAGTCGGTACACGTGGTCAACAGAGATGGGAGCATTATAATCAGGGGGATTGAGGTTAGCCAGGGCCCCAGTCAGTTTAGAGTGTGTGGGCCCTCTGCACCCAATGTATCATGTGGCATGTCACATGACATTTCGGGAGGTCATGTGATAGGTCACGATCTCTGATGCACATGTATATATTCAAGGAGACAAAGGGAGTAGCGCTATTTTTCCCTTATGTACAATGCTAAACATAATCAAAGAGGAAACTATGTACTAAGGTACAGTGCTGTATATAACAAAAGAGAATGCTATGTAATAAGGGACAGTGCTATAATAAGAAAACATGTTTTGCAATAAGAGAGAGCACATCACCTAACAAGAGAGAATATTATGTAATTTATGGGAGAGTTTTATACTTAACAAGAGTCACTATAGTAATAAAGGATGACTATACATAACAAGAGTGATGCTATGTAATAATGGACAAGAGAGGAAGCTGTGTAATAATGGACAGTGCTTTACATAACAAGAGTGGGTATTATGTAATAAGGGACAGCACTATATATAACAAGGCAGGATATTATGCAGTAAGGGTTAGTGTTATACATAACAAAAAGGTGATGCTATGTAATAAGGGACAGCACTATACATAAAAAGATGGAATGCTAAGTAATAAGGGACGGTGCTATACATAAAAAAGGGATGCTATATAAATAGGGATAGCACTATACAAAGCAAAAGGGGCACATAACAAGGGAGGACACTATGTAATAAGGTATGGCTATACATAACTAGAGACAATGCTATGCAATAAGGGACAGCTCTATAATTAAGAAGAGGGGATGCTATGTAATAAGGGGCAGTACTATGCATAACAAGAGGTTATGCTATGCAATAATGGACAGTTCTATGCAAGTTCTATGCAAGCATATTGCAAGGTAACAAGGCAGGACACAGTAAACTAAGAGGGACACTATAAATAAGAGACTTTCTTTTACAAACAATAGTACTACTCCCATCATGTTTCTGCAAGTTATACAGTGTAGATGCATAATAAATAGTAACATCCAGTAACTCATCGCTTATCTGTGCACTATATGTCCTATTGGGAGCCTCTATGTGGGAGAAACAGGACAGAAACTGAGAGCACGGATGAGGTCTCATTGCCACACAATTACAGGTAAAAAAAACATTTACCGGTGGCCAAACATTTCTGTAGTCCGGGACACAACATAAACAACATGAAAGTTGTCACATTAAATGGCAATTTTAAATCACAAATACATTGCAGGATTTGAGAATACAAACTTATTAAAGTCTTTAATTCCATCCACACAGGACTAAATCTGTCCGAAGAATTTATGACTCACTGCAGAATCCAAGGAATCTGCTCCAAAGAAGCTGAGAGCGCCAGGTCTCTGATCTTTACTTCGATATTTGGACTATAAAACTTTCACACCACTAATCTAATCCAATTAAGGATTCATTCTCTGAGCTCAGTTTGCTTGTTTATGTAAATGTTCATTTATTATACCATGCCTCTCTTTTTTTATGGGTTTAGATTTGTGTTTCTTCAGAAACTTTGTTATGCCTGAAGAAGGGACCTAAGAGTAGCCTGAAGAAGGGACCTAGAAGTCAGGAAAGCTTGCTTTGCAATATCATTTATTTTATTTTTGTTAACCATTAAAAGGTATCATAACTACAAGATTATCTTGTTTTTCACACTAAAAGCATTCTTTTTTCAACTGGCTAACACAATATCAAATCCTTTTTTTTCTTAGGACTAAAGGCATTGCCACACTTAGCGATCGCACTAGCGATCACGACAACGACTTAACCTGGCGAGATCGCTATGTGATCGCTAGTTAGATTCCAAACACAACTCATCAGCGATCTGTGATTCCAAACACAACTCATCAGCGATCTGTGATTCCAAACACAATTCATCAGCGATCTGTATAACGACCTCTGCGGTCGTTGGGAAAACCTAGTCCCAACTGCGATGCTGGTGAAGTCGTTCATAAAGGGTGTCACACTCAGCGATTCAGGCTCACCAGCGGGACACCAACAACCAAAAAACGGCTCAGAACGTTCATGAGCGATCAGCGACATCTCAGCAGGGGCCACATCGCTGCTACATGTCACACACAGCTAAGTCGCTAACGAGATCGCTACTGCATCATAAATGGTGACGTAGTAGCGATCTCGTTAGCGATCTCGCTAGCTATCTCGCTTAGTGTGGCATACCCTTAAAGGCCCCGTTACACGCTACAATATTGTGAACGATATCGTTGCAACGTCACCGGTTTGGTGACGTTGCAGTGATGTCGAAACAACATCGGTGCGTGTGACACGTAGTAATGATCAACGATCAGTCAGCTGATCGTTAATCGTTGCAGAATGTACTGGACCATAAATCTATCGTTGGTCTCCCGCTGGGCAGCACACATCACAGCGTATGACAGCGGGAGACCAACAATCAGCGAGCTCCCAGCGCAGTACAGCTGACGCTGGGAGCTGGTATCCAGGGTAAACAGTGGGTAACTAAGCGCCGCGCTGCGCTTCGTTACCCGATGTGTACCCTGGATACCAGCGTGGTCGCTGGTCCTGATTGCTGGTGAGTCTGTCTATGTGACAGCTCACCAGAGATCAGCTAACAATGTCCCAGCGATCCCATTCCCGTCAGATCATTGGTGGGATCGCTGGGACATTGATACGTGTAACAGGGCCCTAAGCCATCACTGATGGTAACACCTGTTTAATTGTGACAGCGGAAGTAGCATTGTGTTACTATCTGTTTATCTGAATTGCTGTATTTTCTTTGTAAGATAATTTGCGTCACTTTTCCACGTTTGCATTATCCTCTGATAATGTACTGTAGGCACACTGATTGCGTTAATTAAATAAAATCTGCTGGTTTTAGTTCCTCTTTAAGTGTCTCCTCATTCTCTGTTGTAACTGTGTACCTGTTAACAGTAACTGGAAATGGCCGTACAATGTGGAACTATCCTCCCCTATAACCAAAGCTGTAACTTCAATTTTTGGCACCAATGTAAGGTGTATAACAGGGGCTATATGCAATTAACAATGGGCCCTCTTTGGGGTGACTTCTTCCTCTGCTCTCGCTACTATTCTCCTACATACAAACATTTTTTCTAGAGGAAATGGCAGCATTCAAGCTTTTGAAAGCACAATCTGATGGACCATGGGGCATATAAAAAGCAATGTTCCAAGACTGATGAATATTCCTTGCATTCAGGGTTGCCGTTATGTCCACAAATGGATTAGCCACGATGAAACGGACTATGTTATCAGGAAAGGTTCTACATCAATTAATGACATGCTAATGAATTGTTATTCAAATCCAAAAAGGAAAATCTTGTGCCTGTGACAATGCAAATTTCCAATTTAACGTAATTAAGACAGATTTGCGGGTGGTTTTATGTAAATTTTGATGCAGAAAAAGCACCAAAAGTAGAAGTAAAAATTCTCTGTGTCAACATAATTTCAGGGTTTGTGCACACAATGTCTTTTATTCGTGTGCGAACCAGTCAGAGAAGACAGTTCAGGACACACCGACATTTTTTTGTCTTGTTTTTTATGAGGAGTGGGGTTGTTTTAACTTGTAATGAACTAGTGAGCGACTTCCAAGTGGAAGCAACTGAAAAGGATCAAATCACTTCTTGGAACCACTTGGCATCTTTGGAAATGTGAAGCGGTTAGACTTACGTTAGGGTCTCACCAGCATATATTTTCTCATCCGAGAGAATTGGGCAGATTGTAAATCACACTCTATTCAGAGTGTGATCGGAGTGTGATTCGTTGGGCCACATGAGACTGTGACTGGTGTGGAGACCCAAACCAATAGGCTAAAATTAATTCTGCTCAATATTAATATTAATTATAAATATTATTTTACATTAATACTAATTGTATCACTTAATACTGAGCAGAATTAAATATGTTAACACCCCCAATATACCGACTGAGCTTGCACACAGTCTCCCTATAAACACCTTGCCAAAACAGACAAGGTGATTTTCTGGATTTTTTTGGATTTGTTTTCTCATTTTGACTCTCATAGTTGTGGTCTACCTATGATGTCAATTATAGGCCTCTCTCATCTTTTTAAGTGGGAGAACTTGCACAATTGGTGGCTGACTAGATACTTTTTTACCCCACTGTATGAGCCCACAGATTGTCCCCTTTATACAATGAGTCCACACACAGCCCCTTCATGCAGTATGAGCCCCCACATGGCACCCTACATACAGTACAACCCCCTATATAGCACACCTATATTCTGTATGATCCCTCATACACAGTATAAACCCACACACAGATCCCCTATGTACAGTATGAGCCACGCACAGTCCCCTATATACATAAGCCCAAACACAGCTGACCAATGTGCAGTATGAGCCCACAGTCCCCCTATATAGAGTATGAGCCACAACATAGCCCCTATATACAGTATGAGTCCAAACATATTCCCCTGTATTCAGTATGACCACTCACATCGCCGCTCTATATAAAGTATGAGCGATCCATAACCCCTATGTAAAGTATGAGCCTATACTCAGTCCCCCTGTATATAGTATGATCTCTCACATAGACACATATATTTTTTATATACAGTATGAGCTCACTACATAGCACCCTACAGTGAGACCCCACATTATCCCCTATATACAGTATGAATCACCATATAGCCCATTCTATATGAACTCCTACATTGCCCTCTATATATAGTGTGAATCCCAACATAGTCCCTATTATATACATTTAGAGCCCTCACATAGCCTCCTCTATATACAATATGAGCCCCCATATAGCCCTCTATATACAATATGATCCCTACTTAGCCTCCCTATGTACAGTATGAGCCCTCACATAACCCTCGCTGTATACATTATGAGCTGTCACATAGCCCAACCCTTTATATACAGTATGAGCCCCCACATATTCCTCTATATATAGTATGAGCCCCTACATAGCCTCTCTATGTACAGTATGTCCCCTCACACAGCCCACCTTATATACATTATGACCCTTATATAGCCCTATATGCATGCACACATCCCATACACATAGTGTAAATATATTAAATAAAACAACAAAAACTCACCTCTCTCCCATTCCCCCAGCACACTGCTTTGGTCTTCGGTGCACTGACTATATGTGATGTAGTGATGTCATCGTGTCTGCCCCTCAGTCGCACACGCTAACTGGTGGAAGAAGGAGGAGGCATCTCCATCCTCCACCAATGTATTCACTGATATCTGCATCCTGAGAATGCAGATAGTGGTGATTAGAGTTGAGCGATACTTTCCGATATCCAAAAGTATCGGAATCGGAATGGTATCGCCGATACACAAAAAATATCGGCGATACCCGATACCGATACCGAAGTCCCATGTAAGTCTATGGGAAACAAAATATCGGAATTAAAAAAAAACCCATTCTTGCCTTGTTGGTTAATTGTACATGAAGGAAAACAACAAAGAGTAATGTAGAATTTATTGGGGAGGTTGAGGAGACATTAAAGGCATAGATTTTAACACAATGCAATGGAATAGCATTAATATTTCTTTTTTTGAAATACGTTTGGATTGACGAAGAAATTGACAATGTTGTTAACCTTTTTTCTATTTTGTCAAATATGTCTGTTTCACAACTTCCATGCTCTTCACCTTTTTAACTTTTCACACACTTTCTCCTTCATAATCTTCAGCAGCATCATCTTTCTCATCAAATTATTCTTCATCTTCACCTTCTTAATCTTCTAAAACTTCTTGCTATTCATCTTTTTGTTAACATTACTTATATTGTTCTTATTAAACAGTTATTATTCTTCATATTCTACTTCTTCATCTTCTTCCTATTCATCCTTTTCATCATATTCTTATTTTGTGACAGACATTCCTGTACTTGTAATCTGTAAAACTCTGAATTTTCATCCTTTCCGTGTTATGTTACGGTAGCTGAGGAGTGCAAGCAAAAAAGGAAATACACCAGAGCAGTTGGAATCTATGAGATTGCAGTACCCTGACTAACCACCGCAACTGGAGGCAGCCGTGGAGCATTCCTACGTTGGTCCTAGACGCCTCGTCACAGCCTGAGAAACTAACTACACCTAAAGATAGAAATAGGAAAGCTATCTGCCCCGGAGCAGAACCCCAAAGATAATAGAAAGCCCCCAAACATGTAATGGCGGTTAGACAAGAGGAAATAATGACACAGAAAGAAAATAGTATGAGCAAACGCTGGGGCCCAAACTATCTAAAAAGAAAAGGACAGGAAGGGCACTTACTGCAATCCCAGAAAACCCTGAAAAACACCAACTCTACTAATTTCAAAATCACCTGAGATCACACGACCTCTACCACCTAAATTAGTTCTCTGGTGTAACAAAAACAGCAGCCACTGAAAAAACTGGAAAAAGCAAAAGTACAAAACACAGTGGCTGGACTAAACTGAGAGGGCAGAAGCCCCCGGAGGGACCCAGAAGGCCCCCAAAGAAGTGCAGGACAAAATGCAAAAATATAGCAAAAACACAAAATAAGAAATAGTCTTATCTGATAGCAGGAGATGCAGACACGACACAGCAGGCTACAAGGGAAACTGGAAAGAAGGATTCAGACCAGAACAATTGATCACCGGCAAACCCTGATGGGAAAATGATTCCCTTAAATAAGACCAATCAGTAACACCTGATTCCCAGTCCACACAATCCTCACTAGTACCGCTTGTAACCACCAGAGGGAGCCTCTGCTCAGAACTCATCTCAAACCCATTCACAACAGTACCCCCCCCTTGAGGAGGGGTCACCGAACCCTCATTTGAGCAACCAGGTCGGTCAGGATGAGTTCTATGATACGCACGGATAAGTCTCCTAGCATGGATGTCCGAAGCAAACACCCAAGAATTATCTTCCTGACCATAAACCTCTCCATTTAACCAAATACTGAAGTCTTCGTCTAGAAAAACGAGAATCCAATATTTTCTCAACCACATACTCCAGATTGCCCTCAACCAAAACAGGGTCAGGAGGCACAGCAGCAGGAACCACTGGCTCAACAAACCTCTTCAACAAGGACTTGTGGAACACGTTATGGATCTTAAATGTCCCTGGAAGAAGCAAACGAAAAGAAACAGGATTAATAATCTCCATGATCTTATAAGGTCCAATGAACCTAGGCTTAAATTTAGGAGATGCTACTCTCATAGGAATATTCTTTGAGGACAACCAGACCAAGTCCCCCACTTTAAACCGAGGACCATCAGTCCTATGCCGGTTAGCAAACCGCTGGGCCTTCTCCTGAGAGAGGGACAACCTCTCCACTACCTGTCCCAAATCTGCTGCATACGCTCAACAACAGAGTCAACACCTGGACAGACAGAAGCCTCCGTCTGTCCTGAAGAAAATCGAGGGTGAAACCCAGAATTACAGAAAAACGGAGACATCAAAGTGGCAGAGCTAGCCCTATTATTAAGAGCAAACTCAGCCAAAGGCAAAAAAGAGACCCAGTCATCCTGATCAGCAGACACAAAGCATCTTAGATAAGTCTCCAATGTCTGGTTTGTTCTCTCAGTTTGACCATTGGTCTGAGGATGAAATGCCGAGGAGAAAGACAATTGAACACCCAGTTTAGAACAAAAAGTCCTCCAAAATCTGGAAACAAACTGGACTCCTCTGTCAGACACAATGTTCTCAGGAATGCCGTGTAAACGAACACGTGCTGAAGGAACAACGGCACCAATTCAGAGGAGGAAGGCAACTTAGGTAATGGCACAAGATGTATCATTTTGGAAAACCTATCACAAATTACCCAGATGGTGGTCATTCTCTGAGAAACAGGAAGATCGGAAATGAAATCCATAGAGATATGGGTCCATGGTCTCTTGGGCACAGGCAATGGCATCAACAAACCACTAGAGCGAGAGCAAGGCTTGGAGCGAGAGCAAGTCCCGCAGGACTGCACAAATTCCCTGACATCGCGAGACAAGGTAGGCCACCAAAAGGACCGACTAACCAAGTCTCTGGTACCAAAAATTCCGGGATGCCCAGCCAATGCGGAACAATGAATCTCAGACATCACACTCTTTTTCCATTGGTCCGGGACAAACAATTTTCCAACAGGGCAGCGCTCGGGCCTATCCTCCTGACACCCCTCCAGAGCAAGTCTCAAATTGGGCGAGATGGCGGAAAGAACTACACCCTCCTTCAAAATAACAGAGGGATCAGATAGCTCAGGAGAGTCCGCAAGGAAACTCCTCGAGAGGGCATCCGCCTTAACATTCTTAGTGCCAGGAAGAAAGGAAACCACAAAATTAAAACGTGTGAAAAACAAGGCCCACCTGGCCTGTCTAGGATTGAGTCGCTTGGCAGATTCCAGATAGACCAGATTCTTATGGTCCGTAAGGACCACCACCTGATGTTTGGCTCCCTCCAGCCAATGTCTCCACTCTTCAAAGCCCACTTCATGGCCAATAACTCCCGATTACCCACGTCATAATTACGTTCAGTAGGAGAAAATTTTCGAGAGAAAAAGGCACAAGGGTTACTTTTAGAGGTCTCTGGATCTTTTTGGGACAAAACGGCACCTGCCCCAATTTCAGAGGCATCAACCTCCACCTGAAATGGCAGAGAAACATCAGGCTGCCGTAGAAACAGGAGCAGAAGTGAATCTCTGCTTAAGTTCCTGAAACGCAGAGACTGCCTCAGGAGGCCAATTCACCACATCAGAACCCTTTCTGGTCAAATCAGTTAATGGTTTAACAATAACCGAGAAATTACCAATAAATTTACGATAAAAATTGGCAAAACCCAAAAATCTCTGAAGAGCCTTTAATGAAGTAGGTTGGACCCAATCACAGATGGCCTGAACCTTGACCGGGTCCATTTCAATAACAGATGGGGACAAAATGAATCCCAGAAATGAGATCTTCTGTACGCCAAAAAGACACTTTGATCCCTTCACATACAGAGCATTCTCTCTCAAAATCTGGAATACAGTTCGAACATGTTTCACATGAGAGTCCCAGTCATTAGAAAAAATCAAGATATCATCCAAATAAACAATCAGAAACTTGTCCACAAAATCCCTGAAAATGTCATTCATGAAGGACTGGAAGACGGAAGGAGCATTAGTGAGCCCAAAGGGCATCACAAGGTACTCAAAATGCCCTTCAGGGGTGTTAAATGCCGTCTTCCATTCATCCCCGTGCTTAATGCGAATAAGGTTATACGCCCCCCTGAGGTCAAGCTTGGTAAACCAAGTAGCGTTTTTCACCCTGGAAAACAGGTCAGAAATCAAGGGTAACGGGTATTGATATTTCACAGTAATATTGTTCAAGAGACGATAATCAATACACGGCCTTAATGAACCATCTTTTTTGGCCACAAAGAAAAAACCGGCACCTAAGGGTGAAGAGGATGGTCTGATATGACCCTTCTCCAATGATTCCTTGATATAAGACCGCATAGCGTCATGTTCAGGTACAGACAAGTTAAAAAGGCGACCCTTAGGGAATTTACTACCTGGCACTAATTCAATAGCGCAGTCATAGCTCCTATGGGGAGGTAAGGATGCAGATTTACTTTCGCTAAACACATCAGAAAAATCAAACAAAAAGTCAGGAACATCCTCAGCCTGGGGGGAGGCAGAAAAAACAGGAGTGTTGGCACTAACACATTGGCAGCCCCAACTGGTTACAGACACAGATTTCCAATCCAAAACAGGATTATGAGACTGTAACCAAGGGAAACCCAGCACGATAATGTCATGCAGATTATATAGAACCAAAAATTTGCAGCACTCCTGGTGATCAGGTTCAACCCTCATTATCACCTGAGTAGAAAACTGGGGTTTATTCTCAGCCAAAGGGGTAGAATCGATCCCCAGTAAAGGAATAGACTTCTGTAGGGGTATCAAGGGAAACCCACAACGTTTAGCAAAATCATAATCCATCAGGTTAATAGCTGCTCCAGAATCAACGAAAGCCTGAGCAGAAAATGAGGACAGAGAGCATATCAGAGTGACAGTTAATAAAAACTTAGTCTGAACACTACCCAAGACAACTGAGCGTGCAAAATGTCTTCCCCGCTTAGGGCAGACTGAAATAGCATGAGAGGCATCACCACAGTAGAAACATAACCCATTGCGCTTTCGAAACTCATGACGCTGTGCCCCAGACACCACTCCATCACACTGCATGGGCTCAGCAGCTGGCTCACAAGGCAACACCACTCCACGCATACTTCTCCGCTCACGCAAACGTCTGTCAATTTGAATCGCCAATGACATAGAATCATTGAGACCAGAGGGGACAGGGAATCCCACCATAACATCCTTTACATTATCCGACAGACCCTTCCGGAAAAGGGCCGCCAAAGCGTCGTCATTCCATTTGGTCAGGACTGCCCACCTACGGAATCTCTGACAGTATAACTCAGCATCATCAAGCCCCTGATTTAATGCCAACAAGGCTTTTTCAGCTTGATCAGTGACATTAGGCTCATCGTACAATAACCCCAAAGCCTGAAAAAATGCATCAACATCACTCAAAACAGGATCCCCAGGTATCAGGGAAAAAGCCCAATCCTGAGGATCGCCGCGCAGGAGAGAGATGATAATTTGAACCTGCTGCGCTGTGTTTCCTGAGGACTTAGATTTTAAGGCAAGAAACAATTTACAATTATTTTTGAAATTCTGAAACTTAGCTCGATCCCCCAAAACAAATCTGGCATGGGGATCCTAGGTTCCACAACAGGCAACCTAGCAAGATATGCAGCAATACTCTGAACCTCAGTGGCAAGCTGATCCACACGGCCAGACAACTGTGCAAACTCCATTGGGAGAAAAGATCCTCCCAGCACCCAGAGATACAGAGGGAAAAAAAAAAAAAAATGCAACAAACAGAAAAATATCTCTGACAACTTTTCTTCCTTCAAAATATTTTTTCCCTTCTGTGAGTACCATACAATTTTTATGGCCGGTGATACTGTTATGTTACGGTAGCTGAGGAGTGCAAGCAAAAAAGGAAATACACCAGAGCAGTTGGAATCTATGAGATTGCAGTACCCTGACTAACCACCGCAACTAGAGGCAGCCGTGGAGCGTTCCTACGTTGGTCCTAGACGCCTCGTCACAGCCTGAGAAACTAACTACACCTAAAGATAGAAATAGGAAAGCTATCTGCCCCGGAGCAGAACCCCAAAGATAATAGAAAGCCCCCAAAACATGTAATGGCGGTTAGACAAGAGGAAATAATGACACAGAAAGAAAATAGTATGAGCAAACGCTGGGGCCCAAACTATCTAAAAAGAAAAGGACAGGAAGGGCACTTACTGCAATCCCAGAAAACCCTGAAAAACACCAACTCTACTAATTTCAAAATCACCTGAGATCACACGACCTCTACCACCTAAATTAGTTCTCTGGTGTAACAAAAACAGCAGCCACTGAAAAAACTGGAAAAAGCAAAAGTACAAAACACAGTGGCTGGACTAAACTGAGAGGGCAGAAGCCCCCGGAGGGACCCAGAAGGCCCCCAAAGAAGTGCAGGACAAAATGCAAAAATATAGCAAAAACACAAAATAAGAAATAGTCTTATCTGATAGCAGGAGATGCAGACACGACACAGCAGGCTACAAGGGAAACTGGAAAGAAGGATTCAGACCAGAACAATTGATCACCGGCAACCCTGATGGGAAAATGATTCCCTTAAATAAGACCAATCAGTAACACCTGATTCCCAGTCCGCACAATCCTCACTAGTACCGCTTGTAACCACCAGAGAGAGCCTCTGCTCAGAACTCATCTCAAACCCATTCACAACACTTCCGTTCTTGCTGTCACGAAAGATTTTAATTACAACAGTATTTGTCCGCGTTCAGTTTAGCCTGCAGCAGCATCAGGCATTTTCCAGGGGCACCACGAGGAGGAACGGACTCACCCCCATACACTGCTTAGTCTTCTTCTGCTTAGAATTTAGAGCATATATTTTGCTCTTCATTTTGGTCTTATACTTAATGTTCTTCTGCTTTTTGATCTTCTGCTTATTGTTCTTCTGTCTCTTGTTCTGTATCTTGTAGTTTGTCTTAACCTTCTTTGTCCTGTTGGTGATGGTACAAAAGCCAATGGAAGTAACGAGGACCAGCTGACTGTGCTGGAACCCGGAGGGTCAGCAGAAGGAAAAGAGCCAATGGCACAACCGAGGACCAGCTGACGTTACTGGGACACGGTTACTAAGCAGGAGGTACCTGTGCTCCAAAGCACTACCAAGGACCAGCAGACGTTGCTGGAACTCGGATACCGACATGGAGGCACCTAGGCCAAAGGCACTGCGGAGAACCAGCTGACGGTACTGGAACCCGGATGGGTAGCAGAAGGTACAAGAGCCAATGAAAGTAACGAGGACCAGCTGACTGTGCTGGAACCCGGAGGGTTAGCAGAAGGAAAAGAGCCAATGGCACAACCGAGGACCAGCTGACGTTACTGGGACACGGTTACTAAGCAGGAGGTACCTGTGCTCCAAAGCACTACCAAGGACCAGCAGACGTTGCTGGAACTCGGATACCGACATGGAGGCACCTAGGCCAAAGGCACTGCGGAGAACCAGCTGACGGTACTGGAACCCGGATGGGTAGCAGAAGGTACAAGAGCCAATGAAAGTAACGAGGACCAGCTTACTGTGCTGGAACCCGGAGGGTTAGCAGAAGGAAAAGAGCCAATGTCACAACCGAGGACCAGCTGACGTTACTGGGACACGGTTACTAAGCAGGAGGTACCTGTGCTCCAAAGCACTACCAAGGACCAGCAGACGTTGCTGGAACTCGGATACCGACATGGAGGCACCTAGGCCAAAGGCACTGCGGAGAACCAGCTGACGGTACTGGAACCCGGATGGGTAGCAGAAGGTACCCATGGAAATTAAAGTTGAGGCAGCAGGACTTTTGCCGTTAACACAGCAGGGGAACAGCTGACATTACTGAACCCCAGTAACACAGGAGCAAGTGTAGACTGTGCTAACAGCACTTCCGAGAAACAACTGGCGGTGTTGTAACCCAGGGATGAGAAGAGAACATGGTGGAGGCAGCAGGACTGTTTGCCGTTCACACAGCAGGGGAACAGCTGACATTACTGAACCCCAGTAACACGGGAGCAAGTGTAGACTGTGCTAACAGCACTTCCGAGAAACAACTGGCGGTGTTGTAACCCAGGGATGAGAAGAGAACATGGTGGAGGCAGCAGGACTGTTTGCCGTTCACACAGCAGGGGAACAGCTGACATTACTGAACCCCAGTAACACAGGAGCAAGTGTAGACTGTGCTAACAGCACTTCCGAGAAACAACTGGCGGTGTTGTAACCCAGGGATGAGAAGAGAACATGTGGAGGCAGCAGGACTGTTTGCCGTTCACACAGCAGGGAACAGCTGACATTACTGAACCCCAGTAACACGGGAGCAAGTGTAGACTGTGCTAACAGCACTTCCGAGAAACAACTGGCGGTGTTGTAGCCCAGGGATGAGAAGAGAACATGGTGGAGGCAGCAGGACTGTTTGCCGTTCACACAGCAGGGAACAGCTGACATTACTGAACCCCAGTAACACAGGAGCAAGTGTAGACTGTGCTAACAGCACTTCCGAGAAACAACTGGCGGTGTTGTAACCCAGGGATGAGAAGAGAACATGGTGGAGGCAGCAGGACTGTTTGCCGTTCACACAGCAGGGGAACAGCTGACATTACTGAACCCCAGTAACACAGGAGCAAGTGTAGACTGTGCTAACAGCACTTCCGAGAAACAACTGGCGGTGTTGTAACCCAGGGATGAGAAGAGAACATGGTGGAGGCAGCAGGACTGTTTGCCGTTCACACAGCAGGGGAACAGCTGACATTACTGAACCCCAGTAACACGGGAGCAAGTGTAGACTGTGCTAACAGCACTTCCGAGAAACAACTGGCGGTGTTGTAGCCCAGGGATGAGAAGAGAACATGGTGGAGGCAGCAGGACTGTTTGCCGTTCACACAGCAGGGGAACAGCTGACATTACTGAACCCCAGTAACACAGGAGCAAGTGTAGACTGTGCTAACAGCACTTCCGAGAAACAACTGGCGGTGTTGTAACCCAGGGATGAGAAGAGAACATGGTGGAGGCAGCAGGACTGTTTGCCGTTCACACAGCAGGGGAACAGCTGACATTACTGAACCCCAGTAACACGGGAGCAAGTGTAGACTGTGCTAACAGCACTTCCGAGAAACAACTGGCGGTGTTGTAACCCAGGGATGAGAAGAGAACATGGTGGAGGCAGCAGGACTGTTTGCCGTTCACACAGCAGGGGAACAGCTGACATTACTGAACCCCAGTAACACAGGAGCAAGTGTAGACTGTGCTAACAGCACTTCCGAGAAACAACTGGCGGTGTTGTAACCCAGGGATGAGAAGAGAACATGGTGGAGGCAGCAGGACTGTTTGCCGTTCACACAGCAGGGGAACAGCTGACATTACTGAACCCCAGTAACACGGGAGCAAGTGTAGACTGTGCTAACAGCACTTCCGAGAAACAACTGGCGGTGTTGTAGCCCAGGGATGAGAAGAGAACATGGTGGAGGCAGCAGGACTGTTTGCCGTTCACACAGCAGGGGAACAGCTGACATTACTGAACCCCAGTAACACAGGAGCAAGTGTAGACTGTGCTAACAGCACTTCCGAGAAACAACTGGCGGTGTTGTAACCCAGGGATGAGAAGAGAACATGGTGGAGGCAGCAGGACTGTTTGCCGTTCACACAGCAGGGGAACAGCTGACATTACTGAACCCCAGTAACACAGGAGCAAGTGTAGACTGTGCTAACAGCACTTCCGAGAAACAACTGGCGGTGTTGTAACCCAGGGATGAGAAGAGAACATGGTGGAGGCAGCAGGACTGTTTGCCGTTCACACAGCAGGGGAACAGCTGACATTACTGAACCCCAGTAACACGGGAGCAAGTGTAGACTGTGCTAACAGCACTTCCGAGAAACAACTGGCGGTGTTGTAGCCCAGGGATGAGAAGAGAACATGGTGGAGGCAGCAGGACTGTTTGCCGTTCACACAGCAGGGGAACAGCTGACATTACTGAACCCCAGTAACACAGGAGCAAGTGTAGACTGTGCTAACAGCACTTCCGAGAAACAACTGGCGGTGTTGTAACCCAGGGATGAGAAGAGAACATGGTGGAGGCAGCAGGACTGTTTGCCGTTCACACAGCAGGGGAACAGCTGACATTACTGAACCCCAGTAACACAGGAGCAAGTGTAGACTGTGCTAACAGCACTTCCGAGAAACAACTGGCGGTGTTGTAGCCCAGGGATGAGAAGAGAACATGGTGGAGGCAGCAGGACTGTTTGCCGTTCACACAGCAGGGGAACAGCTGACATTACTGAACCCCAGTAACACAGGAGCAAGTGTAGACTGTGCTAACAGCACTTCCGAGAAACAACTGGCGGTGTTGGAGCCCAGGGTCAAGGAGGATGTTTAAATACTAGATCAAGTATTTTCCTTGTTACGTGTCAATTAAAAATGTCTATACTCCAAACAAGAGAAATATAACCTTTAGTACCATAAGATGATGATTTTACTTTAAAAAATATATGTAAATTAATAATTGACAAACATAAACGCATACATTAACATGTTGAAAAGCAATGCAAACCACAATAAAAATCGGTTAAATAATCTGCTATACGGTTTTAAATAAAAGCATACAAGTACATATCAGAATCCATTAATGATGGATAAGTAACAGTATGTACAACATTTTCATTTGCTGAATAATATCACTAAAAAGTTTTTAAAAATATCTAAAATTTCCATCATGTAATACTGATAATATGTGCCAATCATTTATATTAACAAAAAAAACCTTTAAAAAGTGCATAGTGAAAACAGCTATTTATGCCTGACTGTGGACTTGCAAGCATGACAACGGATAGATAAGGTATATATAGATGAGACTGCATAGCCACAGATGGTGAATGGCGATGTAATACTGTACCTCAATAAAGTGTGCGTTACTACTACATCCTTTTTTTATATAGCTTTATAAAAGGGTACGTGCATGTATGCTTGCGCCTTTGTTTGGACGCACAGACTGGCTTCCTGCTGTGACGCGTTGGGTATTGGAGCGTCTGTGCGTCTTATGACGCAGACTAACATTCACGGTGCGCATCGTTCATCATCGCAAGCGTACCGACAACACAAAGGCGTTGTCATGACTGCTTTACTCAGTAAACATGCACCTATGATGAAACATACACGCATGTGCCCTATTACATAACAAGCTACAAGAAAAATGCGTGTGAGGTGTGACACAGCTGTTTTGTTAAGGTACAGTATTATATCGACATTGTACAGGTGTCGCTATTCAGTCTGATAAATAGATATCATTCACCTATTCTATCAGTTGTCGTTCTTTCAGCACCACTTACAGGTATATATTTTGCTATTGTGACTATGCACTATTGACTTTACCAAGGTAGTGCATGATTTTTGTTAGCGATTATCATGTTTACATGAAGGACCTTTATGATATGGGCTGTTAACTTTCTAATCAAATATGTATTTTTTAAAATGACACAAATATAAGTAATGTTGAAGAGGACTATTCCTACATGCATTGTTTGCACAATATTACAGGTGTACATCACGTCCCTTAATCAACATTGGATATTATATTTACTTGTATGCTTTTATTTCAAAGGCAAGAACACTGAAGTATAACCTTCGCACTGCAGCAGTTGTCAAAGTTCAACCCACATTATGCACTTCCAACATTGCAGTATTTGAGTCATCATGATGTGAGTTGGATTTGTCTAAGCTATGGAGTGACAAGGTTGACCATCAGTATCCTATAGCATAAGTAGGCTTTTGTGTTTGCATTTGTTTTCGACATGTGCATATCTGTAATAATATGTCACAATTATTTTGTTACAGATTTGTGACAAAGACAAATCATTTTATGGTTTGAAAGTTGACGTTTCAAATGTTTACAGCTTAGAAATCATGGTGTAGCCTCATATCTATGTGTAGCACTAGACACTTTGAGATGTCATGTTTTTTTCACCATGATTAGGTAGCTAGCAGTAATTTTTGCCGGACACACAGCAGGGGAACAGCAGGCGTTACTGAACCCCACAAACACATCAGCGATTGTTTTCATCTGTGCATCTAACACTTCTGAGCAGCAACTGGCGCTGTTGAAGCCCAGGGTCAAGGAGGGTGTAGGCAGAGGCCTAGTATGAGACGTTTGAAGTTGAAGTTGTAGTTAGCAGCAGTAATTTTTGCCAGACACACAGCAGGGGAACAGCAGGCGTTACTGAACCCCACAAACACATCAGCGATTGTTTTCATCTGTGCATCTAACACTTCTGAGCAGCAACTGGCGCTGTTGAAGCCCAGGGTCAAGGAGGGTGTAGGCACAAAATATTGAGTTATTGCCTTGTTACGTGGCCATTGCAAATGTATGTACTTCAAACAAGAATAAATGAAGTTTTACTACGACAATAAAATGATGAATTTCAATTACAAGAATAGAAAAATATTTATACTTGACAGTCCTCTGTGGTTGATAACGTTTAATGGCTAACTGAAAATATGGTAACAAATTCAAAGCTTTCGAGACTACTCAGGTGTCTTCATCAGGCTAAGAGTAAAGCCAAAAATGAAGAATCACATATTTCTACACACAACAGGACACAGGAATAGCTAAGACAAGTGAGGGAGGGACAAGTGAGGGGAGACCGGCAACAAAAAGGAGAACAAGGATGAATTATCAGCGCCACACAATCACAGATAAATTAATGAATTTACCTGTGGCAAAAGACTTTTGTATGCCCGGTCATAGCATCATGGATATGGAATTACTGGTATTAAAATATAACTTCAAATATGAGAAACGTACAAAGGTTTCAGAATATAAGCTCATCATGACCTTTGACACTGTTAGTGATGGAATGAATAGATCACATGGATTTATGTCATTCTATATCAATTAAGGAATCTGCGTCTATGCCCTTCCAGGGTCATGAAAACCCAAAAAAAGACGCCAATGAGAGGGCAATCAAACTTTCTATCCTTATCTAGGAACTGTTCCAATATTTATGTTCATCCCTGTGAGATAATGACAGTTCTGATACACGTCACTTACTTGTCTTACCTATTGCACTATTCCTGTGTCCTGTTGTGTATAGAAATATGTGATGCTTAATTTTATTATTTAGTCTTTCCCTGATGAAGAGACGTGAGTAGCCTTGAAAGCTTGCAATTTGTTTCCATCTTTTCAGTTATCCATTAAAAGGTATCAACCACTGCTGACTCTGAAGTCTAAATATTTTTCTATCTACTGGCTAACACGGTACAAAGATACACATGTTTTCTAATTTCAAGAAGGAAAAATAAAGAAAATACAAATATAAACGCATATATGCACATGCCAAAAATAAATGGAACAACACAACACCCAAAAAATTGGTAACAAAATATAGTGTTGTAAATTTAAGAATAAAAGTCCATTTTTTTTTTTATGAATAATGCTTAAGGAACGCTATGTTAAACCATAACATAGTGAAGACAATGGATTTTGTAATAGTCACTCATCATCATCATCGCAAATTTTATGTGACAGTCACAGACATTTCAATTATTTAAGTTCATAAAATCGTAACTTTCTATAGCATGTATGACATGTCCAGCATGGACTCATCAATGTGATTGATGACACAATAATGTACGATAAAAAATAACCATTTAAAAAAACATTAGGCATTGTTTGTCACAATTTAAGTGTGTGCCTGCAAGTGTAGGTGAAACAAAGGCTACGGATAGCAAAGGTATATTCTATGTCTGTATCAGACAGTGGACAGCCTCTGATGGGTAATGCCGATGTTATACTGTACGTCAATAAAGTCTGCGGCTGAAATCATGCATTTTTTGCTTGTAGAGTGTTGAAGAGGGTAAAAGAATGTCTGGTTGCGCAAAGCTTTATCCGTCAACACTACCTTCCTACTGTCACGCGTAGGGTAGGGTAGCGTGTGGCAATTAGCTGACTATCAAATGTGAGGTTAGGCTGCGTTATTGCGCACTAGGGACGCAAAAAAAAATATCAGCAGTAATAATTAAATGTGTAATACTCCACCTATGACAAACAAAAAAATTACGTTCCCTCTTTAACAATGTACAAGACTAACAACAAGCCTAATGGTTGACGCTGACTTAATTGAGATACAGTATTACATCAACATTGTCCATGAGTAACTATGCACTGTGATACCTATATACCAGTATTAATTTATATCTCTTGTGGTTGTTTCAACAGCACTTGCAGGTATAACTACCTATTGTCAGTATGCATGATGCACTTTCTAGATGTAATAATTTATTATTGGACATTATTACCATGTTTACATGCTGGCCATTTCATATATGGTGTTTGAAGTTACAGTTGGCATCAGTATGTGTATTTTATAATGTCTGTCATAAATAAAACTCGTGATGATGATGATGAGGATTTAATGATTCGTACATCCATTGACTGCATTATCTTACAGGTACAGATAAAGTTCCTTAAAAAGCATTAATTCATAAGTCTGAAATGTACTTTTATGCATTAATTTCAAAATGTGAAGAGTAGACTATGTTTTATTTTTTGTTACCATTTCTAATAGACATGTGCAGATATGCGCTGTGATGACAAATTATTATTTGTCCATATTTGTCATAAAAATTTATCATTCTAGGCCTGCAAAACTTCACAATTTCATGTTTTCAGCATAACAAGCAGGGTGACGGCTCTTCCCTATTTGGAGCATATTGGTCATGTGTTTTTCTGTCCATGTGTCGGGAACAGGAGACTTCTTGCCGTTCACACAGCAGGGGAACAGCTGGCGTTACTGAACCCCACTAACAGTAGAGCTTGTGTTTTGTTCTGTGGACACGACACTTCTGAGCAGCAACTGGCAGTGTTGGAGCCCAGGGAGTAGAGTTCAGGTGGTAGAAAGATGAACATAACAGGAGACATGGATAACGTTGCGAACCAGTTATTTAATCTGAAAACGGACAGACAAATTCTGGCGAGATCCATGCCTTGTTCATTTTCAGAAAAGTAAGCCGGTCTACATTATCGGAGGATAGTCGCATGCGACGGTCTGTTAGTACACCACCTGCAGCACTAAAGACGCGCTCCGATAATACACTGGCAGCAGGGCAAGCCAGCACCTCCAATGCATACTGGCTAAGCTCTGGCCATGTATCCAGCTTAGAGACCCAAAACTTGAATGGGGAAGAGCCATCTGGGAGTACACTGAGAGGCAAAGCCAAGTAGTCTGTCACCATTTGACGGATACGTTGCCTCCCGCTGACTGGAGCCCTCTCGGATGGTGTAGACATTTGTGGCGCTGCCACAAAACTTTGCCACATTTTTAACATACTGGTCTTTCCCTGTGCAGAGGCACTGCGTGTGCTCCCTCTTGTTGCAGAGCTGTCTCCACTGCCTCGACGCACAGAGCTGCTTTGTAAAGCAGTAGCAGCAGCAGTGCTCTCGGCAGTAAGGTAGAACATTAGGGATTGCACCAGTGTGTCTTGGTACTCCCGCATTTTACGCTCCCGGTTCAACGGTTGTGATGAGGCTTTTGACGTTGTCCCGGTAGCGAGGGTCTAGGAGGGTGTACACCCAATAATCAGACGTGGTGAGAATGTGGGCGATGCGGCGGTCGTTTCTTAGGCACTGCAGCATGAAATCAACCATGTGCTGCAGACTCCCAACTGGCAAAGAAACGCTGTCCTCTGCAAGAGGCGTCATCTCTGCCTGCTCTGCATCACCCCACCCTCGCTCTACATACTGACTAGAGCGTTGTGTACCTCCCTCTGGAGCGATGTCTTCCTCCTCCATTGACTCCTCCTCCTCATCCTCCTCACAAAGTGAGCCCTGCCCAGCCCTTTGTGAGGAACCACGTTGCGCTGACTTTCCAGAAGGTGATGGAATTTGTGACTCCTCATCCTCCACCTCTTCCAAAACCTCATCCCTTATTGCTTGCAGTGTTTTTTGAAGCAGGCAGATAAGGGGGACAGTCAGGCTGACTAGTGCATCATCTGCACTCGCCATCCGCGTTGACTCATCAAACGCACGCAAAACGTGGCACATGTCCTTCGTAGTGGCCCACTCATTAATGGTGAAGTGTGGACGGTGCAAATTGCGTGTTGATTGCGCCTGATGCAGCTGATACTCCATAACTGCTGGCTGCTGCTCACACAACCGCTCCAACATATGTAACGTTGAATTCCACCTGGTGGATACGTCACATATGATGCGATGTTCAGGAAGGCGCAATCTGCGTTGCAGAGCTGCAATGCGCGATCTGGCCATGCTGGAACGTCGCAAGTGAGCGCACTCTAGGCGGACCTTGTGCAGCAGTGCATCAAGATCCGGATAGTCCCTCAAAAAACTCTGCACGACCAAGTTGAGCACATGTGCCAGACATGGTATGTGAGTGAGTTTGCCAAGGCCCAGAGCTGCCACCAGATTTCGGCCATTGTCACACACTACCAAGCCTGGCTGGAGATTCGCTGGCAAAAACCACACGTCGCTCTCCTGCTTGATGGCATTCCAGACCTCCTGCGCTGTGTGGCTTCGATTCCCCATGGGAATTAATTTCAGAACGGCCTGTTGCCGTTTGGCCACGGCTGTGCTCATATCGGTCGCATCAGGTAAGCGTCCACGGGTCCATGTGGAGGTAGACCGTGACGGCTCCTGCAGCGATGATTCTGAGGAACTGGAGTAGGAGGAGGAGTCAATGTGGACAGACTTGATTCCGGCAATCCTTGGAGTTGGCAGAACACGTACAGCGCCACTCGCAAGATCCGTACCCGGCTCCACAACATTCACCCAATGGGCAGTGAGTGAAAGGTATCGTCCCTGGCCATGGGTACTGGTCCACGCATCGGTGGTCAGGTGGACCTTGCTACTGACGGCGTTTAGTAGCGCATGTTTAATTTTTGCCTCAACATGCTTTTGCAGACCAGGGACGGCTTGCCTGCTGAAATAAAATCGGCTGGGCACATTGTATTGTGGGACTGCCAATGCCATTAATTCACGGAAACTGTCAGTCTCCACCAGTCTGAATGACAGCATTTCAAGGGACAGGAGTTTTGCATTGCCAGCATTCAGAGCCTGTGCTCGTGGATGGTTTGCCGAGTATGGCCGTCTTTTATCCCATGCCTGTGCTACCGATGGCTGTTTTGTGGCCTGGGTGTGTGAGGATGACAGGGAACTTGCAGCTGTGGGTGGAATAACACTGTGTCTCTGGACAACAGTGACAGAGGTTCTTCCATGGCGATCCTTTGAGGAAGCCGAACCAGCTGTGTGTGAACTGGAGGAAGAGGCTCCAACACGAGCTGAAGATGTAGGTGCTGCTGTAGGTTGGCCTACATCTCCAGTGTGTCTTTGTAACTCAACAAAGTGCTTTGACCGCACATGTTTCCACATATTTGTTGTATTAAGGTTACTGACACTTTTACCTCTTTTAATTTTTTGATTACACAGCTTGCATTTGACATAGCAAATATCATCTGCAACTGTATCAAAAAAGGACCACGCAGAGCAAGTCCTGGGAGCGCCCGGTTTGGCTGTTGTAAGAGAACTGCTCCGAACGGGTGCCAAACTGGAGGCTACAGGCAAGCGAGTCTGCAGCCTACCTCTCCCTACTGTTTGGACCGTTGGGGCAATCTCTTCCTCAGAGCTGCTCCCACCACCTTCCTGTTCCTCACGCCATGTTGGGTCTTGGACCTCATCATCTCCACCACTACCCTCTTCCAACACCTGCTGTTGTTGGGTGGTCTGGCCAGCACCATGCTCAACAGAAACTGGCAACTGAGTCTCATCATCATCAGATGCGTTCTGCGGTGTGCTGACCATCGGCACTGGCTCACCGCCTCTTCAGATTCAGAGAGACACAGCTGTTGCGCATCACTGCATACTGCCTCTTCTTCACATTCCAGAATGCTGCTTGGCTGGGCCCCTGTTTGCAAGCCAACAGATTCTGAGAACAGAAGCAGAGACTCAGCTGGCTCCTGTACAGAGCTCTCTGACTGCCTGGGCAATTTGGCAGGCGGTGAAGAGACTGATGGTTGTTCAACAGTGCTGTGGTCCTGAGAGGAGGTGGAAGCTATTTAAGTCGATGCATTGGCTGCCATCCAACCAACAACGGCTTCAATTTGTTCTTCACGCAGCAGGGGGGTACGCTGAGCTCCTACAAAAGTGCGCATAAAGGAACGCTCACGGGGAAAACTGGTGGATGCTGTGTCACTGGGTGCGGCAGCAGCCACAGAATCCCACGTCCTCTCCCTGCTGCAAATCCACGGCCTCGACCACGACCACGTGCCTTACTCACTGACTTCTTCATCTTGGTAGATTGATAAAGAAAGTCAGAAAAGTTATAAGGCCTAAGTGTGGTTATTCCTCACAGACTACAGTGAACCCTGCAGACAACTGTTCAGTATCTGTGAAAGGCCCCTTTGTGTACTTCTATAGTGTTTGCAACCAATGTATTGTATACGGATGGAAGCGCGTCACACTAATAGATTAGATTTTTTTCCACTAAAATGGAGCAGCACCAATTAGAGAAAAATGTGAAGGATGAGGCAGTGACACACGCTCAGCAGACTACAACCGGCAGTGGTTGAAGAACAAACTGGAGCGTAATCTGCACTCACAAAATGAAAAGCTCACAGACTACAGTGAACACTGAAACACAACTGTTCAGTAGCTGTTAAAGGCCCCTTTGTGTACTTCTATAGTGTTTGCAACCAATGTATTGTATACGGATGGAAGCGCGTCACACTAATAGATTAGATTTTTTTCCACTAAAATGGAGCAGCACCAATTAGAGAAAAATGTGAAGGATGAGGCAGTGACACACGCTCAGCAGACTACAACCGGCAGTGGTTGAAGAACAAACTGGAGTGTAATCTGCACTCAAAAAATGAAAAGCTCACAGACTACAGTGAACACTGAAACACAACTGTTCAGTAGCTGTTAAAGGCCCCTTTGTGTACTTCTATAGTGTTTGCAACCAATGTATTGTATACGGATGGAAGCGCGTCACACTAATAGATTAGATTTTTTTCCACTAAAATGGAGCAGCACCAATTAGAGAAAAATGTGAAGGATGAGGCAGTGACACACGCTCAGCAGACTACAACCGGCAGTGGTTGAAGAACAAACTGGAGCGTAATCTGCACTCACAAAATGAAAAGCTCACAGACTACAGTGAACACTGAAACACAACTGTTCAGTAGCTGTTAAAGGCCCTTTGTGTACTTCTACAGTGTTTGCAACCAATGTATTGTATACGGATGGAAGCGCGTCACACTAATAGATTAGATTTTTTTCCACTAAAATGGAGCAGCACCAATTAGAGAAAATGTGAAGGATGAGGCAGTGACACACGCTCAGCAGACTACAACCGGCAGTGGTTGAAGAACAAACTGGAGCGTAATCTGCACTCAAAAAATGAAAAGCTCACAGACTACAGTGAACACTGAAACACAACTGTTCAGTAGCTGTTAAAGGCCCCTTTGTGTACTTCTATAGTGTTTGCAACCAATATATTGTATACGGATGGAAGCGCGTCACACTAATAGATTAGATTTTTTTCCACTAAAATGGAGCAGCACCAATTAGAGAAAAATGTGAAGGATGAGGCAGTGACACACGCTCAGCAGACTACAACCGGCAGTGGTTGAAGAACTAACTGGAGCGTAATCTGCACTCACAAAATTAAAAGCTCACAGACTACAGTAAACCCTGCAGACAACTGTTCAGTAGCTGTGAAAGGCTCCTTTCTGTACTTCTATAGTGTTTGCAACCAATGTATTGTATACGGATGGAAGCACGTCACACTAATAGATTTGATTTTTTTCTAATATAATGGAGCTGCACCAATTCCACAAAATAAAATAAAAAAAAAAAGAGTCAGTGACACGTGCAGATGCCTACAAACAGCGGTGGATGCAGAGCAAACTGCAGCGTCACCTGCACTGTCACACCACACCTTGCACAGAGCTGTTAAAACAACACTGGCAAAATGAAGCTGTACACAGCGGTTGGTAAACTAGCCTGCCTCAAGCACAGTAGTACACAAAATCGCAATATCTAACTGTCCCTCAGAGTGAGCAGAGTAGCGTTCTGTCCCTAACTGAGTTCACAGCACAGTGACGCTAAAATGGCTGCGGCGCCTTTTATAGTGCATTCTGACATCATTTCAGCAGCCAATCACAGCCATGCCATTAGTTAAGATGACCGCAGCATTACAGGATGTGCCCACACTTCATAAGATTCATCATTGGCTGACTAACATCACATTGCCTCTCAAAGAATTATGGAACTTCCGATTCCGGTATACGATATTGAAAAAGTATCGGAATTAAGTATCGGAATTCCGATAACGCGAATATCGGCGATACCGATACTTGCGGTATCGGAATGCTCAACACTAGTGGTGATATACAGTCATGGCCAAAAGTTTGAGAATGACACAAATATTAATTTTTACAAAGTCTACTGCTTCACTTTTTCTAATGGCAATTTGCACATACTCCAGAATGTTATAAATAGTGATCAGCTTAACAGCAATTACTTGCAAAGTCAATATTGGCTAGGAAATGAACTTTATCCCAAAAACACATTTCAACATCATTGCAGCCCTGCTTAAAAGGACCAGCTAACCTTTTCAGTGATTGCTCCAATAACACAGGTGTGGGTGTTGATGAGGACATGGTGGAGATCAATCTGTCTGATTAAGTAAGAATGACACCACTGGACACTTTAAAAGGAGGCTGGTGCTTGGCATCATTGTTCTCTTCTGTTAACCATGGTTATCTCTAAAGAAACATGTGCAGTCATCATTGCAATGCACAAAATGGCCTAACAGGGAAGAGTATCGCAGCTAGAGAGATTGCACCTCAGTCAACAATCTATCGCATCATCAAAAACTTCAAGGAGAGAGATTCCATTGTTGCCAAAAAGCTTCAGGGCGCCCAAGAAAGACCAGAAAGCGCCAGGACCGTCTCTTAAAAGTGTTTCAGCTGCGGGATCGGGCTACAGCAGTGCAGAGCTTGCTCAGGAATGGCAGCAGGCAGGTGAGTGCATCTGCACGCATTGTGAGGCGGAGACTTTGGAGCATGGCTGGTCTCAAGGAGGGCAGCAAAGAAGCCACTTCTCTCCAGAAAAACATCATGGACAGACTGATATTCTGCAAAAGGTACAGGCAGTGGACTGCTGAGACTGGGTAAAGTTATTTTCTCTGAGATCCCCTTTCGATTGTTTGGGACATCAGGAAACGCCTCATTCAGAGAAGACAAGTGAGCGCTACCACCAGTCTTGTCTCATGCCAACTGTTAAGCATCCTGAAACCATTAATGTGTGGGGTTGCTTCTCAGCCAAGGAATCGGCTCTCTCACAGTCTTGCCTAAAAACAAGCCATGAATAAAGAATGATACCAGAATGTCCTCCAAGAGCAACTTCTCCAACCCTCCAAGAGCAGTTTGGCGATCAACAATGCCTTTTCCAGCTGATGGAGCACTTGCTATAAAGCAAAGGTGATAATAAATGGCTCAGGGAACAAAACATAGAGATTTTGGGTCCATGGCCTGGAAATCCCCAGATCTTAATCCCATTGAGAACTTGTGGTCAATCATCAAGAGACGGGTGGACAAACAAAAACCTAAAAATTCTGACAAAATGAAAGCATTGATTGTGCAAGAATGGACTGCTATCAGTCAGGATTTGGTCCAGAAGTTGATTGAGAGCATGCCAGGGAGAATTGCAGAGGTCCTGAAGAAGAAGGGTCAACACTGCAAATATTGACTTGCTGCATTAACTCATTCTAACTGTCAATATAAGCTTTTGTTACTCATATGTTTGCAATTATTATATTTCTGTCTGTGATAAAAACATCTGTCAAACACACATAAAAACCAGAGGGCAGCAGATCATGTGAAAATATAATATTTGTGTCATTCTCAAAACTTTTGGCCATGACTGTACACGTTGTCAAAATTGTTGGTACACCTCGTTTAATGGTCACAAAATTTACTTGAATCTGACAAAAGTAATAATAAATGAAAAATCTATGAAAATGAACAAATGAAAGTCAGACTTTGCTTTTCAACCATGCTTCCACCGATTTTTTAAAAAAATAAAACTCATGAAATAGGCCTGGACAGAAATGATGGTACCCTTAATATTTTGTTGCACAACCTTTTGAGGCAATCACTGCAATCAAACGATTCCTGTAACTGTCAATGAGACTTCTGCACCTCTCGACAGGTATTTTGTTCCACTCCTCAAAAGAAAACTGTTCCAGTTGTCTCGTGTTTGAAGGTTGCCTTTTCCAGACGGCATCCTTCAGCTCTTTCCAAAGATGCTCAATAAGATTTAGGTCAGGGCTCATAGAAGGCCACTTCAGAATAGTCCAATGTTTTCCTCTTAGCCATTCTTGGGTATTTTTAGTAGTGTGTTTTTGGTCATTATCCTGTTGCAATGTATAAAGATAAATCGTGTGCACAGCCTGAAAGGTGCCAGAGTAGGTTCCTACACCGTGAAGATAATGAAAAGAGAACTCGGCACTCAACTTAGCGAAAAGGGTAAATATTTATTGTAGTCCACGGTAGTGAAACGTTTCGGTCCTAAATTTCGGACCTTCATCAGCCACATTAAGTACCGGGAGGGGGTAGAAATACCCAATTCAGAGGTAGATACTGTTGGGATCAGGTAGATCTCCAAAGTAAGGGTTAAATGTGAGTATCTGGGTGAGAGTTTTAAGTCAGGTCTCCGCTGCATGCCATGGGAGGGACGCGGTATCCGCCGCTGGTCCTTGTGCAGTCCCTCCCACGACATGCAGCGGAGACTTTGGAGATCTACCTGATCTCCAAAGTCACTTCCTGGTTGTGCTTCTTGACTGACAGCAGTGCTCTTAGTCCCACCTCTGCTCCATATAAAGGAACCCTCTGAGCCATTACCTCACTTCCGCCCCACATACTCATGGAAATCAAATCAGCAGGCTCAGACAGCGTCCTGGCAGAGGTAATATAGCGGTTTTGACACTACAAGGGATTTCTTTTGATAACTCTTACCTACAATGGTTTTTATGCCCCTGATTTTTTATGCCCCTGATTTTGTTTTTTGCTAATGACAGCTCCAGTCTACATAGCGGTGGATACCGCAAGCTTAGTCACTGGTTATTTCTACTGAGGTAATATATATATATATATATATTGACCGGATACCATTTGTTTAGGAGCACAAGATATTCCTTATTTACTCAAATTTGCTCATTTTCTTCAATCTCCTCAGCATTCTTATAAGCTACGTTTGTCTTTAAGTAAGTACTACTTGATTAGTCACATTAGACTCACAGCTGTGGCATAATATGATCACCATATTATACTCTTATCCAGGCAGCACACTTTCCTTGGGGCACGCACCTCTCCCCTTTTTAGGAGACAATCTTCTATATAAAAATAAGGTATGGCACTATTACCCATTCATTCTTCTTGGATACTATTTTGACTGTCTTGGTATACTCAGAGCTGACCCACCATTTTTTCTATTGTCCGTCCTGTGACCCGTGTCTCACTTTTTTGTATATACTTTATTTATCGCAATGTTTCTTATTTTGTTTGTACATATTCTTATGCGTTTATATTATGATTACAGTAGTCACTGATGAAGGTCTTTTCTGACCGAAACGTTTGGAGATACTACTAATAAACCTTTTAAGTTGAGTGCTTAAGCCTTTTTTCATTATTATCCTTCAGTTTACAGTCACTAAACACTCCAGTCCTCCTCTTGAGACCAGTTGCCAAGGGTGGCTGCACCACTGTGTTAATGTTCTACTCACAGCATTAAATAGTACACAATATCCTCCAGATCGCAGCCAGGAACCATATCCTCCAGTTTACAGTCACTAATCACGGCAGTCCTCCTCCAGGCACAGGACAGTCTACCTCCGGTTCACTGCCAGGCACAAGACAGTCCACCTCCGAGACCTGTTGCCGTGGGCGACTGCACCGCTATGGGTGCCAGGCCCCTGAGCTGCCTTGGCTGCTTTGGCTCCACTTGTCTGTATTGCTTCCCAGAGATGGAGCACCGCAGAGCCAACTACTCTGCCCTCTAGCACACACCGACTGACACTCAACCTGACACACCCCAACCTTATACGGAAGGGAATTTAACTAGCAACCTGTGGCCTTCAGCCACATGGAAAACCCGGCCAGGAATGAAACGGATTGCAACACTACCATCTTGGAGTCTGTTTCAAAACACAAACCCAGAGCAGGTCTTCCCTAAATCTGTCTTGGACAACTAGCATGTCCAAGACCTATAAGCACTTTAGTCTGCATTGAAACCATAGCGACGCCTGTGACTGCAATGCACTTTCATGGCCTCAATACGCCACCGTGTGCATCCCAGGAGGAACACGCAGTGCCCCCTACATGTGACACCGGTGACTCCCTCACAATATATATACTCGTACTCGTTGCTCGGGTCAAGCAGATTGGAATACTCGGGTACTCGACCCGAGCAACGAGCCCAATGTAAGTCTATGGGAGACCCGAGCATTTTTGCCGCGATCCCCCCCGGGGGTCCTTTCAGGGTCTAAAAACATCGGAAAATGGTGGAAACACTGATTAAAATGACACGGGGACATCATGGGGATCGTGTTGTGAATGTGCTAGAGATGGTTTCTGAGCAGAGGCTCCCTCTGGTGGTTACAGACAGTACTAAACCTTTCAGGGAGGAATGGCAATCTGGGATCACTGACTGGACTGATATAATGGAGGTTCCCTCCCATGATGGTCGCCGGTGATCAATTCTTCTTGTCTCAATTGTGGTTCTTGGTTCATTTGGAAGTTGCTGGAGTCTTGCCTGCACCTGCTGCTTTCAGATAAGATATTTTCTGCTTTTCTTTTTTGCTTGCTTTTTTCATAGTTTTCTGCACTTTTGTGGAGGTCAGCCTGGTCCCCTTCTGGGGCCTGTGCTCCTCTCAATTTATCTGTAGCCACTGTTATTTGTTCATTTGCTTTTTCCTGTTTTTTCAGTGGCTGCGGCTTTGTTTTGTTACACCAGAGATCTGATTTAGGTGGTAGAGATCGCGTGATCTCAGGTTTTTTGGCAATCAGAAGTGCTGGTATTTTTTAGGGTTTTTGTTGGATTGCAGTCAGAATTCTTTCCTGTACTTTTCTGTCTAGACAGATTGGGCCCCAACGTTTGCTCATTCTATTTTCTGTCTGTGTCCGTGCTATCTTCTTGTCTAACCGCCATTATATGTTTGGGGCTTCCTATTTTCTTTGGGGATCTGCTCAGGGGCAGATAGCTTTCATCTTTCTGCCTTTAGGTGTAGTTATCTCTCAGTCTTTGGGGTATACCATATGCCATGAACATGTATATGTAACTAAGATATGAGCAACAGGTTCCAGGGTTAAAAGTTGAAAAGTAGTTAATCATCAGCTTGCACATACTGTGGAATGCCACCATAATGAATTTCCCTGAGGCTTTTGATGGGACTGTTCTACTTCTGTGTTATACCATGTTGGTCAATATTATGTAGTGCAGATTGCTTCTAAGTTAAACACTTATATATATTATGTAGGTTATAGTGTTTTCTTTATGCTGTTTTTGTGAAAATTTGTGCAAAAAGGTGTAAAAATGTGTGTGCAACGAGTGTCTCATAAACAATTTTATTGAAAACTACAATACAATACAACACACTGAACAATTAAAAACAATTAAAAATGAGCAAACAATCCCCAAAAAGGGGTACATGACTCCCTGAAACCCATGTGGCTGTGTAAATATAGAAAATATACATGCAATAATAGAAATATGAAAAACGTATTGCACAAGGTATATAAGTATGCATGTAAGCCTAACCAATCCCCATATAAATGGCTGAAAATAGGGTCACATAACAATAATAAGGGCTGCTCTCACACCAAAATGATGATATAAATATCACAACAACAATGTCGGTGTTAGATGACAAAATAGATGGCACCAATAACAAAATAAACCCAAAAGGGGTCGATACCTATAGAAATAATCCTATGAACACATAGTATATCAACATGCAAAAAATAGAGCGCCCATAAGGTCTGTGACCTGGTAAGCTAGAGAGATACCCATAGAAAAATGACCAGAGTATTACCAAGCCTGTGGGGGAAGAAAGAGAGGGGTTCAGGAAGGGCAAAGCCCAACGCGTGTCGCCACTGCCGTGGCTTCGCCTTATGGGCGCTCTATTTTTTGCATGTTGATATACTATGTGTTCATAGGATTATTTCTATAGGTATCGACCCCTATTGGGTTTATTTTGTTATTGGTGCCATCTATTTTGTCATCTAACACCGACATTGTTGTTGTGATATTTATATCATCATTTTGGTGTGAGAGCAGCCCTTATTATTGTTATGTGACCCTATTTTCAGCCATTTATATGGGGATTGGTTAGGCTTACATGCATACTTATATACCTTGTGCAATACGTTTTTCATATTTATATTATTGCATGTGTATTTTCTATATTTACACAGCCACATGGGTTTCAGGGAGCCATGTACCCCTTTTTGGGGATTGTTTGCTCATTTTTAATTGTTTTTAATTGTTCAGTGTGTTGTATTGTATTGTAGTTTTCAATAAAATTGATTTGTGTTTTATATATTGGAGTTCCCTGGTGCATAGTATGTTCTTTTTTCTTTTCTTTTTGTTCTAATCACATTTGACATACTCCAGGTTGAGCCCTCACTTTGATATTTTGGGCTTGTGCCCTCCACCTTTGTCTTTTTCCTATTCGAGTGTCTCATAACCAGTATGGGTGCTGCTTCGATGAGATAACCTGCGTCACCTAGCAGTGTGGAGGAGAGACTATTGTGGTCTGAAGTGCTGGAAAAAAAGAGTGCATGTGAGTAGCATGTCAAAGGTTAGTCGGTACACGTGGTCAACAGAGATGGGAGCATTATAATCAGGGAGGATTGAGGTTAGCCAGGGCCCCAGTCAGTTTAGAGTGTGTGGGCCCTCTGCACCCAATGTATCATGTGGCATGTCACATGACATTTCGGGAGGTCATGTGATAGGTCACGATCTCTGATGCACATGTATATATTCAAGGAGACAAAGGGAGTAGCGCTATTTTTCCCTTATGTGCAATGCTAAACATAATCAAAGAGGACACTATGTACTAAGGTACAGTGCTATATATAACAAAAGAGAATGCTATGTAATAAGGGACAGTGCTATAATAAGAAAACATGTTATGCAATAAGAGAGAGCACATCACCTAACAAGAGAGAATATTATGTAATATGGGAGAGTTACTTAACAAGAGATCACTATATGTAATAAAGGATGACTCTATACATAACAAGAGTGGATGCTATGTAATAATGGACAGTACTTTACATAACAAGAGTGAGTAGTATGTAATAATGGACAGTGTTATATATAACAAGAGAGGATGCTGTGTAATAATGGACAGTGCTTTACATAACAAAAGTGGGTATTATGTAATAAGGGACAGCACTATATATAACAAGGCAGGATATTATGCAGTAAGGGTTAGTGTTATACATAACAAAAAGGTGATGCTATGTAATAAGGGACAGCGCTATACATAAAAAGATGGAATGCTATGTAATAAGGGACGGTGCTATACATAAAAAAGGGATGCTATATAAATAGGGATAGCACTATACAAAGCAAAAGGGGCACATAACAAGGGAGGACACTATGTAATAAGGTATGGCTATACATAACTAGAGACAATGCTATGCAATAAGGGACAGCTCTATAATTAAGAAGAGAGGATGCTATTTAATAAGGGGCAGTACTATGCATAACAAGAGGTTATGCTATGCAATAACGGACAGCTCTATGTAAGTATATAGTAAGGTAACAAGGAAGGACACAGTAAACTAAGAGTGACACTATACATAAGAGACTGTCTTTTACAAACAATAGTACTATTCCCATCATGCTTCTGCAAGTTATACAGTGTAGATGCATAATAAATATTTACATCCCGTAACACATCGCTTATCTGTGCACTATATGTCCTATTGGGAGCATCTATGTGGGAGAAACTGAGAGCACGGATGAGGTCTCATTGCCACACAATTACAGGTAAAAAAAACATTTACCGGTGGCCAAACATTTCTGTAGTCCGGGACACAACATAAACAACATGAAAGTTGTCACATTAAATGGCAATTTTAAATCTCAAATACATTGCAGGGTTTGAGAATACAAACTTATTAAAGTCTTTAATTCCATCCACACAGGACTAAATCTGTCCGAAGAATTTATGACTCACTGCAGAATCCAAGGAATCTGCTCCAAAGAAGCTGAGAGCGCCAGGTCTCTGATACTTCGATAATTGGACTATAAAACTTTCACACCACTAATCTAATCCAATTAAGGATTCATTCTCTGAGCTCAGTTTGTTTGTTTATGTAAATGTTCATTTATTATACCATGCCCCTCCTTTTTCATGTGTATAGATTTGTGTTTCTTCAGAAACTTTATTATGCCTGAAGAAGGGACCTAAGAAGTCCGGAAAGCTTGCTTTGCAACATCATTTATTTTATTTTTGTTAACCATTAAAAGGTATCATAACTACAAGATTATCTTGCTTTTCACACTGAGAGCATTCTTTTTTCAACTGGCTAACACGATATCAAATCCTTTTTTTTCTTAGGACTAAAGGCCCCATTACACGCTACGATATCGTGAACGATATCGTTGCAACATCACCGTTTTGGTGACGTTGCAGCGATGTCGAAACAACATCATTGCGTGTGACACGTAGTAATGATCAATGATCAGTCAGCTTTACTGGACCATAAATCTATCGTTGGTCTCCCGCTGGGCAGCACACATCACAGCGTGTGACAGCGGGAGACCAGCGAACAGCAAGCTCCCAACACAGTAAAGCAGATGCTGGAAGCTGGCATCCAGGGTAAACAGTGGGTAACTAAGCGCCTGCGCTGCGCTTAGTTACCCGCTGTTTACCCTGGATACCAGCGTGCTCGCTGGTCCTGATCGCTGGTGAGTCTGCCTATGTGACAGCTCACCAGCGATCAGCTAACGATGTCCCAGCGATCCCATTCCCGTCAGATCATTGGTACGATCGCTGGGACATTGAAACATGTAACGGGGCACTAAGACATCACTGATGGTAACACCTGTTTAATTGTGACAGCAGAAGTAGCATTGTGTTACTATCTGTTTATCTGAATTGCTGTATTTTCCTTGTAAAGGCTGGGTCTCACATAGCGATACACCAGCGATCCCGACAACGATATGCACTTGTCAGGATCGCTGGTGTATCGCTACATGATCGCTGCTGAGCTGCCAAACAGGCAGCTCAGTGCAGCGATCAGCACAGCGACACTGCAGGTAACATCGCTTAGTTACCCGCAGTGTACCTTGGATACCAGCGCCCTGATGCATGGAGCTGGTAACCAAGGTACACATCGGGTTTCCAGGCGCTGCGCGGTGCCTGGAAACCCGCTGTGTACCTTGGTTACCAGCTCCCTGCATCAAGGCACTGGTATCCAAGGTACACAGCGGGTTTCTAGGCACAGCCCGCACCTGGAAACCCGCTGTGTACCTTGGTTACCAGCGGATCGCTGGTCTCCCGCCTGTCACACGCAGCGATGCGTGCCTGTCAGCGGGAGACCAGCGATCAAAAAAATGTCCAGGACATTCAGCGACGATCAGCGATACCCGGCAGGGGGGCTGATCGTCGCTGAATGTCACACACAGCGATATCGCTGGGGAGATCGCTGCTGCGTCACAAAACTAGTGACTCAGCACCGATCTCGCTAGCGAGATCGCTGTGTGAGACGGGGGCTTAAGATAATTTGCATCACTTTTCTCCGTTTGCATTATCCTCTGATAATGTACTGTAGGCACACAGATTGCGTTAATTAAATAAAGATCTGCTGGTTTTTGTTCCTCCTTAAGTGTCTCCTCATTCTCTGTTGTAAATGTGTACCTGTTAACAGTAACTGGAAATGGCCGTACAATGTGTAACTATCCTTACCTATAACCAAAGCTGTAACTTCAATTTTTGGCACCAATGTAAGGTGTATAACAGGGGCTATATGCAATTAACAATGGGCCCTCTTTGGGGTGACTTCTTCCTCTGCTCTCGCTACTATTCTCCTACATACAACATTTTTTCTAGAGGAAATGGCAGCATTCAAGCTTTTGAAAGCACAATCTGATGGACCATGGGGCATATAAAAAGCAATGTTCCAAGACTGATGAATATTCCTTGCATTCAGGGTTGCCGTTATGTCCACAAATGGATTAGCCACGATGAAACGGACTATGTTATCAGGAAAGGTTCTACATCAATTAATGACATGCTACTGAATTGGTATTTAAATCCAAAAATGCAAATCTTGTGCCTGTGACAATGCAAATTTCCAATTTGACGTAATTATGAGAGGTTTGCGGGTGGTTTTATGTAAACTTTGATGCAGAAAAAGCACCAAAAGTAGAAGTAAAAATTCTCTGTGTCAACATAATTTTCAGGGTTTGTGCACACAATGTCTTTTATTCGTGTGCGAACCAGTCAGGAAGACCTTGAGGACACACCGACATTTTTTGTCTTGTTTTTTTTTTGAGGAGTGGGGTTGTTTTAACTTGTAATGAACTAGTGAGCGACTTCCAAGTGGAAGCAACTGAAAAGGATCAAATCACTTCTTGGAACCACTTGGCATCTTTGGAAATGTGAAGCGGTTAGACTTACGTTAGGGTCTCACCAGCATATATTTTCTCATCCGAGAGAATTGGGCAGATTGTAAATCACACTCTATTCAGAGTGTGATCGGAGTGTGATTCGTTGGGCCACATGAGACTGTGACTGGTGTGGAGACCCAAACCAATAGGCTAAAATGAATTCTGCTCAATATTAATATATTAATTATAAATATTATTTTACATTAATACTAATTGTATCACTTAATACTGAGCAGAATTATATATGTTAACACCCCCAATATACCGACTGAGCTTGCACACAGTCTCCCTATATACACCTTGCCAAAACAGACAAGGTGATTTTCTGGATTTTCTGGATTTGGTTTCTTATTTTGACTCTCATAGTTGTGGTCTACCTGTGATATCAATTACAGGCCTCTCATCTTTTTAAGTGGGAGAACTTGCACAATTGGTGGCTGACTAAATACTTTTTTACCCCACTGTATGAGCTCACAGATTGTCCCTTTATACAATGAGTCCACACACAGCCTCTTTATGCAGTATGAGCCCCCACATGGCACCCTACATACAGTACAACCCCTATATAGCACACCTATATTTTGTATGATCCCTCATACACAGTATGAACCCACACACAGATCCCCTACGTACAGTATGAGCCACGCACAGTCCCCTATATACATAAGCCCAAACACAGCTGACCAATGTGCAGTATGAGCCCACAGTCCCCCTATATAGAGTATGAGCCACAACATAGCCCCTATATACAGTATGAGTCCAAACATATTCCCCTGTATTCAGTATGACCACTCACATCGCCACTCTATATAAAGTATGAGCGCTCCCATAACCCTATGTAAAGTATGAGCCTATACTCAGTCCCCCTGTATATAGTATGATCTCTCACATAGACACATAGATTTTTTATATACAGTATGAGCTCACTACATAGCACCCTACAGTGAGACCCCACATTATCCCCTATATACAGTATGAATCACCATATAGCCCATTCTATATGAACTCCTACATTGACCTCTATATATAGTGTGAATCCCAACATAGTCCCTATTATATACATTTAGAGCCCTCACATAGCCTCCTCTATATACAATATGAGCCCCCATATAGCCCTCTATATACAATATGATCCCCTACTTAGCCTCCCTATGTACAGTATGAGCCCCCACTTACCCTCCCTATGTACAGTATGAGCCCTCACATAGCCCTCGCTGTATACATTATGAGCTGTCACATAGTCCAACCCTTTATATACAGTATGAGCCCCACATATTCCTCTATATATAGTATGAGCCCCTACATAGCCTCTCTATGTACAGTATGTCCCCTCACACAGCCCACCTTATATACATTATGAGCCCTTATATAGCCCCTATATACATGCACACATCCCATACACATAGTGTAAATATATTAAATAAAACAACAAAAACTCACCTTTCTCCCATTCCCCCAGGACACTGCTCTGGTCTCCGGTGCACTGACTATATGTGATATATTGATGTCATCGTGTCTGCCCCCTCAGTCGCACACGCTAATTGGTGGTGGAAGAAGGAGGAGGCGTCTGCATCCTCCACCAAAGTATTCACTGATATCTGCATCCTGAGAATGCAGGTAGTGGTGATACACACGTTGTCAAAATTGTTGGTACCCCTCGTTTAATGGTCACAGAATTAACTTGAATCTGACAAAAGTAATAATAAATGAAAAATCTATGAAAATGAACAAATGAAAGTCAGACATTGCTTTTCAACCATGCTTCCACAGATTTAAAAAAAAAATAAAACTCATGAAATAGGCCTGGACAGAAATGATGGTACCCTTAACTTAATATTTTGTTGCACAACCTTTTGAGGCAATCACTGCAATCAAACGATTCCTGAAACTGTCAATGAGACTTCTGCACCTCTCGACAGGTATTTTGGTCCACTCCTCAAAAGAAAACTGCTCCAGTTGTCTCGTGTTTGAAGGTTGCCTTTTCCAGACCGCATGTTTCAGCTGTTTCCAAAGATGCTCAATAAGATTTAGGTCAGGGCTCATAGAAGGCCACTTCAGAATAGTCCAATGATTTCCTCTTAGCCATTCTTGGGTTTTTTAGTAGTGTGTTTTTTGGTCATTATCCTGTTGCAAGACCCATGACCTGCGAATGAGACAAAACTTTCTAACACTGGGCAGCACATTTCTCTCTAGAATCTCTTGATAGTCTTGAGATTTCATTGTGCCCTGCACAGATTCTAGACACCCTGTACCAGGTGCAGCATAGCAGCCCCAGAACATAACAGAACCTCCTCCATGTTTCACAGTAGGGACAGTGTTCTTTTCTTGATACACTTTGTGAAGGACTAAATTAAGAAAGATCAAAACTGAATGCTCCATTTTGTGCTTGTAACTCCATCTTGTGGTTTATGAGATAAATTCTGTTACTTAACAAGGCTATAGTTCCTGGCCGATATAAAAAAGTAAAGGTTATGGGGTGTGATAAAACCAGACCGCTCCAGTTAGGACAAGATATAAGATACTCTGAAGAATAAGTATGCTATTGTTTCATTCTATGGTCACGTGGATATGACCATATATGTAGTTTCCAGTCTTCCTGTATTTTCATTGGTTAAATGTTGTAGGTGTGGTTTTATACTATTGGTTGAAGTACAAACTCACTAAATACTATAAAATATGATGATGTAATACATGGGGTAGAATCTGTTTCGATTCTCCCAGACAGAAACACGTGTCCGTTTGGTTATTTATGTTGCTAGCAACGTTCTGTGAATTAATTTGGAAATCACTAGGTCAACCGTGAAGGGTCACTTAGATCCTACCTCAACAACTTCATTTTCCTTCTGTGAACAGAGAGCTGATGTGCCTTGCCGAAAAGTTCCATTTTTGTCTCATCTGTCCATGGGACATTTTCCCAGAAGCTTTGTGGCTTGTCAACATGTAGTTTGGCAAATTCCAGTCTGGCTTTTTTATGCTTTTTTTTTCAACAATGGTGTCTTCCTTGGTTGTCTCCCATGAAGTCCACTTTGGCTCATACAACGACTGATGGTGTGATCTGACACTGATGTTCCTTGAGCTTGAAGTTCACCTTTAATCTGTTTAGAATTTTTTCTGGTCTCTTTTGTTACCATTCATATTATCTGTCTCTTTGATTTGTCATAATTTTTTCTCCCGCGGCCATGTCCAGGGAGGTTGGCTACAGTCCCATGGAGTTTAAATTTTTGAATAATATGTGCAACTGTAGTCACAGGAACATCAAGCTGCTTGGAGATGGTCTTATAACTTTTACCTTTAACATGTTTGTCTATAATTTTCTTTCTAATCTCCTGAGACAACTCTTTCCTTCGCTTCCTCTGGTCCATGTTGAGTGTGATACACACCATGTCACCAAACAGCACAGTGAGTATCTGTAGCCCTCTATACAGGCCACTCACTGACTCCAAGATTGTGGACACATGTGATGCTAATTAGTGGACACACCTTGATTTAACATGTGCTTTTTGTCACATTATTTTCAGGGGTACAATCATTTCTGTCCAGGCCTATTTCATGAATTTTATTTTTTTTTAAATTCTGTGGAAGCATGTTTAAAAAGCAATGTCTGACTTTCATATGTTCATTTTCATAGATTTTTGATTTATTATCATCTTTGTCAGATTCAAGTTATTTCTGTGACCATTGTAGGTTTTTCTGTCATTAAACGAGGGGTACCAATAATTTTGACCACGTGTGTATCTGGATGTGGGGGCAGGGCATGTGGGCTACTGTTTTCAGCCCTTCACCAAAAAATTATGGACATGTGAACAGCCACATAGATTATGATAGATATGTGTTCTATCCGTGAAAATCACAGAGCATGTATGTGAAATACAGACATTTGAATGAAGCCTCAAGCTAAATTCAGATGGACTGTGATGTACCGTATATGCTAGCCTTGGGTCTCCCGACCCAAACTCAAAAGCCAGATTAATTTTTCTACTCTGCAAAATAGTATAAATGGTATTAATGAAAACGACAAACCGCCCCGCAACAAACAAGCCCTGATATGGCTTTCGGCAAAAAAATTAAAAAGTAACAGCTCTCAGAATATGACGATGCAAAAACAAATGCATTTTTGTAAAATATTGTTTTTAGTGTGTAAAAATAGCAAAGCATAAAAAAATATATTCAAATCTACTATTAGCTGTAATCGTACTGAACCGATGAACAAATCAGTCTTATCATTTTTACCGCACAACTGCGCAAGAAATAAAAACAATAACTGAACTGATGGTTTTTGTTCATTCTGTGTCTGAAAAATCTGATAAAAATGCAATTAAAAAACATTATGTATTCCAAAATGATACCCCAAAAAATCTGCAACTCGTTCCACAAAAAATAAGCTCTCATACTGCTTTGTTTGCCAAAAAAAAGGTTACAGCTGTCAGAATATGGTAACAAAAAAAAAACAACTTTTTGTAAAAAAGCATTTTTACCATGTGACACTGTGTGATAGCAGCAAAACTTAAAAAAATACCGATATAAACCTGGTATTGCTGTACTAGCACTGATGCCTTATCATTTATACCGCACAGTAAACTGCACAAAAATAGAAATAATTACACTATGTAACACAATTTTTGTTCCTGGCTTCCAAGTGTAATATTTCAACTGCTTATGTTTAAAGACTATGGAAAAACTACTACATTCAGCACAAACTTTGATTTTATGACCACAGGCCAGAAAATTTTGTATTTATTGTGTCAAAAAAAGGAAATTATTATATTTTCGTTCATGCGGTCTAATAAAAAAACAACACTTGAATGGTAAATAGATAAAGACAATCAAAACTCACTCAAAAAGGTTCAGAAATGAGTAGTTTTTCTAGATTTGTGAGTGTACAGCAAATCGCTTAATCGAAGAAGCCCCAATGTAGTCCCCCATCATGTTTTCGTTATACTGTCCTTGTTAATGACGTTCAAAGTCCAATATATCTTGATGAAAGCGCTCGCCTTGCTCCTCTGAGTAAGAGCCCATGTTCTCCTTGAACTTGTCAAGATGAGCGTCAAGGATATGGACTTTGAGAGACATTCTGCATCCCATTATGGCGTAATTCTTTATGAGAGTCTGAACCAACTGCACATAGTTTTCAGCCTAGTGATTACCTAGGAAGCCATGAACCACTGCAACGAAACTATTCCAAGCTGTTTTCTCGGTCCTGCTCAGCAGCCTGGCGAACTCGTCACATTCTATGATCTTCTTGATCTGTGGTCCGACAAAGATACCAGCCTTGACCTTTGCCTCGAACAGCTTTGGAAAGAGATCTTGGAGGTACTTGAAAGCAGCTGACTCCTTGTCAGGAGCCGTGACAAATTGCTTGATGAGGCCTAACTTGATATGCAGTGGTGGCATCAGCACCTTCAGAGGTTTTTCCATCAATATGGCCATGTGAGGGCTTACTTTTTGCGGGACGAGTTGTAATTTTGAAAGACTCAATTAGTTTTAGCATGTCTTGTACTCGAAAACAGGAAAAAAATTTCAAGTGCAGTGAAATTTCAAAAAAAGTGCAATCCTACACTTGTTTTTTTGTTTGGCTTTTTTGCTAAGTTCACTAAATGCTAAAACTGACCTGCCATTATGATTCTCCAGGTCATTATAAGTTCATAGACACCAAACATGTCTAGGTTCTCCTTTATCTAAGTTTGGTGAAAAAAATTGCGTGATCTCCGGTTAGGTGAGAGCTTATTTTTCCGTGCCCAGCTGACGTTTTTAATGACACGACTTTTGTGCAGATACGTTCTTTTGATTGCCCATTATTGCATTTTAATGCAATGTTGCAGCGACAAAAAAAAGGTAATTCTGGCGTTTTGAATTTTTTTGTCGCAACGCCGTTTAGCAATTAGGTTAATCCTTTTTTTTATTGATAGATCAGCCGATTCTGAACGAGGTGATATCAAATATGTGTATGTTTGATTTTTTTTATTGTTTTATTTTGAATGGGGCGAAAATGGGGTGATTTGAACTTTTTTTTTTTAAAAACATTTGTTTTTACTTTTAGTATGCTTCAATAGTCCCCATGGGAGTCTAGAAGATGCCATAGCTCGATCGCCTCTGCTACATAGAGGTGATGCTCAGATCACCTTTATGTAGCAGAATTACTGCATTGCTATGAGCGCAGACAACAGGGTTGTGCTCATAGCAATCCGGCATAACAGCCTTAGAGGTCTCAAGGAGACCTCTGATTGTTATGCCGATGCACCGATGACCCCGATCACATGACGGGGGTCAGCGGTGTGCGTATTTTCGGCCGGAAGAACTTGTTAAATGCCGCTGTCAGTGTTTAACAGCGGCATTTACCTACTTAATAGGCGCGAGTGGATCGCGATTCCACTCGTGCCTATTGCGGGCATATGTCAGCTGTTCAAAACAGCTGACATGTCCCGGCTTTGATGCGGGCTCACTGCCGGAGCCCTCATCAAATCGGGGGGATACTGGCTACGGACGTACTATTCCGTCCGAGGGCAGTAAGGGGTTAAACTGTACTCGATCTAAATCATTGAAATTCTACAAAATAAAGCACTGCCATGTAAACGAGCAGCAATTATTCACCTTACCTTCAAGAGTTTTCTTGCAATATTCGCATGTGAAATGAGGTGCCCAGGACTTGTTTTGATCCCTGACAGGCATGCCGAAATATGCCTTGTAGGCCTCGCACATCATACGACATGCTTTCACTGAATACTTTCTCACTCGTCTTTAGAAATTGTCCACACACGTTGCAAAATGTGTCTTCTGGGCGCAAACAACATCTTGATGCCATCTTAAACAAATAATTGCTCTTTAACTATGATTCGTTATTCTCTTACTCAGCAATAACATAAACCGAAATGTTGGATCGAGTCACCTGTGCTTTCATACTTGCATGACTACTATTGAACAGTCCGAGAACGTTCTAGAAAGTTCTAAAAGTTTCTAGACACTTCCAGATAATTCTGGAAAATTGTAGAAACTTCTGCACAATTCTAGCAGTTAAACAATAATCTAGAAGACTACTTCGTATTGAATAATAATCTAGAATTTTCCCGAAAACAGACATATTTTAAAATTTCATTGTCCTGATCACAAAAGCAAAGTTTTTGTGGAAACACTATTTTCTATTTGTTTTAGGCATAACGGGTTAGGAAAACACACTTTGGATCCAGGAACAAAAAATAAATAAAAATTTGTTACATAGTGTTATTCATGTACTACTGTCTATTTGTTCATTCTACCTCCCAAAAATTGGAAAAAGGCTCAACTCACATCTATCCTGGGCTCTCCGCTGAGCGCTTACATCAAGGATTCCATCCAAATTCCCCAAAACCATGATTCAGACAAATCCTCGGACGGAACCACTCATCAGGTAGATGGAGTCAATTTGGACTGGTCTCTGTTCCGGCGGTGTCCTATCACTCTAGGTGTTTTTACTGTGTAAAGCTGTGAGTAGCTCATTAACACGGCAGTGCAGTCGCCCACGGCAACAGATTAGAGGAGGACTGGCATGTTTAGGGACTGTGATCCAGAGGATATGTTTCCCAGCTGTGATCCATATCTGGATTACAGTCACTAAACGCGCCTGTCCTCCTCTAACAGTTGCCGTGGGCGACTGCACCGCCGTGTTAATGTGCTACTCACAGCTTTTCACAGTACACAATATCCTTCAGTTTACAGTCACTAAACACTCCAGTCCCCCTCTTGAGACCAGTTGCCAAGGGTGGCTGCACCACTGTGTTAATGTTCTACTCACAGCATTAAATAGTACACGATATCCTCCAGATCACAGCCAGGAACCATATCCTCCAGTTTACAGTCACTAATCACGGCAGTCCTCATCCAGGCACAGGACAGTCTACCTCCGGTTCACTGCCAGGCACAAGACAGTCCACCTCCGAGACCTGTTGCCGTGGGCGACTGCACCGCTATGGGTGCCAGGCCCCTGAGCTGCCTTGGCTGCTTTGGCTCCACTTGTCTGTGTTGCTTCACAGAGATGGAGCACCGCAGAGCCAACTACTCTGCCCTCTAGCACACACGACTGACACTCAACCTGACACCCAAATCTTATACTGCAGGGATTTTAACTAGCAACCTGTGGCCTTCAGCCACATGGAAATCCCGTCCAGGAATGAAACGGACTGCAACACTACCATCTTGCAGTCTGTTTCAAAACACAAACCCAGAGCAGGTCTTCCCTAAATCTGCCTTGGACAACTAGCATGTCCAAGACCTATACGCACTTTAGTCTGCATTGAAATCATAGCGACGCCTGTGACTGCAATGCACTCTCATGGCCTCAATACGCCACCGTGTGCATCCCAGGAGGAACACGTAGTGCCCCCTATATGTGACACCGGTGACTCCCTCACAATATATATACTCGTACTCGTTGCTCGGGTCAAGCAGATTGGAATATTCGGGTACTCGACCCGAGCAACGAGCCCAATGTAAGTCTATGGAAGACCAGAGCATTTTTGCCGCGATTCCCCCAGGGGGTCCTTTCAAGGTCTAACAACATCGGAAAATGGTGGGAACACTGATCAAATGACACGGGGACATCATGGGGATCGCCCCTGGATGCATTTCTGACTCCTAGTTCACAGCTTTAAACAATGTTTTCAGAGTGTTATGCCATTTTTACAGGTGCACCAAAACGAAACCAAAACGAAACCAAAACTGATTTGCGGGGGTATGCGGGGCTGTGTGGGGCCTGTGCTGGGATCTGCGGGCTGTGTGGGGCCTGTGCCAGGCTATGTCGGTGCTGTGCCAACCTTTGCCAGTGATGTGCGGGGCTGTGCCGGCCTCTTCCGGTGCTGTACGGGGCTGTGCCAGCCTCTGCCGGGCCTGTGACGGGCTGTGCTGATGCTGTGCGGGGTCTGTGTCGGCTCTGCTGGTTGTGCGGGCATTGTCCGATGGGACTACTTGTCCCATCGGGCTATGCCCGCTACAATGACAGCATTAGCGGATGATGGGAAAGTAGTATTCCCATCATCCGGCTAATGTGGTGAATGTAAAAGAAAAAAAAACACATACAGAACATACAACATATAACATACAGTACATACAGTACACATCACATACAACACATAAAATAGAGTACATACTCACTGCACACACCTGATTACCCGAAGCCTTATTCTCCTGCAAATAATAGTAAAATAATAAACACATCCATATACTCCCTGTGTCCGCCGTAATCCATTAATAAAGAGTATCCCACGTCATTCTCCGTGTAGAGCTGCCACATCAGCTGATGCGACCGCTCTCCAGGGGCTCCAGCGATACAGTGACGGAGATTACCCTCCGCACTGTATCACTCCACGGGAGATCACAGGCGTTCACCTGTGACTAACGTCAGCACTACAGCGTGGTAATTTTCTCATGCAGCAGTGCTGCCGTAAAGTGAACTCCAATGACACACTGCGGGAGAGTTATCTCCGGTCAGTGTGTCATTGGGGGCCCTGTAGAGCAGTCACATCTGCTGATGTGGCAGCTCTCCACGGGAGATCGTCGTGGGACACATGTTTGTAAAGAGGGACTGCCTCAGTAAGGTAAGTATTGGTTGGTTTGTTTTTTAAAATTTTTTGCAGGTGATCAATGGCTTCGCTAGGATATGGGCGTACAATAAAAATTCTGAAAAACCGTGTTGTGTTTTATTTAATTAAAATTCTTTTTTTGGCTGTGTCTTTTTTTTAACACTTTATTAATATAAGATTAAAATGGAAAGGGGTCTTATTGACGTCTCTCCATTATTAACTGGGCTTAATGTCACCTTACAATAGCAAAGTGACATTAACCCCTTATTACACCATATCCCACCGCTACACGGGAGTGGGAAGGGAGGGGCTAAGTGCCAGAATTGGTGCATCTTATACATGCGCCATTTCTGGGGCGGCTGCAGGCTAGTATTTTTAGCCAGGGGGGCAATATCCATGGGCCCTTCCTAGGCTATGAATGTTAGCCTGCAACTGTCTGTGTAGCCTTTCTGGCTATAAAATATAAGTGAACCCCACCTCATTTTTTGGCGTTCCCACTATTTTTAATAGCCAGTAAAGGTTATGCAGACAGCTGCGGGCTGATATTCATAGCCTGGGAAGGAGCCATGGGAATTTCCCCCTTCCCAGGCTTCAAATATTGGCCCGGCCGACGGCTTTCCCCCTCTGGTGCAGAAAATTGCACGGGAGCCCACGTCATTTTTTTAAAAAAATATATATGGCTATATATCTATGGATATATTTATAGAAATATCTATGGATACATCTATGACTATATCTATTGATATATCTATGGATCTATTTATGGATATATCTATGTCTACATCTATGGATATATCTATGGCTATATATCTATGGATATATCTATAGATAAATCTATGGATAAATCAATAGAAATATCTATGGATATATCTACAGATCTAACTATGGATATATCTATGTCTATATCTATGGATATATCTATGGCTATATCTATGGATCTATCTATGGCTACATAACTATGGATATATCTATAGAAATATCTATGGCTATACCTATGGATATATCTATGGCTATACATCTATGGATATATCTATGGGTCTACATCTATGGATTTATCTATAGATATATCTATGGATAAATTTATAGAAATATCTATGGATATATCTATGGCTATATCTATGGATATATCTATGGCTATATATCGATGGATATATCAATAGGTATATCTATGGATAAATCTATAGAAATATCTATGGATATATCTAAGGCTATATATCTATGGCTATATATCTATGGATATATCTATAGATATATCTATGGATATATCTCTGGATATATCTATGGTTATATCCATGGATATATCCATAGATATATTCATAGATATATCTATAGATATATAGCCATAGATATTGCCATAGAAATATCTATAGATATATCTATAGATTTATCTATAGATTTATCCATAGATATATCCATAGATATAGCAATAGATATTTCTATAGAATTATACATAGATATATCTATAGATATAGCATAGATATAGCCATAGATATAATCATTGATATATCCATAGATATAACCATAGATATATCCATAGATTTATCCATAGATCTTTCTATAGAATTATACATAGCTATATCTATACCTATATCCATAAATATATAGCCATAGATATAGCCATAGATATAGCCATAGAAAGATCCATAGATATATACATCGATATTTCTATCGATTTATCTATAGATATACTGTATAGCCAAAGATATATCCATAGATATTTCAATAGATTTATTCATAAATATATCTATAGATAGATCCATAGATATATAGCCATAGATATATCCATAGATATTTCTATAGATATATCCATAAATATATTCTATAGATATATCCATAGATATTTCTATAGATTTATCCATAGATATATCTATAGATATATCCATAGATATGTCCATAGATATATCCATAGATATGTCCATAGATATAGCTATAGATATAGCCATAGATATTTCTATAGATTTATCCATAGATATAGCCATAAATATAGCCACAGATAAGCCATAGATATTTCTATAGATTTATCCATAGATATATCTATATATATAGCCATATATTTAAAAAAAAATTGATTGAGCTCCTGCACAATTTTCTGCACCAGAGGGGGGAAGCCGATGGCCGAGGGCCAATATTTGTAGCTTAGGAAGGGGGAAATACCCATGACTCCCTCCCAGGCTATGAATATCAGCCTGCAACTGTCTGCATAACCTTTACTGGCTATAAAAATAGGGGGACCCCAAAAAAAAATGATTTGGGGTCCCCCTATATTTCATAGCCAGAAAGGCTATGCAGACAGTTGCGGGCTAACATTCATAGCCTAGAAAGGGGCCATGGATATTGCCCCCACTGGCTACAAATACCAGCCTGCAGTCGCCCCAGAAATGGCGCATCTATAAGATGCGCCAATTCTGGCACTCAGCCCCTCTTTTCCCACTCCCGTGTAGCCGTGGGATATGGGGTAATAAGGGGTTAATGTCACCTTGCTATTGTAAGGTGACATTAAGCCCGGTTAATAATGAAGAGGCATCAATAAGACACCTATCCATTATTAATCTTATATTAATAAAGGGTTAAAAAAAAGACAGCCAGAAGAAAGAATTTTAATGAAATAAAACACAACACGGTTTTCAGAATTTTTATTGTACGCCCAGATCCTAGCGAAGCCATCGATCACCTGCAAAAAATTTTAAAAAACAAACCAACCTATACTTACCTTACCGACGCAGTCCCTCTTTACAAACAAGTGTCTCACGACGTTCTCCCGTGGAGAGCTGCCACATCAGCAGATGTGACTGCTCTACAGGGCCCCAATGACACACTGACCGGAGATAACTCTCCCGCAGTGTGTCATTGGAGTTCACTGTACGGCAGCACTGCTGCGTGAGAAAATTCCCATGCTGTAGTGCTGACGTTAGTCACAGGTGAACGCCTGTGATCTCCCGTGGAGTGATACAGTGCGGAGGGTTATCTCCGTCACTGTATCGCTGGAGCCCCTGGAGAGCGGTCGCATCAGCCAACGAGGCAGCTCTCCACGGTAGATCGACGTGGGACACTCGTTATTAATGGATTACGGCGGACACAGGGAGTATATGGTTGTGTTTATTATTTTACTATTATTTGCAGGAGACGAAGGCTTCGAGGAATTAGGTGTGTGCGGTGAGTATGTACTCTATTTTATGTGTTGTATGTGATGTGTACTGTATGTACTGTATCTTATATGTTATATGTTCTGTATGTGTTTTTTTTACATTCACCACATTAGCCGGATGATGTGAATACTACTTTCCCATCATCCGCTAATGCTGTCAATGTTGCGGGCATAGCCGGACGGGACAAGTAGTCCCATCGG
>JARQOD010000010.1:11361666-11396016 GCA_033576555.1 Oophaga sylvatica
ACCCCCGTTATTTCAAAGTTCAGTTCGGTACCAAATTGAACCTGAACCCCCAAAACCCATAGAAAATTTTCCATATTTTCCCCCCTCTTTTTCTTCCTAAAACTGTAAGCCTTCCGGGAGAGTCGTTTCGCATCGGACACCAGTATCAGGTAAAAACCCCCAAACTTACAGTTTGGGGTTTTTGCTATCCTATCAGATTTTTTTGGCAATTGGAATCATATCCCTTTGACAATAGAAAACTAATTAGCTGTTTATGGGGGTCTGTTCCCAGATAGATCCAGTTGGTTTGAGGATTCACTAGTGCTTTTAGGCAATGTTGTAGGAAGGACTGGCCCTTTTAGGACCATTTTGTACCTTGGTTTGTAATTTTATATGGCCTATGATGAAAAAGGATGAGCGAATTTGTTCTGTTTTTGGCCCCCGAATTGATTTTGACTTTCGAAAAAAATTTTTTGTGTGAATGTTTTTTTAAATGCGGCCCCGAAATTTTGGGTAATTTCTTCACCCATGACTCTAATGACTTTCGCGTGTTCCCCCAATATTGCAAAAACAATTTCGTTTTCCCCGACGTTTTAAACCCAAAAATCCGAACAAACTTAGTGTGGCACAGTGGCTCAGGGGTTAGCATTGTTGCTTCGCAACCTGGGGTGTTTAAAATTCAAATCTCCGGGGACACATCTCAAGGATTTGTATATTCCCCCGGGTTTTTGGTGGGTTTCCCCCCAAGTTTCCAGTTTCCTCCCATATGCGGGGGCTCCCGATGGGAATTTTAGATTGTACCCCCAAGGGGGACCGCGTAATAAGTTGTAAAGCGTGGAATTAAGGTGATATAAGAAATAAAAATAAGTATTTTTTGGATTAATATGGAGTGATTTTATTCTAAGAACTTTGCTACATGGTTTTATGAAAGCAAGTCAATTTCCTATTGGGATGTTCTAAAAAGAAGAAATAAATAGTTCACCGCAGTAATAAACAGGCAACCAAAGCTTCCTTGTAATTAGGTCGGCTCAATCCATGTGTTCAGTTAGACAAAATAGGATTGTTGTCATACATAACATTTATTTCAGTAGTTAACACTGTTGTTTTGCTCTAACCATCTGCAAGGCGTTTGTATGTTCTCCCCGTGTTTGCGAAGGTTTCTTCCATTTTTTCCGGTTTCCTCCAATGCTCCAAGGACATACTAATAGGGAATCTAGAGTGAGAGCCTCAATGGGGACAGTGAGTGTTAAAAACTGTTACAGAATATGTCTCCTCTGTACAAACAAGAGAAATAACAGCTAACGTAGGCCCCAAGTACTAATCTTTGTAAATGTTGAGTGGGAAGACATTTTGAACTGTACCTTGTAATTAGGCCCTTCTCTTTCCCCTGTCTTGTTACTCCATATAAATGGTACAACAGTATGGAAACTGCTACTTATATGTAAATCTTAATACACTGGTAACATTTGTTTTTTACATATGGGCTTTGTCCTTCTCTTTTAAGAGCTGGTAGACTCTACTTAAAGGTCAGAATATGAACATAGGTCAGGGATAATGACTGTAATTTTGCTTTATCCGGCTGTGGCTAAGAAAATCGTGTGACAATGCGTGAGCGCCTGGACAAATTGTAACGAGGCAATCAATCAATCAAGACTTGAAAAATAATATAACTAAAGAAAACAGAATTCTGCTATGTTTTGGCCAGGTGATGACGGTAGAAGTAAAAGGTGCATTGAGAATGTTATAGATAAACCCAAGAATTTGGAAGGTCAGCCTTTCCCATTATCTTGACTGAATCTCCAATCTTTGTACTTCAAGTCCAATGTTGATTTGTACAATGATTGTGTAGCTAATTGCTGTAGTGATCAAAGCTAAAGACCTATTGTCGGAATAGCAAGAAACAACACATACAAGGCTACAGGTTGATCACAAATCTTATATTTAATGAGATTAAGGTCAACTTCTGTCATCGCGCGCCATAGGCATCCCGTAGACAAGAGCCAGACTTTAATTGTACAGAAGGAACATTTCCTGGCTTGATGAATTTCTAAATCTGACATTTGTCAAAGGTTAGCAGTGGCATTTATGAATTGTTTATAAAACGGAGCAGATTTAATATGATTAAGTTGGAAGAGAATCAGAGCTTGTACTTCAACTAAATGTTGCGAAAGGTTTTTTTTTTCTCTCCGTCCTAAATTAGATTAGCCAAATTTAAGAGTAATCAATAAATGTTTTTTCATTTTTCTAAGTTGATCTTTGTGGATCCCATTCCAATAGTTAAAAAGAAAAATAGAAATCATAATTCCCGAATATCTACACAATGGGAGCTTGTATTCCACTGATGGGAGTCATGGGGCAACAACAAGACGTTAAAAATCTATTCTGCATCATATGCCTAATAATAGAATAGAATTTGTTAGGGAAGTTATTCCAATTATAGACATGTATTAGTATTAGTGTAATCTATTACGGATTAGCAGTTCATTATTTTACACCTATAAGCATTAGTATGCCAAACTTGTTGCCTTCCCATCAAACCAATGAGAAAATACAAACTATGAATAGATGTTGCTAAACTTTAAATTCAAACCATTGTTTGTGAAAAACAAAAAATGTGCCTAAGCACTAACAGGCAGGTAGTTGCAACCTACCTGCCTATTGTGCATGTTGGCGTTCTTCCCCGGCTGAGCGGTCACAGACGGCTCCTGCCGGCGATCCAGCTGCATCTGCTGATGTCACATTGACAGAGCAGTAGATTCTTTTCTGCCCTGTTCTGTCGAAGGGGTGTGACTTCTGACATCATTCTAATTGACAGTTGGCTCCCCTAGTTAGGCAGCGGGAATGTGGGAAGTCTCGTCCTGTCAACAGAGCAGAGCAGAAAATAATCCGCTGCTCTGTCGACGTGATGTCAGCAAAGGCAGCTAAATCGCTGGCAGAAGCAATCTGTGACTGCTCTGTGCCGGAGAAAAATGGTGCGGTGCACTACAGGCAGGTAGGTAGCAACTACCTGCCTGTTAGTGCTTAGGTACATTTTTATTTTTCATAAAGTCCCAGATATACCCTTTAACATTGCAAGGTTTCAGTTATTCCATAGAACCACTATTCTTTTAAGTATAGTCAACCTCAAAAGGTATTATCCCACAATCTATTCCACACTATAGAGAGAATTTGATGATCATTGAGGATCCCTCCACTGTGATCCTCTAAGATCATATTAACGGTTCGCTCATCACATTGACGTATATTCTCTTATGTGAGAAAATTGGGCTGAAAATGCTAAGGACACAAGGATCAAATTGTGTTGCATGAGGGAATCGCAGCACAGGTATGGAGAAGATGAAGAACTTGATTTCTACATCTTCTGCATTGTCACTGTGAGCATACATTGGACTGCACTCGGATGACATCCGGATAACACTCGGCCGTGTTACACGCCAGTGTAAGCGTACCCTAAGGCCGGGGTCAGACATGCGAGAATCTCACACTAGTTTCGCATGGCAATAACTGGCATTGCCGCTGGCACTCGGGACCGGAGCATGGGGTTGCATGTATTTCTATGCAGGTCCCGAGTGCCGGCGGCAGTGCCGGGTATTGACATGCGAGACTCGTGCAAATTTCTCGCATATCTGACCCCGGCCTTATAGAGGTCTTCAAGTTTGAATAGATCAGCACCATTCCACATTTATAAGACTGACAGAAATAAATCAGTGCCGTACACTGATATCTCTTGTAGTCTCATAAACTTCTAATAGAGATGCTCTGCAGTTGACTTCCACTCCAATCAACATAGGTACTGAAGGATCCTCCTTTTTGTAATTGGGGTTCACCCAACCTGTGAAATGGTGATTGTGGGACAACTCTTTTCATAGCATAATTGCGCTTCCTTTACCTCCACATAGTCAAGAATTACGCTTGGGAAATGGTCAACACATTAATGTAGAGATCTCCAGACCAATATTTTCATGTATTTAGCATTACCAAGAATAGATTTCCTAAATCTGTCAGCACAAGCCAAGCACAGGAGCTCTGGGAGTCCTTATCTAGCCAAATGGTTCAATGCACTTCCCACCTACTTGTTTTTTTTTCTATCTCCACCCATCTTTGGCTCCTCTAAAGATTGACCCGCTTGGCCACACAAGGGTGCACCAAGCACCTGTACTTGTTTGGAATATTAATTTTGTGCTGAGAAACTCCCTTTAAACCTGTGGCCCTCTAGATACAAAAACTTTGTCCCCCAACATGTCAAGACATGTAGTTGTGCCACAGCTGGAGAGTATTGGACGTCAGATTGTCCTGGGTTGAACTGGTCCACCAGTAAAAAATTGGTTTCCTCCTCAATAATGTCAACGTCTATTGTTGCTTGAACATCATGAGTGGAAGGTTTGCAATTTTAACAAAGTTTATTCAAAGTTTATTCTGTAATCTGAAGTGCAAGTTCACATTTTCCATGTTTGGCCAAGCTCAAGTCTTGTGGTGCATCACTGATGTAGTTAAATGGGCCATCACCATTTCCTTGACAAATTAGGTTTTCTGTGGATTAAAAAGGTGAAAGGTCAGTCTATTACATTTTGATTTATGCGCTATGCAATCATCAGATAAGACGATTGCACATTAAGGCCAAATTGTATTTTATTCTACTGACTAGTAAGGAATATAATGAGAGTGCCTTCCTTAGGCTACTGCATGAAATGCTGACCATGGCAGTTATGGTAATTATTGGGCTGGAGAGCAGACTCATCAGTTTGCTGATGTTGGCAAAATTGTGATTGTATAGCATTCAGATCTCGTTTTATGAGGACTTAACATTATATTCCGTTTTTACATCATGTAAAATAATTTAAAGGAATATGTCACAAAGACTGGCCCCTTTAAATTAGGACATCTATAGGTGACCTGAAAGCTAGTCTTGGTGCGCATTATCAAAATAGGGTTGCATCATGTTGCCTTATGAGCCATTTTGAAAACAAGTAGGCGATCTGTTCTTCAAAAAGATATGAATGATTGGTGGGCAGCACTTCACAGTGATATCAAATGATGCAGAAATACTAAATACTGTACATAAGTTACGTGCATCACCATGATCCTTTCATTTGTACTGCTTATATTTGACGTGGCCTACTTGATTGGTGGAGTCCAAGTCATTAGTCCGTGCCATATGCTTGTAAAGAGTCATTCTGTGCCCATAGGTTTGTAAGGTGTCAGCCTGTGCCCATATAGATTTGTAAAGTGCCATTCTGTGCCCATATAGGCTTGTAAGGCATCAGTCTGTGCCCTTATAGGCTCTAAGGTGTCAGTCTGTGCCAATAGGCTCATAAGGTGTCAGCCTGTGCCCATATAGGCTCGTAAGGTGTGATTCTATGCCCATATAAGCTTGTAAGGCATCAGCCTTGCCCATATAGGCTCGTAAGGCATCAGCCTGTGCCCATATAGGTTAGTAAGGCGTCAGTCTGTGCCCATATAGGCTCGCAAGGCGTCAGTGTGTGCCCATATAGGCTCGTAAGGCGTCAGCCTGTGCCCATATAGGCTCGTAAGGCGTTAGCCTGTGCCCATATAGGCTCGTAAGGCGTCAGCCTGTGCCCATATAGGTTCGTAAGGCGTCAGTCTGTGCCCATATAGGCTCGTAAGGCGTCAGCTTGTGCCCATATAGGCTCGTAAGGCGTCATTCTGTGCCCATTTAGAGTCGTAAGGCGTCAGTCTGTGCCCATATAGGCTCGTAAGGCGTCAGCCTGTGCCCATATAGGCTCGTAAGGCATCAGTCTGTGCCCATATAGGTTCGTAAGGCGTCAGTCTGTGCCCATATAGGCTCGTAAGGCGTCAGCTTGTGCCCATATAGGCTCGTAAGGCGTTATTCTGTGCCCATTTAGAGTCGTAAGGCGTCAGTCTGTGCCCATATAGGCTCGTAAGGCATCAACTTGTGCCCATATAGGCTCGTAAAGCGTCAATCTGTGCCCATATAGGGTCGTAAGGCGTCAGTCTGTGCCCATATAGACTCGTAAGGCGTCAGTCTGTGCCCATATAGGTGCGTAAGGCATCAGTCTGTGCCCATATAGGCTCGTAAGGCGTCAGTCTTTGCCCATATAGGCTCGTAAGGCCTCATTCTGTGCCCATAGGCTCGTATGGCGTCAGTCTGCTGTGAACTTGGCCTTTCAGTAGTAATGAATAAAAGGTGCCTGTGTTATATCACTTTTTATATGGAATATGAGTTGGTGGTAAATAGCTTCACCTTTAAGAAAAATGAATTTATACTTAAAAAAGGCAAATGTATTGGTCGATGAAATAAGTTCGGCCAAGCAATCCATGCGGTTGAAAACAACTGTATATTTCCAACTCATAATTTGTCTATTAAAATGATTTGTGCTCATGTGCTTGGGTGTTTCATTGAAAGCTGCAGCAGTTATATAGACTTGATCCATGTGATGTTGGCACTTCTATGTACAGAGCATTCACTTTAATTATAAAGGCTAACACAAATACAGAGCAATTTCTTCTGGATCCGGCTGGTTTAAAGCTGCTGAATAAATTATTTCACAAGTTACAAACCTCTTTTATTGCTGCTAGTTTAAATGAATGTGCTGCCGTTATTTCTGGGAAAACCAAGTGCGTAACACTGGATTGAAATTACTGTTGTCAAACATTAAGTACTTTTTCTTAAAGGGATTCTGTCACCAGGTTTTTGGATCCTAATCTGAGAGCAACATATTGTAGAGACTGAAACCTTGATTCCAGCGATGTGTCACTTACTGGGCTGCTTGCTGTAGTTTTGATAAAATCACTGTTTTATCAGCCAGAGATTATCACTACAGGACTGTCTCATGCCTCCTACTTAACTGCTCTATGTAACCCCGCCTACATCATGTATTGGTTGCTTTCTGCCTAGTGTACACAAAGCAGCCAATCAGTGATGTGGGCGGGGTTATACAGAGCTCCACATCGAGAGACAAGGTAATTCTGCAGCCGTCAAAATTGTTTTTTTATCAAAACTATGCATAAGCCCCCACTTCTTTAGAAACATTATTTGTGGGCTTTTCTTGCCAAAAATGGACATTGGGCAATCGGGCGTATACAAATTAGAGGTGTTGCCTACAGCAATAATCTTAATTCGAACCCAGGTATAATTTCTTTAGTAGAGATTACAAAACCCGATCAGATCTGATTGGTTGCCTTAGTAAATAATTTTTGACTCCTCATTTATCCACACTGGTTATCATCTGTGTATAGCTTGTCAGCATGGTGCGTAAATGTTTTGTGAGTCACCTCGGGGCCTGGACAATTCACAATAATTGATGTATTTAAGCAATAATTAAAGTATATGAAAATGAATATGTCAAGACTAGCCAGGAGCCATCAATACTAGTCCTGTGCTTTGTAAGGAAAGGTCAAATAAAATATTGTATACAATGGAACATTTGGAAACGCGTAAATCCCCGACTGTACATTATAGAACTGTTATTTCGGCGTCCCTAACAACGTACGGCATTATACCCGTCAACAGAAGGTACTGTTCCTTTAATTGGTAGCAAAACATTCATCAGACAGACATAAAGGCCATTTTCTCCGAGCTTAGTGGCTTAATCCTAGAGCACTACAAGAGTACCCATCAATCGAACCATTTGCAGTGGATAAAACGGGGTTAATTATAGACGAGGCAGAAACTGAGCCGTCACCGAGGATGAAAGCATGAAACTACGATTTAGGCAGGTTTTATTTAATATGAAGAGCCAATTTCGGGGCAGTTTTACAATATATTTGTTGATAATGACTCCTTAGCGTAGTATTAATGTTGGAATATCATATCGTAGCCATAGAAAAAAGTCAAAATGTGTAGTTGGCGTATTACAGACTAGAGAGTGTTAAAAAAAAAATGTAATTGACATGAATATGGATAACAAATATGATGCCATTTGTTTTTTTATATGTTTTCTAAATCCATTTTTTAAATTACTTTGTATAAAATAGCTAAAAACTAAATATAATGTTGGACTATCCATCCATAGTATGTTTATTAGGAATCTGTCAGCAGGTTTTCGCTGTGTAATCTGACAGCAGCATGATGTAGGGGCTGAGACCCTGATTCCAGCGATGTATTATTTTCTGTTGTTTTGATACAATCCCTGTTATCTCTGCTGCAGATCTACCTGTATAACCCCGCCCACACTACTGATATAGTGACAAAAATCAGCCAATCGGTGGTGGGGGCGTGGTTATACAGAGCAGTTGACTAGGAGGCACGAGACACCTAGTCCTATAGTGATTAATCTCCTGCTGATAAAACACTGATTTTATTTAAACATTATATTATATATTGAGTCCGTATGCTTTTTGAGATGCAAAATTGAGTGCAGTGGTTTGATTTATCGGTGGAGTCTTGAGACTAAAGCCTTATAGTATACAAGGTTTTATTGACTTTAAATACAGACATGATTTTGTTTTTATTTTTTTCTTATAGATATTATTTATTATTATTTTCTTTGCCAAATTTGGGGTTTGCCATGTTGTGTGAGCTTATTTTAAGAGCATTTAGAGAGATGTTTTCCAGAATCTATATGGATCATAAAGAAGAATAGGCAGGAACTGAAGAAGAGCTTTCTGTTCATGGTCTGATCTGGGTAAAGGTCCTTGTACAGGGAGGTGGAGGAGGCGAGCTGTAACCTTTTGTCTGTTGTGAGTTGAAGACCATGTGTTTTCTGTATTGAGGTGTTACCTGCCTGTTGTGATAACAAGACTGCAGAAAAGTGAATTATACAGAACAGGAGATATTAATAATTAGCGAAAATTGCAATATTTCTACATTTTATTTTGATATATAGTATTGTGGAAAAAAAAATTGCATTTCTTAAATATATATATATATATAACATTTTTTTTTTAGAATAAAAACTATATTTAGGCAAAAGAAAATTTTCTGATGATCATACATTTCTTTTAAAATAAAAAATGCCAGCAGTCTTATTATTCCTAATGGCAACGAATTCTGAACAGTCATATTAAGCCACATGTATGATTATGGGTGAAAAATGACTGATGTGAAATTTCCACTTTATTTTCACTGTGATGCTGTCATGCAACGTGTAGGAAAGGCTAAGTGCAACATGAAGGGATAAGGGAAGGGGGGGAGCCCAACACTAGGAAAGGGGGGAGTGGAGACCCCTAGACAGATCGAACATCACCTAGTCTGTCCTATCGTCCCTATATAGGCTCCGCACCTATCGCCGAGAAGTATACGTAATCCCTGCCTGACCCTGGCGATAAGCCGTGCAGTGGGAAGGACAGGATGAACGCTAGTTCATCCTCACTACCGCTAAAGACAACTGGGATAGACAAACTAAACAAGGGAACACTGAGCTAGACAAGACTCAGAGAGAAACACCAATGTCCTCCAAACTCCAAAAACCGACTGCTACTGCTCCAAGCCTCAACAGGGAAATGCAAATGGAAATATCACCCGCTACTCCCATCAGAAAGTTGGGAGTTATAAACACCCAGATCCAGGTGACCCCATAAGAGCCAGGGGAGGTGGCCACTACTCTGTAAAGCAAACTACTGAACCTTCTGGAGATGCAGTGCAACGGTCTGCAGCCTCTGACACATCCATGACAGATGCATATTTTAATATCTATGTCGGAATCCTGTGGCCTCCATGTTGGCTTTCACCTTTAGGTTAATCACATAATTAAGGCATCCATGATTTCAAGAAGTCATGCTAAAATTTGTATAGTGTAGTAAGTGGAATACCCCAAAGATGGAATTATTAACCATAGAAACGCACTCCGCTCGTGACTCTCTATTATGAACCCAATCAGTATACATTGATGAGAATAAGATTGATATGGTCAATTCAACTCTATATTACCATACGTAGCTATATGGGATGCCCAGTGGTCTCATCAGGACCCTGGTACCTGATAGGGCTGAATGGATGTCCGGCCACATAAGTAGACTCCAGTATTGTGGATGGCAGGTGGTAGGTAGATATTTTGAATTGAGAAACTCAAAAACGTGATTAGAGTTATAAAATGCTCTAATACGATGCTGTATGGAAGCAGAATACAACTGCAGACAAACTGCAGGCCCATACAGAATGCATGCGGAAGAGTTTACTGTGCGAGTGAGCCATTACTGTGCGAGAGAGCTCTACTGAATTCTCAGGCAATAATTCATTGCCCACTCGTACTTGCCACTGTTTTTGGTCCAAGTCAGTAGGTAGTTTTTCATATCTCAATTTGTTTTTATCTTTACACAACCAAAGGTGGTTTTACTCAGACACAGGGAATCTATTACCAATTTCGCTTCACCTAATTTGAGAGCATAGTGTAGAGATAAAGCCCCCAATTCCAGCAATGTGCTGCTGATTGGAGTAGTTTTGATAACATCACTGCTTTATCATCTAATAGCGGACTAGTATCCTGCTGCCATGTAGTCATTCATATTCATGAGGTCTGGATAACCCTGCCCTGACCCCTGATTCTTAGCTTTCTGCCTATGCACAGTGCACACGGCTGAAAATCGCTGATGTGGGTTGGGTTATACAGAGCTCGGCATTCTTCAGCAGATAAAATCAAAGGTGCAGCAATCAGCCTAGTAAGTTATACATAGCTGGAATCAGGGTCTCTGCCCCTATATCATGCCGCTCTAAGATGGCATAGCAATAACCTGGTGACAGATTCCATTTAAAACCCCCAATTGTCGATTGAAATGTGATTTAAGGTTTTTTAGGAAAGGAGGTAGAAAAACTGTACCTTGAGAAATAAAAGTGTAAAATTAAGCATATCTTTAAACCCACCAATAATGGTTTATAAAATATTAGAAATACAGATCCACATTACATACTAGTAAGTAATGGAAGTAAATCAGACGGCAAACCTTGTACAAGTGAATAAGCGCAGCGCTCCTCTCCGAGGTGCCATTTTTGTGACTCCATTACTGTTATGTGCCACAAGTATCATCTCTATGTTCACTTGCCGGAGACTTAACCGAGTGCATCAATCTCTGTTCTGCGGAAATAAACTTGATTCCACTCCCCTTAATAGAGCGTTTCATTGAGATGAAGCCAATTCGCAGTATTCCTTATATGATCCATTTAGTTGACCTTGGGTGCCCCGAAATAAGTCTGTGTTCCTTTGTTAAGAAACATGTTGGCTTGCTTCGGTACAAGACTGCTAATCCAAAATGACATTTTTATAAATCCAAAATCCTTCCTGGCAAAATAGAAGACTGAATGCTCTTTCATCTTTGTTTTAAACCTACAGATCTACTTTAATTAAACTTAGGAAACCGACTAAATAGCAATTAGTTTGAAGAGTTATCCTGAACGACGGGCTTAACTGCTATGGAGATAAAAGTTTTCTGTGGTTCTCCTGCACATCAGTTTACAGACCTAGAGGAGACCTGGGCTGAGGTTAAGAGGGATTATGACATTCAATGAAAGAGTACTTTTTTAGCAGATGAAACCTCATTCTTGCTTACGTCTTCTGTTTTGTATTTCAATTCAACTCTTTTCACTTAATTATGGCTTAGCTGTAATACCAAACCTGTCAATTAATAAGAGTAATGCAATGTCTGCCCAAAATTTCCTATCTAAACCACTAGTGAAGTGAATGGACCCTTCTGTGAAAAATTTTGAGGACTTCTATAATTTGAGCACAAGAAGCTGATCGACCCTCGTATTACACCTTCCATATTACAATTGCAACCGGACCCAATATTCCTGATGGACCACAGGTCTCCTTTTCCATCAGGGCCTTCATCACACACGGACATAATAGCGGGGGATGTCACAGTTATTGTATGACAGAATGCATCTTTTTCCTTCCGACCCATTAAAGAGAGATGCAAAAAGAATATGATCACATTGTTGAGCACCAAAGACCATTAGTTTTATAGAAATTGGACATCTAAGTGTCTTCTCTAAATCAGAGGTCATCAAAGTTCATGGATTACAGCAAAGCAATCAAATGAAATATTTGCATGATTTCTAAAAGTACTGGTCGTACTTTTTTTTTTTTGGGGGGGGGTTGTCCCACAAATAAATGTTAATTTACACTTGTTAGATGAGCTAAAACATAAGTAGTTATGGGGAATTTATATAAAAAATGTCCTATGTCCATATATTGCTGTGTGATACTTGTTATGGCATCCCTTGCTGGTCTTTTGATTTCCTTGACGAATATAATCTTCTGCCAGTGGTTACATATGCTCAAGAGCTAAAACTTGTCATAACACTCCATAATGTTCCTTTGATTCCCTTTCAGTATGTCCACCAAATACTCAGGAGATGTCACACAGTGTAGGACAGACTAAATGCAACACAAAAGGATAAGGGAAAGGGAACCAAACACTAGGGAAGGGGGGAGTGGAGACTCCTAGACAGACCTAAGGTCACCCTGTCTGTCCTATCGTCCCTATATAGGTTCCGCATCTATCGCCGAGCCGGATAAATCCATGGCAATAAGCCCTGCATCGGGAGTGACAGGATGAGCGCTAGTCAATCCCCACTACTGCTAAAGACAGCTAGGATACACGAAGCAAGGGATCACTTAGCTTGAGTAGACACAGAGAGAAACAACGTCGTCCTTCAAACTCCAAGAGAACGCTAGCCGACTGCTGCAGCTCCAAGCCTCAACAGTGAAGTGCAAATGGAAAATAACATCCGCTACTCCCAATAGGAAGTTGGGAGTTATAAACACCACTAGTCTGCAAGGCCAACTGCTGAAACCTTCTGCAGTCAGATGCATTGCGACTGTCGGCAGCCCCTGACACACTCATGACAGAAGCTTGTTCACACTACCTCTTTTTCCTAGAGTAGTGAGGTTGCCTATCTGTTGTTCTGCAGGTAAGTCAATTAAATCCATACAGCAGTAGTCGGCTTCTTCTCATTGGCTCTGTTCACTTAGCTGGGAGGAAATGAAAAGAACTCCAAAGGACACAATGACCAGTATGTATGATTGTAACATCTAAGCAGGATAACATATGTTGGGAATAACTTCAATTTAGAGATGAGTGACACTAAATACTCCTCAAAGTTTTCAAGAATTTATATTCTCCACAATACAGAATTTTTCATAATTTGGGCCACATAAGTTCAGAAAAACAGTATCCAGCTGTAGAAGGCCAGGCAAGGGTTAAAAACAAAATAATACTCGACTTTCTACTCTGTCCTGCCACCCTCATTGCCCATCATCTTTTTTTCTTTGTTGGGTTCATTCTTTTCAGCTTCTTTACTCGAGATCAGAACTTCTGGTATGAGTAACCTCTGACATCTCTTCGTGCCGTTGGGTGCACATCTTGGCTATACGACGTATGTCATCCAAGTGACAGCGTTAATCACAGTGATGTTTGAGGCCTTGTCGTACTGGAGGTCCTGGCCTGGAGTGAAGAAGCCAAAGAGGCTCCACATTGCAGAGGAAGAGAGAAAGAAGAGAAGCAGAGTACTGGATAATAAGATGGTGGACTGAGGGGACAGGTGAGTCTTCCTCTTCCTCCTCTCCCTCCTCCTCTCCCTCCTCTTCCTCCTCTTCCTCCTCCTATTCCTCCTCCTCCTCCTCTTTCTCCTCTTCCTCCTCTCCCTCCTCCTCTCCCTCCTCTTCCTCCTCCTATTCCTCCTCCTCTTTCTCCTCCTCTTCCTCCTTCTCCTCCTCCTCTTCCCTCCTCTTCCCCCTATTTATTATTCTCTGGGGTCTAAAAATGACCCCAGATCATGATAAGTAACATTCAGTAATTTCACTGTGAATCAAATTTCCCTGTAAAATGTGCATGATTTGCCAAATTTGTATCTTGGAATATCAGCTCCACTGCAAATAATATTTTTGTTTGTCGTTGTTGCCTAACAGAGAAATTATTTAGATTTAACTAATGAGACTGTATCATGGGACAGTCCAATGCAGTGGTTCCAAGTATGGTTTTATTAGAACTACTGCTTTGTCCATAAAGATATAATGATAAGAAAATGGTATATTGGTTGATCCTGATATTTGAGAAATGGAAACAAGTCTTGAGCTATCATGAATTGTTCTGTATGCAGAAGACATGTATATTTATAGTCGAGAAATTGCGTTCAGATACAGTAGGTTTCAGATGGAAAATATATTGTCAGATGCAGTTTTCCATAACTTATCTTTTCATTAGGAAGTTGTAAATTGTGATGGCACTTAATGGACCAAAAACAGATTATGCCATTGATATTATAATGTGCACAGCTTTTAGTGCTTCCTTGCTCCACTCAGACTCAGATACTTGATTGTCTATTGATATTTGTTATAGCTAAACAGTTCTTTTGAGTGTAAGTTAACCCCATATACTGTGTATATATATATATATTATATATATATTTTATATGGAATTCAGGTGCATGGTTTTTGCTTTATATTTCATAAAACTAATTGGTAATACTCTGAAATAGCTATGTTGTATCTCAGATCTACAGCTATATTTACGGACATGCTTTGTTTTAATGCTCAGTTGTAGAAACAACTTGGAACCATAGGACGCCAATCACTTGTTTTAATGCCGTGACTTCTTTATTTAGGGCAATGGTGTAGGTCCCAGGTGGCAGACTACCTTTAAAAGGAATCTGTCAGAAGGATTAACCCTCCTAAGCCGTCTATATCGGCATGTAGGTCATAGAAAGCTAAATAAAATGATACCTTGATATCTGTGATCTGATGTTTTTGTCCTAGTTTTTCTTAGTAAGATGTCTGGGCCTTACCAGTGTCGGACAGTGTGCTCTCCTTTATCACATTGGTAATGCCACTTTCATTTAAAACAATTTCTAGAGGCAAATTCTCAGGAAGATCTATGTCCGGCCCATAGATCTTAAGAGTTCATTTGCATATTAAGAAAAACTTTGATTTTTCTGGAATAAGACATCAGATTACAGATATCAAGGTATCATTTTATTCAACATTCTATGCCCATATAGATTATTTAGGAGGGTAGATCCCACTTAGAGATTCCCATTAAAATCTTATGGCATGTTATTCTACATATGATTGTGAAAATCACTGCTAAATGATATGAAATACATAAAGTTCAAATAAATTGACAGACAATTTTGCCAAATGGGGTGTATTTTTCAGGTTAGGGAGGCAATACCTGTAGCGGGGGTTTTCAGAATGTGGCTACACTATATTTCTGGGTTAAAAGTCAGGAACTATGATACATGCGATACGTATACCGTAATTTTTTTACTTTCACTGATAATTATGGCTTTTTCCTAAAAGTAGGAGGAATTTGGTTTAATGGAGTATGATCCCACATGGCCTTATATGTTTACGAGGGTGTGTCAGAAAGTTGCAGCCCATGGGCTTAAAACATCTCTCCCATTATGAACAGAAAGTTTGTTAAAATGACTCCAACATAATAATTACATTAAGAGATTTGTAAAATAATGATCACGTTGGAGTATTTGTAACACATTTCCTGTTCAGGGTAGTCATGACATATCTCTTGGTTTCAAAACATGCTACACTCTCATAAGAAATGGTTGAGTGAACCTTTAATGGCTTGGATCGTATATGTTTGATGTATGCCATTTTCGCCACTCCTGCCTAGCTTAGTAGTGTGGAAAAATGTTACCTTTTAATCTCGATGGGATGTCCTACATCTTGTTTAGCCCTCCGTAAATCTTAGTTATTGGCCCAACCATCAGTTGAATTATAGTTCTGCCAACAGATGTCTATCTGGGCTATCTTTCCTAGACCCAGAAGCGCGCTCTCGGCCAAGCACTCCAGTGTTCTCTATGAGAGTGACGCTATCTGATCACCGGTGGTGGCTTCTCTCATTGAGGGGCAGTCCCACATCAGATTTGCCAAATTGTTTCTCCCCCAACAATTATCTGCCGTCGACCCTCATGTCTATTAGCTATTCAGCCGAATCCATCGATATCATCAGGTTTGGTCAATGTTACTCTATGTGTAAGGGGGGCTTTAGACTGGGTTTTTGAATTTGGCGGTGGTGGTAAAATTGCATGTTCAACTTATAACCATTTTACAAAACGGTAACACTCTTGTCCTTGGGCTGTGACTAGTATTGCAGCTCAGTTTGATAAATTCAGAACATGTTGAGTTGCCCCATTTATTTATATTTCAAAACAACAGGAAGTAGGTGTTGAGAAAGGGTGGAATGAGAATCTTCCCGAAATAGCACCGTTATGGTAGCGGCATCAGTAAGAATCTTTGTATTACTGGGAATAGGAAAATGTGTACAAAAATCAAACCAACTAAAAAAAAAAGTACTTTGTTAGATGGATAAATTCTGAACATGTGGAGCTCCCTATTTATATATTTCAGAACAAAAGGAGAAAAAAGTGTTGAGAAAGGGTTGGATGAAGATCATCATGAAACAGCAAAATTTCTGTTTCGGGACGTTCCAACCCTTTTTCAATTTTTATTTCTTGTTTTAAAATTTAAAAATGGGTCAACTCAACATACCGTATTTTTTGGACTATAAGACGCATTTTTTCCCCAAATTTTTTTTGGGAAAATGGGGGTGCATCTTATAATCAGAATATACCTACAAATACTGTGGCGGCAGCAGGAGTCGGGCGATTCTGCAGCGGTCCCGGTCCAATGCTGCAGGGCGATGCAGCCTCCCTTTCCAGGCTGGTGCGGCAGTTGTGTGGGGGGGCTCTGTCGGCATTTTGTGACAGCTTCGGTGGTGGTGCTTCGTGGTGTGGGGCTCCGCCAGCATTTTGTGAAAGCACAAAGGCCCCCGCAAATCCATTGCTGATATGCGGTGGTCTTCTGGAAAATGTCTGCTGTGGGCGGCGCATGCTCAGATTGAGATCTTGGCACCGAGATCTTGGGATGAGAGCTTGTTGCCGAGATCTCAATCTGAGCATGCGCCACCCCTGGAGGCCATTTTCCCTGAGTCCACTGCATCACAGCAATGGATCTGCAGGGGCCTCTGGGCTTTCACAAAATGCCGGCAGAGCCCCTGGCACCACAGAGTACCACTGCCGCCGCACCAGCCTGGGATGGGATTTCCCGGAGGCCACCGAACCAGCCTAGGATGGGAGTCATATCGCCAGACCACGGAACAACCGTTGTGATCACGCTCCCCTGTGACCACTCCTCCGCCTGTGCCGATCCCCTCCAGTAAGCTGAATTTGGACTATAAGACGTACCCCCATTTGACACATTAATTTTTTTCCCTATTTTCCTTCTGAAAATTTGGTGTACGTCTTATGGTCCGGTGCGTCTTATAGTCTGAAAAATACGGCATTTGGCATTTATCCACCTATTCTAAAGTCTTTCTTTTTAGTTGGTTTGATTTTTGTACACATTTTCCTAGTTCCAGTAATACAAAGATTCCTATCAGTAAAGAAGTGTCAACTCTGTTTTTGGCAATATCGTTAACAATGTAATCTTTTCTTTTCTTGTGTTTTAGAAGGAAAAAAAACACAAACTAATCAAAAGCAATTAATCTTTCTGTGCACATGAAAAATCAGCCGTTCACATCTGACGGATGATGAAGTCGGAGATTTACTTCCAAAGCTTTAAATAAATATGGAATCAGAAAAAAAACTCCTCCTCCTTTTCGCAAGAAATTCTCATCAAAGAAATGTTTTATGAAAGTGAAGTAGACAACTCACAAGCCCTGCAGGAATTTTCATCTTATTATATTTCACATCATATGTGCCTGATTCTTTCTGATGCCTCGACTACAAATAATTTATTTTTAATATAACATGCAAAGTTCTACATGTTCATAATAAAAAGTGACATTTTAATATCCTACAGTTATGTCTACCAGTTACAGGGACAAGACAGTAAAATTGAGCAACCAGGACGTATATATTAAAATTCTCCTCCTGTTTTTATAGACAAAGATTAAAACAACAACTCCAGCAAAATTGCAAAGTTTACAAGTTAATATATATATTTTTTTTTTTATCCTACGGGAAGAAAAAAAACCCCATAGAAATAAAAAAAAAAAACACTTTGGCTTTAGATGGATTTAATGAACTGCAAAATACTGACATTTTCCCTATAAAAGTCACACTCTATTTAATTAGGTAGTTAAATACATGGAGCTATATTGAAACAAGCTTAGTGAAATGTCATACCAGCGTGAAACAAAACAATCTCTGTTTTACAATATACCTGCCTATTTCCATTGCGGGATTAGCTTGTGTGTGTGTGTGGAGTTCTTTTATAGTTAGGGTCGGGAAAGGGATAGTTTTGATTTTTCTCTTAGTCGGGGGCATTTTATTTTCCTTAAGGTTCTGTTCAGTTTCCTTCATCTGTTCCTGCTACGAATGGAGCAGATTTTATTCCTAAAGGAGTTTGAGGCTAATTACATCTTTGAGTGAAGTTTACCAAATGTCTCTTTAGGAAAATGTTAATTAACTTGAATGATCTTAATTTTTTTTATCTGACTACTACCAAGTTTTTGAGATATTTTGGAACTCTTTATTGATTAGAGAGAAAGAAACCTATATCTAATAATCACCCTCTTTATACTTTGATTTGTTGACTTGGATTTAGCGATAGGGGTTCATCCAGGCTCGGTTAATCCCTTTCAATTCAGTAAATTATTTGGAAAATTTAGAGGCTTGATTTCAGCCTTTGCTTTAGAGGGCCTGGAGCGCCAAGTTACCTTTCTGTTTATCAAGCAATTACTTGCTTTCATATTCATTTGATTTCATATTTAAAACGTCAAAGGGGTTGTCCAGCCTTAGGTTACATGTCTGCAGTCACTTTGTGCGATTTGCATACTTCGGGCCAAATTCCGACTAGACTTGTTAGCATTGCTCAGTTCACTTGCATTGAGCAAGGCCAAACACGTCTAGTCGGCATGTGACCCACGTATGCAAATCAAATACTTGCTGTCACATGCCGCCACTGTGAAGATTCATAAGTCTGCAGACTTGAACCCTAAGACAGAATAGCTCCTTTCAGAAATTGCTCAAATGACTACTTAGATCCTAGCTCTCATTTTTGTAGAAGTGATTACAACATGGAAGTAGGGGTCCAATGAAATTGCAAGTACTTGAATGATTCTTGTTGGCTGACTAGCAACAGTGTTCTCCCAAAAGTGTTTGTGGTGATTATTACTTTCATGGCCCAACACTTCTGCCTCCTATATTATGTAGAATCAAATACTTGGCAGTATAATAGTAGATAAAGTGGAGTACCAGGAAGAAAGGCATTGCAAGCCTGATGGTGGTGTTGTACAACTACAATATAGTACTGAAGAGTACACGTTCTAAAGTGAAATGAATTACATACTTCACTGGAAAGTGACATTCCAGGTCTGACATGCCAGTATGCAGAGACTTAAATGCCTTGCATGCTCCTCTGGGAAATTTCAGTATATACTCGAGTATAAGCCGACCCGAGTATAAGCCGAGGCAACTAATTTTGCCATGGAAAACTGGGTAAGCTATTGACTCGAGTATAAGCTGGGTATGCATTGTCCCCTCATCGCTGTCCTGCTCTGTGTGGCTCCCCGGTCCTGTCCTGCACTGTGTGCCTCCCCCTGTCCTGTTCTGCTCTGTGTAGCTCCCCCTTTTGTATGCATAGCTCCCCCGGTCACTCATTGTGTGCATAGCTCCCCCAGTACCCCGTTCCATCTTCTATGCATGGCTGGGCTCCCCATCTCAACCTTGTATGCATGCCTCCGCTTTGCTTCCCCATCCTCCATCCTTCTCAGCCTCCTCGTGCCATCCCTGCACATCCCTGCATCTCCATGGTCCCTCGCGGCAGCTCTTCCTGTGCTCAGCGGTCACATGGTACCGCTCATTAAGGTAATGAATGTGCTCTCCATCTATGGAAGTGGAGAGCGTGCATATTTATTACCTTAATGAGCGGCACCACGTGACCGCTGAGCACAGAAAGAGCTGCCGCGACAAGACCACGGAGATGCAGGGACGTTCAGCGAGGGTGCGTATGATGTCAGCCGTCGGCTCCTGCCGCTGCTCTGCCGCTCCCCCTCTCCTGCCAGTTTCTGGACAATGACTGTGTATAAGCCAAGGGGGGCGTTTTCAGCACAAAAAAAGTGCTGAAAATCTTGGCTTATACACGAGTATATATGTTAAATTTGCAAATTGTTTCTTCATAGACAATTGCACTGACATAGGGCAATACCCTGAAGTAGTGTCTGCAAATTGAGACTCTGATTTGGCTTTTATCCTAAGTCCTGTTGCAAGGCTCGGTAAATAGGTGGCACTAGGTCCTCCTCTGTAGAGACCATTTGCATACTTCACTGGCCTCTTGTATGGTATACTCCAACTTGAATGAATGAGTCACTATCTCCAATTATGCAAGGATTTGGAATATAATTGAGCATTATTGGATGTAGATTTGGCGCATTACTTGATTCCTTCTGAGAGGTGAAACCATTGAGATTCCCGTGGTCTTTATGTTTACAATGTCCTATAGGAGCACAGCGTTTTGTCTTTAAAGTGAATCTACTAACATTCTTTGGCCATCTAACCTGAGAGTAGTGTAAGGCTGGGACTGCACGGTGACTTTGGCCATGAAACCTGTCATGTGACCAAGGATTGCTCAGTGCTGCGCAAGTGAATGGCGTAGCATTGCATCCCCCAAGGGTACTGACACAAGAAATTTGCAAACAAAACCTGATAATGTTGGACATCTTGCGATCTGCTTGTGTGCTTGCTGAACCCTTGGGGTCACAATGTGGCCCCTTTTATTTGCATAGCGCTGCAATGTAGGAGCAGCACCAAATGAACGTTGGTCAACCAAAGTCACTATGTAGCTCTATGGTAATGTAGTGACAGAGACCCTGATTCCAGCAGCTTATCACTTACTGGGCTACTTTCCGTAGTTTTGATAAAATCAGCAGGTGGTAATCACGAGTGGTGGCAAGCTTTTTAATCCATGTAGCTCTCCATATTCAGAAGCTCTGTATAACCCACCACACCCACACCAATGATTGGCTTCTTTCTGCCTATGCACAGTGTATACAGAAAGCAGCCAATCAATGATGTAGGCGGGGTTATATAACACGCCCACCAGGGCTGTGGGATCTCGGAATCGGGTCAGTTCTTTGTGGAAGTCACGGGGCCGGGACCAGACTCCGTGGCCCTGGCTGTGCCGTAAAATGGGGAATATGTATATGGGATTTAACGTGACACCACCTGTGGTGTTCGGCAACAGATGGCCGACGCTGCTAAAGGAGACCGCTGGGGCTGATGGTGACGCAGCTGGGATGGTTCTGCTCCCCACAGGTGGAGCGGGGCCCCAGGGCTACGGGTTTTGTTTATGTCAGTCTTCGTGTACCTTGTGGTACAGGACTCAGGGCGCTAGAGATCACTGGGGACACAAGGACTGTAGTTTTCTTTTACTTTACTTGATGGTTGATAGTACAGACCGGGGCACTGGTAACAGATCATGATGGAGAGCCGGGCAGCCTGGAAGCAATTTTCGATACACCTGGCCAGGTATGTTCGGAGCCCTTCCTTCTGCCCTGTCCTCCCTTTTTTCCTCGTTGCCTAACAACTCAACCTCCTGCTGCTAACTGACTCCCTCTCCCTTTTTTTAAAAGCAAAACATTGCCCACATGGCAGGCAGCTGGAACCTATCACAGGTGCTGCTCCTTTGTGTCGGCTCCAGGCTCTGGTATGCTGCTGTGCTGACGGGTATTAGATCGGGCCAGGAGACCTGCAGTTCCCTGCCCTCTGGATTTATCTGCCGGGACTAAAATACCAGCACAACTACGGACTCCGGTATCTGGTCCCTAGCGCTCAGCTCTCGGGTGAGTTTAATCACAGCTCCACTACCCAGGTTCTGCTCAACTTCTCTCCTACTGACACCTGGTAAGGGGATCCCTCCTTGCTTCCAGGCATGACATTCATCCCTGTGAGGGAGACAATGTCACTGTGGCAACTGAACTCCTGGGGTGCCACATATACATAGCTCAGTGTTTGGAAAACTGGCAGATCTGCATCAAATAAAATTGGGATTGAATAGGGTAAGTGACACATCGCTAGAATCAGGGTCTCTGCCCCTACATCATGCTGCTCTCCGATTAGGTGGCGAAAACTTGGTGACAGATTCCCTTTAAAGATCCCATGTTGTAATGTACATATGGTAGCGGCACATTCCTTGTGTGTGACCTTCTTAGTGCAGTTCCACATTGCAGTCGGGTGAGATCACCCATATATTCAGCTTCACTATTTCATTTATAAATCTAGAATTCCTTTGTTATATTTAGACCTAAATAATCTTTACCACCATGTCAGGATTTTAAATTTATCTGCACCATATGTTACATATTGTTCTTGTGATTTGTGTGAGCAATCTCTAAAATAAACCAGGAGAGAATAATTAGTTTTTCTTTATATTGAGGCACAATTATCCTAGTTTAAAAATATGACTAAAGCGTACTTTACTCTCTTGGATAGTTTAGTACCGGGAATGTAGAACAAAATCTGTTCTTAAAGAAGGTGCTGCCCACACAATGATAACATTTTACAACAATTAGTTGCAAGACTTTCATTTTCACGCCTTTTTATCTTTTAGACTATTCTTGTGGTTTTTTTTATGATCGCATGCCAAAACCATAATTTTCTTTTCTTTTACATGTGATGTAACTTTTTTTACTTGATTCTTTAAGTATCTTATTAGGTATATTTTGGATATATAATTTGATTGTTTTTATTAAGTGTGACGGTCCTCATTCTGCATTGGGTATTTTGGGATATACTGTGGGGGTCCTCATTCTGTTTGGGGTATTTTGGGGATCATACTGTGGGGTCCTCATTCTGTGTTGGGGTATTTTGGGGATCATACTGTGGGGTCCTCATTCTGTGTTGGGTATTTTGGGATCATACTGTGGGGGTCTCATTCTGCATTGGGGTATTTTGGGGATCATACTGTGGAGGTCCTCGTTCTGTGTTGGGGTATTTTGGGGATCATACTGTGGGGGTCCTCATTCTGCATTGGGGTATTTTGGGGATCATACTGTGGGGTCCTCATTCTGTGTTGGGGTATTTTGGGGATCATACTGTGGGGGTCCTCATTCTGTTGGGGTATTTTGGGGATCATACTGTGGGGGTCCTCATTCTGTGTTGGGGTATTTTGGGGATCATACTGTGGGGGTCCTCATTCTGCATTGGGGTATTTTTGGGGATCATACTTTGGGGGTCCTCATTCTGTGTTGGGGTATTTTGGGGATCATACTGTGGGGGTCCTCATTCTGCATTGGGGTATTTTGGGGATCATACTGTGGAGGTCCTCGTTCTGTGTTGGGGTATTTTGGGGATCATACTGTGGGGGTCCTCATTCTGCATTGGGGTATTTTGGGGATCATACTGTGGGGGTCCTCATTCTGTGTTGGGGTATTTTGGGGATCATACTGTGGGGTCCTCATTCTGTGTTGGGGTATTTTGGGGATCATACTGTGGGGGTCCTCATTCTGCATTGGGGTATTTTGGGGATCATACTGTGGAGGTCCTCGTTCTGTGTTGGGGTATTTTGGGGATCATACTGTGGGGGTCCTCATTCTGTGTTGGGTTTTTTGGGATCATAGTGTGGAGGTCCTCATTCTGTGTTGGGGTATTTTGGGGATCATACTATGGGGGTCCTCATTCTGTGTTGGTGTGTTTTGGGGATCATACTGTGGGGGTCCTCATTCTGTGTTGGGGTATTTTGGGGATCATACTGAGGGGGTCCTCATTCTGTGTTGGGTTATTTTGGGGATCACACTGGGTGGGTCCTCATTCTGTGTTGGGGTATTTTGTGGATCATACTATGGGGGTCCTCATTCTGTGTTGGGGTATTTTGGGGATCATACTGTGGGGGTCCTCATTCTGTGTTGGGGTATTTTGGGATCACACTTTGGGGGTACTCACTCTGGGTTGGGGTATTTTGGGGATCATACTATGGGGGTCCTCATTCTGAGATGGGGTCATGGGGATCATACTATGGGCATCTTCCTTCTGTATTAGAGTGCTGTGGGGATCACACTGTGGGGGTCCTCATTCTGTGTTGTGGGGCTATGGTGATCATAGTGTATTGAGGGTGCTGTATGGGTCATCATTCTGTGTTTGAGGGATGTAGTAGATCATATTATTTGGGTGACGTGTCTACAGGAGCTTTGGGGGGCATCAAACTTGTTATTTTGGGGACTGTGGGAGCCATCATATTGTGTATGGGGGGCTTTTAGTAATCATTCTGTGGTGAGGGGATCATACTATGTGGGTGTTCTGTTATAACCATTCATACTTGATGAGGGCCATCATTCTGTGTTTGGTACTATGATGAGAGGCTTGTGGGGCCATCATACTGTATATCGGGGCCTGATGTATTCAGTATTCTGTGCGGGGACCATCATACTGTGTGTGGAGACTGTGAGACCATTGTACTGTGCTGCGGAATATTGGGACATCACACTTCATGAGGGGGTTTTTGCGCGGACATCATACTGTTTTGGGGGAAACTATTGCTCATAGTACATGGGCCGACTAGCAGGAGCAGAATTATTTACTGGTTTTTATTAACTTTATAAAAATCACTAAATTAAGGTATTGATCCTCTCAATAATAATAAAATTCCTATCAATATGAAATAATATGTTGGTGACCATATTGAACAGGATATTAAAATACCTTGTCCTCCGCAACAGTCACGTTCTCTCATGTGGCCACTTGGGAAAAATAATTGCCCACTCCTACTCTAGAGAGTACTTTGTCTTTAGATCATCGTTTACATAATACTGGTCACTAAAATAGGGAGTGCAACCTCCTGTCTTTTAGGTACTATCCACACCTGTTCTTTTCAACATTCTTCTCCGGGATGATGTACAAGGAGCTTCTAGAGACCACAGGATCGTATGTGGACCAGGTCTACAAACAGTAGTAAAAATACATGGAAAGGTACGAATGGAGCTGGAGTGCGCGAGATTTGCAGGAGATGGAGATAAAGACCGCTCCTGCAAATTATCATGCCCAAAGGGGCGTGGTAACCTGGAAATAAGGCGGACTAATCTCAGGCAATTAACGCCCCATTGGCTAGTCAAAGCCCTAATTAGCATAAGAAACGGACATTATAAATCCTTTTTTTAAGCCTCATTTTTGCAGAAAAACATTATACAGGGCAGGTTAAATAGAGAATTTACTCATAAATAAGTGAACGCTGCTGGGTTGGAGAGCAAGGGGACCTGATAGGCTAAAATAAAAATGTAGGTACTATTTGAGAATACTTTGGGATTTTTTTCCGCTCCATATTGTTTCTGTGAGTCAGATATTCTGTAACTATGTAAAATATCTCTTCCCTCAGGACCGTTCTCTTTGATATGTTCTAATCCTTATTAGATTTAAAAAGGATCAAATTTATATAGAGCTCAGGCAGAAACTGATTAAAATGCCGTGAAGTGAGTGGGCAGCCTGCTGTGCATTCCACCGGCCTTTCTTTAAATGATAGCGGTATGATCCATTTTACTAATATGAAGACCAAATGTATTTGTCACCAGTGACAAATCTATAAATGTGTACATGTTCTCTAGATTGAATAGTCTGTGTGATCCCTGTATTTGTTGTTAGGTTAACACTGAATACCTGAAGTACAAACATAGGAAGGGTTGGAATGTGAGCATAGACTGACTGTCGAAGTTTTATATCATAGTATAAACTATACAGCAGTCATCAAAGGGGATTTCTGGCCTTGAAGTACAAGTCTGTAATCAGTCTATGTGACTACAGACTTAAGAATCCTCAAATTGCGTGCACTGCACACTGTAAGGATGCTCCGGGTTCAGTAGTGGAAGCGGGAGATCATGTGACCACAAAAATTCACTTGTATGGAATGATGCTGTGCATGTCTAGTCTGTATATGACCACATGTACAATAAGTATGTGATACACATCCGATTTTGCAAATTTTCCCACTTACAAACAATGACAAGGTCTGTCATTTTTATCAGAGGTATATTTTAACTGAGTAACAGAATCTTAAAAAAAATCCAGAAAATCACATTGTATGATTTTTACATAATTAATTTGCATTTTATTGCATGAAATAAGTATTTGATAGAATAGAATAACAGAACTTAATATTTGGTACAGAAACCTTTATTTGCCATTAAAGAGGTCAGACGTTTCCTGTAGTTCTTGACCAAGTTTGCGCACACTGCAGCAAGGATTTTGGCCCACTCCTCCATACAGATCTTCTCCAGATCTTTCATGTTTCATGGCTGTTGCTGGAACATTGAGTTTCAGCTCCCTCCAAATATTTTCTATTGGGTTCAGGTCTGGAGACTGGCTAGGCCACTCCAGGACCATGAAATGCTTCTTATGGAGTCGTTCCTCAGTTGCCCTGACTGTGTGTTTTTGGGTCATTGTCGTGCTGGAAGACCCAGCCATGACCCATCAGCAATGCTTTAACTGATGTAAGGACGTTGTCATCCAAAATATTGCGATACATGATCCCTTCCATCTTCCATTCAATACGGTGCAGTTGTCCTGTCCCCTTTGAAGAAAAGCACCTCCAAAGTATTTCCCCTACCATGCTTCACTCATGGGACTGTGTTCTTCGGGTTGTACTTCTCCTTCTTCCAAAACACAATGAGTGGAGTTGATACCAAAAAGTTCTATTTTGGTCTCATGTGACCACATGACCTTCTTCCATGCCTCCTCTGAAGTTAGCCAGTGACCATCTGGATGATCCAAATGGGCTTGGGCATGTGCTGGCGTGAGCAGGGGGATCTTGGGTGCCCTGCAGGATTTTAATCCATGACAGCTTAGTGTTACAAATGGTAATGTTTGAGACTGTGCTCCCAGCTGTCTTCAGGTCATTGACCAAGACCTCCCTTGTAGTTTTGGGCTGATTCCTGATCTTTCTCAAAATCATCCTTACCCCCTAAGGGATCTTGTATGGAGCCTCAGAGCGAGGAAGATTGACAGTCGTCTTGTGTTTCTTCCATTTTGTAATAATTGTGCCAACAGTTGTTGCCTTCTCGCCAACCTGATTGTCTATTGTCCTGTAGCCCATTCCAGCCTTGTGCAGGTTTACAATTTTGTCCCTTAAAATTTTTATTTTTCCATTGTTTGAACTGTAAAAGGTCTTGTTTTTTATGCGATTCCAAATATGTTTATTTTTAATACGGGGAAAAATGGGTGATTTGAAATTTTTATACTATATTTTTTTTTAGTTTTTACTGGGGGGACTTAAAGCTGACATTGTCCCATTGATTATATTATATACTGCAGTATTGTAGTATATAATGAAAATCTTGGTCTCCTATGAACTCTGCCTGTGGATGAGCTTGACGGGACGGTAGCCCATCGGTGCCCAATGATTGTATCATGAAGGGCCGGTGGGAGCTCTTGCAAGCATTCCATTTAAGTGCCACCGTCAGATATTGACATTGGCACTTAAACGGTTAACCGCAGCCATCCGAGCTCAATGCCGCTCGACACAAATGCCGATTTTGGAACATCATTGGCAATTGGAAGTTTCTTCACGTGGAATCACCCTGTACAAATATGTTAATGTGCATTAAAGGGTTAATAATAGCCTTACAGGATACTGGAGTATTTTACTCTGCTTTAAGAACGGCAGAATGGTAACAGCCATTGTAGGTATAATGAAGCTATAAAGTAAATCTGTATATAAAAATAACATTTTAGAGTCCACCTACTGAGCATAACCCGTCCCGGTGTCTTTAATTTCTCCCATCTGCTTAACCTGGTCATTATCCCTCTGCCCTTTACACAACACTTAATGAATATCACTATTCTTAATGCTTTAAGCTAATTTCAGTGCTCTCTATGGTTAATGAGATTAAATTATGGATACCATTTGAAGTGATTTATTTTTCATCTAATCAGGTAACTTTTATCAACTTGAAAATCCAAGCTCCGGCAATATGACCAAATTAATTTAGTTGTGTCAAATCATTTGAACCTTTCTAATAATTGTGAAATAGAAAATGACCATCTTGATAAATCAGACTTATAATCACATATTAAATTCCGACAACACAACAATTCTTACATTTTTCTTTCCTTACGGATATATTTGAAAATATTTTCTGATAGGTACATGTAATAAAATACTGAAAACACTTTATGAAAGTATGAGATGTTTTATGGAAACATCACAGAAAAAAGCAGCCATGTTTACTAATACCTGGCCACCAGAGATAAGCGGATCTGGTGAAATTTGAACTCGCCAGGTTCATTAAATTTTCCCGATAGATTAAATTTATCAGTACTGGAAAGCTTGTGATTGCTTAAAAAATTAACGTGGTGAGAAGTGGAAACATTGCTGACCATACCAGCTTACACTCTACATCAGAGAGAAAGAGAGGACCCTGCTGACCATTAGAGCTTACACGCTACAGGAGAGAGGACCTGCTGACCATAAGAGTTTACACTCTACTGGAGACATAGAGGACCCAGTTGACCATACGAGCTTACACTCTGCATTAGAGAGAAGACCCCGCTGACCATAAGAGCTTATACTCTACAGGACAGAGGACCCAGTTGACCATAAGAGCGTTACACTCTACAGGAGAGAGAGGACCATGCTGACAATAAGAACTTACACTCTACAGGAGAGAGAAAGAAAGGACCTTGCTGACCATAAGAGCTTACACTTTACAGGAGAGAGAGATCCTGCTGACCATAAGAGTTTACACTCTACAGGAGACATAGAGGACCCAGTTGACCATACGAGCTTACACTCTGCAGGAGAGTGAGGACCCTGCTGAACATAAGAGCTTACACTCTACAGAAGAGAGAGGACCCTGCTGACTGTAAGAACTTACACTCTACAGGAGAGGGGACCCTGCTGACCATAAGAGTTTACACTCTACAGGAGACATAGAGGACCCAGTTGACCATATGAGCTTACACTCTGCAGGAGAGTGAGTACCCCGCTGACCATAAGAGCTTACACTCTACAGGAGAGAGAGAACTCCGCTGACCATACGAGCTTACACTCTACAGGAGAGAGGGGACCCTGATAACTATGAAATCTTGCACTCTGCATATGACAGATACTTACCCAGCGACTATTGAGATGGAAAATGACTATGCCATACAAAACTCTGGGATCCGCTGATCTGTGATGGTCCAGGTACTGATCACCACTGTACAAGGTATGATTATGCCTAAGAGGCCCATTCTGCAAGGAAAAATGACATTATCCCAGTCTCTGATGGTTCAGCAGTGTGGGAAACAGTGGCAGGCAAATTTTTTTTCTTTCAAATCTGAAAGGTTTAGAATTTGCGTAGCATCCCAAATTTCAGGAAATTTTACTCAAACTCAATCCTCCACAGAATGAGCCATTCTTTTCTACTAGTTATAACACTAATACATTGCAGGATTAACAGAAGTGGAAACAATACGGTGTATGTCATACAATTATTCAAAATAAATATCAATGAACCTAATAATAATGTAACACACCCAACTAACGTAACCACTCACAAGTATGGATGGTGGACCATCCGAAAAGAACTACCAAACACCCAAGTGCATAAGAATTGGAGTGGAAAAGAAAACCACCATAGGCAGGAGTAGACAGAAACCAGCAGACAATAGGTTATAATTATGCAAAATTTTATTTATAAAGAACAAGAACAATTGTAATGCACAGACATTCAAAAACCTTAATTAAGATAAAAATCAATATAAAATTAAAATAGGAAGACACACACAAAAAAATCGCCTAATATACTGGGATACTCGTATAAATCACCAGGTGCTAGGATGTAATAAGTCACATGACAATATTCATTATCTCGTATCAGGATTAGTGTTGAGCGATACTATACTGCAAATATCGGGTATCGGCCGATATTAGCTGTATCGGGCTTTCGATTCCGAGTACCGATATTTTCGTCATATCGGATACCGGAATCGGATTTGTCACTGTCACTGTGAGTGTCCGTCGGTCAGGTCTGTCAGGAGTCAGCGGCACTTACCTGGCAGAAGATCACCGGCGGTCACATCCTGGACTGCTTGATGGCCGCCATTATCTTCTCCCTGGCGGTCACATGCAGTTTTTCGCGATAACTGCAGTGACTGCAGGGTAATCCCGGCCGTAAAGCAGTCCGATGACGTCACCGCCGGGGAAGCAGGTAATCAGCTGTGCTGCGCCGGGATGACAGGCTCTGCCTGTCATTCTGATGTAGCAGAGCTGGATCGTCGTGGGACACTCGTTACTATGGACTGCGTCGGCAGGTGGTATACTGCTGTTTTTTTTTTTCATTTTTTTACAGGAGATCGATGGCGTCGCAGGATGAGACTGTAATAAAAGTAATGAAAACTGTGTTGTGTTTTTTATTAAATTAAAAAATTTTTTATGAACATTCACCCGTCCGGGTACATCAACAATTTAACTATTTACATACAGGGACCCTGTCCGGGTTATTTATAATTCTTTGGCAGGGGTGTTCCAGGTACCACCTGGTACTCTTCTGATGCTTGCCAAACATCTGAGACACCAAGGACCACCAGGACCTGATGACGTCGTGTGGCCTGTACAGTCAAGTCGTGACCCGCTATCTGTGTCTGTGTGGCCACCTCTTTCATCTCCCTCCGGGTCTGGAGCCCTATGTCCCGGACTGAACGAACCCCAGGGGGCTAACAGGGGCCGGGTACGGGCCAGCTATAGTTATCATGTCCATAGCTGGGGCTGCTGAGGAGACCACTGAGGGAGGCTGGGGAGATTTACGGCGTGGGGTGGGCACTTGTGCAGAGGCCTGGATGTGGGAGGCTGAAGGCTCCGAGGGTCTCACAGGTTCCTGACACTCTGGGGAGTAGGGGTCGCACCTGGTAACATTTAGGGCGTACCATCCATTGTAACCCCAGTGTCTGATGTAAGTCACCAAGTCTCCTGGCAACAGGTCCCTCCCGGGTGTCCTTCTGGGAGGTGAGTCTCCATGTCCCGCCGGGTCACAAACACTTCTAAATAAAGTCCAGGCTCCTGGATGAAGCCCAACCACCTTTCAATTTAAAGCTCCGTACTGCACCCTTACGCCGCGGCTCCCACAGGGTTCCTTTATCTTTTCTCATCCGGTCCTTATCTGCCCGGTCCTTCTCGATGTGACGTTGGCGAAGCTTCTGGGATTCGCGCTGCTCCCTTTGTCGCTCTGCTTCCCGCTCCCAACGTCTCCACTCTTCCTCCTGACGCCGGTTGTAATTCTCCTCCACCAGCATCTCCATGTCCCCACCATCAAACTGCAGCTTACGATGTCCGGTTTGCGGCAGCTCTCCTGGCGCCCCCAGTCCTGGCGGCGCTCACCTGCGGAGGAAGCAGCCGGCTCTGGAACAGATACAGTCGGGGCTCCGGTACAGACAGGTAGACCTCTGGTGCCTGCGCGGCCTCCTCCATGAGGACGGGTGTCGCTTCTTCTGTCTCAGCGACGGGGGCAGACAGCGGGATCTGGGGTGCTGCGGTGCAGAGTTTTTTGCAGGAACGGGTGCCTCCACTGTGACAACGTCAACCGGATCACATTGCAAGGGCTGGGATGCCCGCACGGACTCCTCTACTAGAACGGGTGCCTCACCTTCCGGTACAGGTGTGTAGAGCGTGTGCACAGCCGGTAATAGTGGTGCCTAGTTAGGTTCCCGAACCAGATAATATAAAAAAGTGAAACTGGGCACTCAACTTAATGCTTAAAGAAGAATTTTAATGGTCCAGTAATGACAGGATTAGTGGCAAAACGTTTCGGCTGAAACCCAGCCTTCATCAGTTGCCAAAATACATAAATGAGGTGGAGGACCTAACAACACATGTCAAATGAAGAAATGAAAAAAAGAAAGTATATACAAATATCATGACAAAACATTGGGTATAAGAGATTGTATGAAATTAATAATATTGGAATAAGTTTAACATGACACAATCCAAAAGACTCATCATTGTGAGAGAAAATAAACGTACCGTTATAGTAAGAAAATAGGGTCAAGTATTCATAATCAGAATATTACATATGAAGCACACCTAAAAGAAAATGAGCGCATCTGATTGGATTACAGATTTAGGTGAATAAGAGCTTAATATGTGCAACTGTGGAGAACAGCATACCCTAGTGATTGATTTGGAGCGCTGATGGACAGAATGTGGGTCCAGGTGAGCGGCCTGTGAAGGATAAAGTCCTGTTGGAAATATTATAAAGAGGTGCGCTTTGATACAGATCAAGGGCTGATTAGCTTACCAGATGCAGTGAGGTGATGCTCTGGTATTATATTGCCTGTAAATAGTCACAGGATTAAGGAGACTCCCAATTGGGGATGCAGCCTATATATAATTATGTATCGTGAGTGCGCTTACCGTTGCTGAGGCAGACGCGGGATCCACCGCTTGTCTGTCGGGCCGTAGATGTGCCCGATAGGTATATCGGCACTGTGAGACCATGCTTACCCAGATTAAAATCAGTGTGTCCGAAGTGAGAGTCGCGTGGTATCTGCGTGCGTGTCGCTGATGAACTTCCGGTGCCATGAATCATGGGACCGGAAGTGTCATGCGTTCCACGGACTTGCGTTCCAAATAGTGTCACGTGAAGTGAAGAGGCCCGCCTTCAATTCTGCTTTAGGTTACGTCTTACGTTGTTGCCGTGCTAAGTGCTCAGATGAATGAATAAGATCGGTGCTGTGAATCTTATATGGCTATAATGCAGAGTAAGTTCATTCCATATAAAGGTGGTCAGTGCCAGTGAGATGGATGACATTCAATATAAGCGACTCTGAAAAAAACAATAAGAAGCACTAATTAGCCATGCGATATGAGTATCTAAATAAAAGACATTAGATCGAAATCCCTATTTAACCCCTTTGGTGCCAAAGTCTCCAATGTATGGATCCAAAAGGATTCCCTTTTCTTAAGCTGTAAAATTCTGTTCCCACCCCGTCTGGGTTGGGGGACAGTTTCCAAAACCTGAAATTTAAGTTGAGAGATGGTGTGGCCTGATGTATGGAAGTGATGGGAATAGGGAGAAGAAGATTCTTACACCGAATCGTGGATTTATGCTTGGAAATCCTATCGCGTACCGATTGGGTGGTTTCGCCAATGTACAATAGCCCACATGGACACTTGATTGAATATACCGCGAAGGGTGTTTCACAGGTGTGAAATCCCTTTATGCGAAAACTCTTTCCTGTGTGTGGGTGATGTATGGTGGAGCCCTTTGTACATTGCCACATTGGGCGCAATGAAGGCAGGGAAAAGTGCCTGTACGGGGTTGTGATAAGAACAATTGTTTTTTTGTTTGGGATGAACCCAAATCTGCCCGTACGAGACTATCTCTCAGATTCGGCGGTCTTTTGAAGCATGGCAGGAACGGTTCTGCAAATTCAGGATATTTGGATGAGCCTGAGATAGCAGCGGCCAATGACGTCTGATTGCCCTATGGAGATGAAGGCATAGGGATGAAACATATGGACAAACGGAATACGTTTGTTGGTGTTCCTTGAGCGATTGATAGTATGATGACTCCTTGCTGAAGAGAGTAGAGTGGGGGGGTAACCTCTATTTAGAAATTTGTTGGTCATTTCCGTGTGTCTTAGGTACAAAGTTGTGTGTCAGTGACTATCTTTTTAACCCGCTGATATTGTGAAATGGGGATGGCCCGTTTGACTGCGGGGGGATGGAAACTTTGAAAGTGTAAGATGCTATTGCGGTCTGTTGTTTTTCTAAATAGGTCAGTGGTGAGATGGCCCTGGTGGTCCTTGATGACGATTGTATCTAAGAGTTTACTCTTGAAGAATCTGACGTCATAGTAAATTTTTATACCGGGCCATGACGTATTTAGAAATGAGAGGAATTCGAGTAATGACTCTTGGGTGCCAATCCATAGACAGAATATATCGTCTATGTATCTTTTCCATAGACGTACGTTATGAATGTACATAGGATGTTTGAAGATAGTTGTAGTTTCAAACTCTGACATATAGGTGTTGGCGTACGGGGGCGCTACATGGGATCCCATGGCTGTCCCCCGTACCTGTAGATAAAAGGTGTCCTGAAAAAGGAAGAAGTTATTGAATAAGATGATAGTTAACAGGTCAATGCACAAATTGATTTTGTTGATTTCCATTCCTGAATTTGTGAGTAGATGATGTACTGCATTGATCCCTTCAACATGTGGGATCGATGTATATAAGTCACTGACATCTAGGGTGACCAATATCGTTTCTGGTGGTATAGTATCAAGATCTCTAATTATTTGTAAAAAGGCGCCGGTGTCGAGGAGGAAGGAGGGGGACGTCTGTGTCAATGGGGTTAGAATCTTTTCCAAAAACTTGGAGATAGGGGACAAGATTGATTCAGTGGAGGCCACTATGGGTCTCCCCGGTGGGTTCTCCAAGTTTTTGTGCACTTTAGGTAAAGTGTAGAAAACAGGCGTAATTGGATTAGACTTGTGTAGATATTCACAGGTTTGGGTGTCTAGCACATTAGA
>JARQOD010000010.1:11396116-11464224 GCA_033576555.1 Oophaga sylvatica
TTTGATTCAATTGCCGGGTAAAGCCGGCTTCAGTGAAAAGACAGAAGCACCCGACATGAAATGACACTTGGTGTACATAGGGTTAAACATTTCTTTTCATGTCCTTTGCTATCTAATTTGCACAAACAATTAAATCAGACTATGTGTGCAAAATTTCACACCTGTAGGGGTTAATTAAAGGTGTAAATTCGTTGTAAAAAAACCGGACTTTTTTGCTACGAATTTACACCTTTAATTAACCCCTAGAGGTGTGAAATTTTGCACACATAGTCTGATTTAATTGTTTGTGCAAATTAGATAGCAAAGGACATGAAAAGACATGGTTAACCCTATGTACACCAAGTGTCATTTCATGTCGGGTCACCCGACATGAAATGACACTTGGTGTACATAGGGTTAAACATTTCTTTTCATGTCCTTTGCTATCTAATTTGCACAAACAATTAAATCAGACTATGTGTGCAAAATTTCACACCTCTAGGGGTTAATTAAAGGTGTAAATTCGTTGTAAAAAAAACGGACTTTTTTGCTACGAATTTACACCTTTAATTAACCCCTAGAGGTGTGAAATTTTGCACACATAGTCTGATTTAATTGTTTGTGCAAATTAGATAGCAAAGGACATGAAAAAACATGGTTAACCCTATGTACACCAAGTGTCATTTCATGTCGGGTTCTGCATTTTCACAAAAGCCGGCAATTGAATTAGCGGCTATTATACTATGTAGAAGTGTATGAACTACAAATATAAATATATATATATATGTGTCACAAATTCAATGACATGTATATATATATATATGAGGTGTAAAATTGCTGAAAAAAAATGCGTGGGCTCCCGCCCTATTTTCGCAACCAGACAGACAAAGCCAGTGAGGGGGGGCAGATAATAATAGCCCAGAGAGGGACCATTATTTTTGCCCCCCCCCGGCTACTAACATCTGCCCCCAGACACCCCAGGAAAGACAAATCTATAATTAGATTCGCCCTTTCTGGCACTTTGCCCGTCTATTCCCATTGCCCTGTAGCGGTGGCGAATGGGTTAATATGGGGTTAAAGCCACCTTGCTATTGAAAGGTGACCTTAAGCCAGGTTAATAATTGAGAGCTGTCAATTAGACAACTATCAATTATTAATCCTATTGCATGAAATAAAAATAAAACACACACACTTTAATTAAAAATCATTTTAATGAAATAAAGACACATGTTTTTGACCATCTTTTATTTTACTGCAAAAACCATTTCCTGTAATAAAAATAAAATAAAAAAGCAAAATTATTCTTACCTATCCCATGCACAGTCAGGTCCCACGGTGTAATCCTTCAGAAAGGGTTAATGTTTACTGCAGGGACCGCAGCTAATGCTGCAGCCTCAGGCTATGGTTCCACGGTCCGGAACCATAGCGCTTTTGACGGAGCGGAAATTCCGCTCCGTCTAAGCCCCGCCCCCTTTCTGACGCGCGCTCTTTCCGGAGGTGTTCAGGACACCTCCGGAACACCTCCGGAAAGAGCGCAGGGCTACATAGCCCTGTGTTAATTATGTTGCGGCGACGCACCGTCGCCGCAATACGCGAGGACATGCTGCGGTCTAAAAAGACGCGCCGCATGTCCGTTTACGCAGGTTTGCCACCTGCGTATTGTTACGCATAGTGGAGACGGGATTTCTTGAAATCCCCTCCACTATGCTGTAACATCTGGACGCTGCGTGTTTGGCGCTGCGCCAGCGCACAGCGCCAAACACGCAGCGTTTCCTGACCGTGGAAACTCACCCTCACAGTAAACCCCAAATGAATGAGTTCCTCTCCTGCCTGACAGGAGAGTAAAGGCTGGGTGTCACATAACGATACACCAGCGATCCCGACAACGATATGCACTTGTCAGGATCGCTGGTGTATCGCTACATGATCGCTGCTGAGCTGCCAAACAGGCAGCTCAGGCAGCGATCTGGGACAGCGACACTGCGGGTAACATCGCTTAAGGGCCCGTCTCACATAGCGATATCGCTACCGAGATCGCTGCTGAGTCACTAGTTTTGTGACGCAGCAGCGAGCTCACCAGCGATATCGCTGTGTGTGACATTCAGCGACGATCAGCCCCCCTGCCGGGTATCGCTGATCGTCGCAGAAATGTCAGGACCTTTTTTTGATCGCTGGTTTCCCTCTGACAGGCACGCATCGCTGCGTGTGACAGGCGGGAAACCAGCGATCAAAGGTCCTGACATTTCAGCGACGATCAGCGATACCCGGCAGGGGGGCTGATCGTCGCTGAATGTCACACACAGCGATATCGCTGGTGAGCTCGCTGCTGCGTCACAAAACTAGTGACTCAGCAGCGATCTCGGTAGCGATATCGCTATGTGAGACGGGCCCTTAAGTGGAAACCTTAATTGATTGCTTTCCACTTTCACTTCAGGTCAGCCAGGGACACAATCAGTGACGTCAGAGGGAACTGATTAACAAAAATAGGGGTTCCCTTCGAAAAAAAAATGGCGTGGGGTCCCCCCTATTTTTGTTAACCAGCCAGATGAAGCAGACCGCTGAGGCCTGGATTTTCAGGCTGTTAAGGAGCCAAGATCCATGGACCTTGCCAGCCTGATAATACCAGGCCACAGCAGTCTGCATATCTTGGCTGATTAACAAAAATAGGGGATCCCCTTGAAAAAAATTGGCGTGGGGTCCCCCCTATTTTTGTTAACCAGCCAGATGAAGCAGACCGCTGAGGCCTGGATTTTCAGGCTGTTAAGGAGCCAAGATCCATGGACCTTGCCAGCCTGATAATACCAGGCCACAGCAGTCTGCATATCTTGGCTGATTAACAAAAATAGGGGATCCCCTTGAAAAAAATTGGCGTGGGGTCCCCCCTATTTTTGTTAACCAGCCAGATGAAGCAGACCGCTGAGGCCTGGATTTTCAGGCTGTTAAGGAGCCAAGATCCATGGACCTTGCCAGCCTGATAATACCAGGCCACAGCAGTCTGCATATCTTGGCTGATTAACAAAAATAGGGGATCCCCTCGAAAAAAATTAGCGTGGGGTCCCCCCTATTTTTGTTAACCAGCCAGATGAAGCAGACCGCTGAGGCCTGGTTTTTCAGGCTGGTAAGGATCCAATATCCATGGACCTTGCAAGCCTGATAATACCAGGCCACAGCAGTCTGCTTAGCTTGGCTGATTAACAAAAATAGGGGATCCCCTCGAAAAAAAAACGGCGTGGGGATCCCCCCTATTTTTGTTAACCAGCCAAGTAAAATGCAGACTGCTGCGGCCTGGTATTAAAAGACTGTCAAGGCCCATGGATTTTGGCCCTCAACAGCCTGATAATACCAGGCTACAGCAGCCCCACATTTGGCGCATCAAAAGATGTGCCAATTGTGGCACTTTACCCGGCTCTTCCCACTTGCCCTGTAGCGGTGGCAAGCGGGGTAATAAGGGGTTATTGTCACCGTTGATTGCACGGTGACAATAAGCCCGGTTAATAATGGAGAGGCGTCAATAAGACACCGATCCATTATTAATCCCAAAGTTATTAAATGTTTAAAAAAAAGACAAAGCAAGAAAAAAGTATTTTAATGAAATAAAAGAGACAACACAGTTTTCATTTCTTTTATTATACACTCATTCCTGCGACGCCATCGATCTCCTGTAAAAAAAGAAAAAAAACAAACCAACAGTATACCACCTGTCCGACGCAGTCCATAACGATAGTCCCACGACGATCCAGCTCTGCTACATCGCAATGACAGGCAGAGCCTGTCATCGCAACGCAGCACAGCTGATTACCTGCTTCCCCGGCGGTGACGTCATCGGACTGACTGCTTTACGGCCGGGATTACCCAGCAGTCACTGCAGTTATCGCGAGAAACTGCATGTGACCGCCGGGGAAAGAAGATGGCGGCCATGAAGCAGTCCAGCCCGTGACCGCCGGAGATCTTCTGCCGGGTAAGTGCCGCTGACTCCTGACAGACCCGACAGACGGACACTGACAGTGACAGTGACATCCCGATTCCGGTATCCGATAAGACGAAAATATCGGAACTCGGAATCGGAATTCCGATACAGCTAATATCGGCCGATACCCGATATTTGCAGTATCGGAATGCTCAACACTAATGTGAACTGATCTCAGCATTGTAAAATGTAAGACCATCTTAAGGCTACCTGTTTCTTCCTCTAGGGAGAGTCATACAGCTATACAACCGGGGTGAGTATCGCAACGCTCGGACTTGTCATCAACTCTCCCGACCAGAGCAAGATAGCTGCATAGAAATACATGCTGTCACACTCGAGTCTGGCGAGCCGACGGCCAGTCCTATCATTGCGTTGCTCTCCTAGTCCGAGTTTTATGGCCGTCTGACTCTTCTCTTAGTATCATGCACCACTGATGTCCATCTCTGGCAGGTTTGTCTTCTGTTTGGTAATATGAAATCACATATAATTTGCAATTATTGTTTCCTGAGGGCCTAATTTGAGCACATCATACATTACTATGCATACAACAATAGTGGAGCTTCAAATGACACATTTAATGTGTCCCATAGGAGCCAAGTTATTGTACTTCTTTCTTCAGAGATAAATTCTAGTATTTAATAATGTTTCGACCTGAACAATGTTTTTTTTTTTGTTTGTTTTAGAATAGGGGAAGCTTGAAAGACCAAATCTGAAGAAACATCAAAGCAAAGTGATTGGTTAATCAATCCTTAAGGGGAAGCTGTCAGGTTTGCTAGTATAGCGGTAAGGGTGCAGATTTCCTTATTCCAATAAGATGTTGATGTTCCATACAAGAGCTTCAATCCTGTTGAAATAAACTTTTAATCTGCAGTAGGGCGTATACAATGAGGCAGGATTAGTCTGACAAAGTGTCTCATCCTCCGGATTAGGCCTGCCTGAGATCTTCTAATCACACCTCCCTGGACATGATTGGAAGCCTGCATAATGGTCCTTTCATAACTGGGATTAAAGGTACTGCCACACTACACGATCCCGCTAACGATCTCGTTAGCGTCGCATACTAATGAGATCGCTAGCGGGATCGTTTACAATATCGCTAGTGTCGGCCACATTTAGCGATGTCGTTAAGGACGCTATCGCGGTTAGCGATCTCCTTAACGACTTTAGCGGTACAAAAGTACCGATAAATCGCTAAGAAAAGGTGCCACACTCAGCGATAATACTTACCCAGCGGGAGCGCCGACGATAAAATAGGGTCCGGAACGATTCCAGCGACGAGCGAGATCACAGCAGGATCTCAGCAGGGAGCTCGTCGCTGACAGATGCCGCACACAACAACATCGCTAACGGGATCGCTAAATAGTGACTTTTTTAGCGATCCCGTTAGCGATGTTGTTTAGTGTGGCATACCCTTAAGTGTAGTGTCAATCCTGCCCCCATTAGAAGATCTAGGGCAGGACTTGTCCAGGGTTAGAGATGCACTCCGGACTAGTCCTTCCTCATTTGTACATGTGATCCTACAGATGAAAATTTCACTTTACAAAGATTGTAGCTCTTGTATGGAACATCAAACACAGTATCGGAATAAAGAAATCTGTACCCATAGTACTATAGTAGTGATTGGGAACACTTGGGTGACGTAACAGGTAGAATTGTTCAAGAAATACCGAGTCTTACTACCTTTAAAAAGACTTTATCTCTATGTGCCAGAAATTAAATGTAATAATTATATTTCTATTTAAGGATTATTTTCACCTTTAAATGCAATCATTTATTTGATAAATCACATACATTTAGTCCATAGGCATGTGAAATATATATTTAGCATCAAATTAATTTGTAGATACATTTTCTTCATATAATTGCTCATTAAAATGTCAGTTACACAGCGTGTCATGTTAAATTTATCATGCACAGGAAAAAAACTGAATCACATTATTTAAAAATGTTCTTTAAGTTTAAAAAAAAAAATCTGGAAAGAATAATTACAGAAGCAGTGGAAAGAAACTAATAAGACTTCATTAATTCTAAGACTCTAAAACTGAGGGAATTATTCTGGGTTGTATAATACATTATTAAAATTCACTGTGCAATATTGCATTATTGAATTGTTAGTTCTACATAAAAGCGGCTGAATGGAAAATGTTTGAGTAAGATGGTAAATTTGCAAACTACAATGTAGGACTGTGACCTTGAGTGCTTGAAATTGACATTGGCGTGTGTTTGTGATTTAAAGGTAGGCCAGTAACATGGAAGCTTGATGTACAAGAGAAATGTGTTTTAGTTGAGCGCTTCGATCGTGATGGGAAATGTTTGATTTGGAAATTCTAGCTCATAAATGTAATGGTTTTATTTTTCCGTTATGATTACAAATACATTTGAAACATCAGAAAAAAGGGAAATTAGTATTTTAATTATTGTGAAAACATTATTTAAAAAAAGTATCCACACTATCTATCTATCATAAAAAGTAGGCTAAATTCCATTAACCCATTCCCATCTGGTCTTTTAGTTCATGAAAAAAACAACAGTGAGCTTTTCTCGAGCAGGTTAATGGTTGTTTTTTTCTGGAGCCAAAACTTTGCCCTGTGTAATGCAGCGGTTGCACACTAGGCAGTGACCCAGCAAAGTCCAAAGCAAAAGTCTCTTTAATGTTCAATTCACATAAAGTAAACAGCACTAATGTCCAACTCGCAGCACTACACAGCACACAATATCCTCCAGTTTGCAGTCAATAAACACACCAGTCCTCATACTTGACAATTGCTGTGGGCGACTACACCGCTGTGTATGCTGTGGGTGCCAGGCTCTTTAGCTGCCTTGACCATTTGGCTCCTCCGGCCTATGTTGCCTCACACAGGTGGAACTCTGCAAAGCCGTCTGCTCTGCACGCTAACAATCACCAACTGACTCTGGCCCTGACACACCCAAACCCTATACTGCAGGGTTTTTCAACTAGAATCTGTGGCCTTTAGTCACATGGAAAACCCAGGCCGGGAATGAAACGGACTGCACGACTACCATCTGTAGTCTGTTTCAAAACACCAAAACCCAGAGCAGGTTTCCCTAAATCTGCTTTGGACAACCAGCATGTCCAAGACCTATACTCACTTTAGTCTGCATTGCAACCACAGCTACGCCTGTGACTGCAATGCACTCTCATGGCCTCAACACGCCTCCATGTGCATCCTGGAGGAACATACAGCAATCCCTACATGTAACACCAGTCACTGCCTCACACCTGTGTTTGCTCAATACTACACACACTTCTCACTTATTAATTTTGGAGTGCTGCCTGCTTTTTTATTCTATTTTATGGGTGAATGCTAAGTTGCTGCTCAGAAACTTGCACCTTGCACACTATTCATATCTATCCTCTTCTACAAATCAACACAGTGCTGTCTATGGTACACCTCCACATGTTTTCCAGTTCTGCAACGATGTGCAGTATTATGAACCAGAGAAAAAACTTGAAGTTCGTTGGCCTCAATCCATAACTTTTACAAAGGCTCACGACCTACATGTATGTAAGTTAACGAGACTGTCCTGTATTGATGTGCGTATATTAATGTATTGTTATCCAAATGTATATTGTTATATGGTAGGGAAAGCATAGTACCCCAGTTGGTCCACTAGATGGGGTAGTGTTGTGCTTAGCATGTAAATACTTAAAGTAGGAGGGACTAACTGTGGTTAAGCCAGGGAACATCCAACATTTTAGTTAGTTGGGCTAGGTAGCCCTGACATGGCAGTTAGCCCCATAATGTTTAAGGAAGAGCCAAGCCATCCATAGCACAGGTCAGGACAACAACAGGTCAGGAAAACCACAAGATAAAGTTACAGTGGGCTACAGAAGTGTGGTACAGAAGCTGAAGGAAAGGCCATCAGAGTACAGGGACGTAGGAGACTCCATGAAGTGGCAGCTTATTGCATGGACTGAGGCCCTCAGTACCGGGGCTAAACAGCTGAGGGAGTCCCCAACCACAGTGAATGTGAGCAGGGAGGATGCTGCATTACCGTTAAAGGCGGAAGGTCCCCGCAATGTACTGGAGGCCATAATAAGTATCTCAGGCGTAGCTTAAGCATTACAAAAGGGTAGGTCACTCGCTATGTGGCAACTGACTTTGGGTACAGGTGATCTGATGTCTGGGGCGAAACAGGTTTGCAAAAGAACAATCTTCCTGCAGATCATTCATCCATCAAATCTCTATTGCTCAGGGACGAGTAGAAGGTCATTTAAAAAAATTGGTGCACCGAGTTTTTTGGCCATGCACTAAAGCCCCTCATTTGCATAAAAATTATTTTCTCAGGTGTTGTACTAGTAACAGGTACAATGCTAGTATGATATGTCTAGGGTATAAGTCCCCCATATTATAGTATAGCTCATTTAAAATGCATTTTGGGAGTGACGCTCTCTTTAAAGTTTATACGATTAAGCAATAAAAACATTTCTGATATACATATGCTTAGAAATTCAGTAGAAAGTAACATGTCTCACTTAAAAAAGACAAACCGACTCAAGCTCAGCAATAAATTGAGTGTATGATAGTCTATGGCTTTTTGGGATTTGCATTATGTTTCATTGTAAGAACACTGGATCTTCTGCCAAATCCGTGCAAGTAATTGGCGTACATGAGTTCAGTACATAGCCTTTTACTGCTGTACACTGGAGACTCTCATCTAGATGGTAGGAAGGAAATGTAGAAAATAAGAACAGGTTGTTTAATGCTTCAGTAGCTTTTCTTCACAATAGGAGGTCATAGGGAAGCTTTGTGTGACTCTTTCCATCTGTTACCATTGGCTCACAGCTGGGAAATGATAAACAAGGAGTGTTCTCCAATGATGATCTGCTAGATTGAGAGCTTTTGTAAGCCACGCACGGTTTGTACTATTTCTATAAATGTGGAGCAATTTCAACTGAACTCTTAAATAGGGTCACATTTATATTGCCATTCGTAAAAGAAAAAATAGTGTAATTGAATAAGAAAAGTCCAAAGTTGGACCAGTAAGTTTGGCCTGAGGGGTCAGCACAAACTTGTGCTTTGTTCTACAGGTAGATATTTATAATATGTAAAACAGAAGGGTAGCAGTTCTTGAAAGTAAGTCTACTTTCACACATCTGTTTTTTAGAATCAGGCACAATCCGTCCAAGTTTAAAAAAGACGGATCCAGAGCAGATTGTAAAAAACTGATGTGACGGATCTGGTTTTTAGACGGATCCATCCTGAACTTTTGAACCCGAGAAATGTAGTCTGAGCATGCCTGGAACGAGGCGAGAGAGAGAAAGAGAAAGAGAGATCCTCCAGGCATGCATAGATGAAGAAAATGGAGTCCGGCAGCCGGATCAGTATTTTGCCGGATTCGGCACTCATAGAGATCAATTGTACTAACGAGCCAAAAGCACCGCTTCAGGCACTGTCCGGTTTTTCCGCCGGATTAAAAAAACATTCATAGAGACGTTTTTCAAAAAGCCGGAATCGACTTTTTAGACGGAACCGGCAAAAACCGGATGGAACGGAAGGACATGCGGCGCGATCCGGCGCTAATGCAAGTCTATGACAAAAAAACGGATTCGGCGGTGCAAAAAATATGAATCAGTTTTTTTAAAAAAAAAGTCGGATCGCGCCTGAAGCAAAAAAACTGATGAAAGTAGCCTAAGTCAGAACGTTCACAATTGCCATCCATAAAAGCGTGCGTTATATTCAATTATATAAACAATTACTATTGAAGAACAAAATGCCATCTGGTTCTTGTTTCTCAGAAACAAGGCCTTGGCTTAGGATTCACCTGGCAGTGTAGGCTCTGATAGTAATGAGTCCTAAAGATCCAGTAGAAGACAGCTCTAGTTAGTTCTTCAGAACCAATTGTTTGCTTTGCATGCAACCCCATAGTCTAGGCTAGTGCTTTCTGGCCTTGGGCAGGAGCTGTGCCAATTTCCTGAACCTCCAGCTTCCCAGGCATGGTGTTTGATTTATTAGCCTGGAGGGAGATCTTCTGTGCGTTCTTCAGTTTAGTATTCCGTGTGGTCTTCAGTGAGTTGTGCAAGTGACATCTCACCAGCTCAGCTAATCATAAGCCAAGCCTGGGATGGCAGAGGGTGAGGACATTCATGCAGCTCCTTTCCACAGTCAGAGAGCACTGACCTAGACCATGAACTGAGCGATCCATCCATCTATACTTATTATAATATACTTAGAGTTCATTCACAAATAATATGAAGTACAGTATCAAAAGTTATCAAGTGTATGTGGGGTAAGGTTACTCCTTGTGGAGAGTGACATACCAGCTCTGGCGTGTCGAGGTATGCCAGAGCTGGTATGTCACTCTCCACAAGGAGTAACCTTACCCCCAGACCCCAGTCCAGAGCCTCTCATCTAGCCAAATCAGATCTCTCCTACTTTGCACTGACGAGGACCAACAGTCCGAAACACCGTGTCTGCAAATGGAGATTCTGATTTGGCTTTTATCCTAAGTCATATTACAAGACTCGTTAAAGGGTTGATTGTGACTTGTAAGATCGCTACTTCCAACAGGTGGCGCTATAGAGTACAAGTCCTCTTTGTTTGAAGAGGCAATTTGCAAGTGTATGTGTACATTTTCTATAGGTTTTATCTTTTTTGAATACCCATAAGGTACCCAGATTGGATATCACTTGGCTATATGTTGACCTTTTGGGGGGAAATCGGAAGAAACCCACAAAAACGCATGAGAACATACAAACTTCTTGCAGATGTTTTCCTTGGTGAGATTTGAACCCAGGACCCCAGAGCTGCTAAACAACAATTCTAACCGCTGAGCCACCATGCATTAAATATGTAATGAGCATATAAAAAAATTGGCTTACACATTAAATGTGTGATCCAATTACCTGGTAGCTTGAAAGTCTGAATGTCCTAATTGACTTACCTGAGCAATTTATAGTTTTGTCAATACATGTTGTGCTAAAACAAATATTATACAAGTCACATACCATATTTTAGACACATGCAAGTCACAGTAACATGTGACTTACATTGAAATCACAATAATACAGTGGAATATTTTTTATGATCATCCAAATCAAGTAGCAAGTCACAGCATGACCCCATTTCAATCAATCATTAGATATAATGTCATTATGGGACACAAAATATGCAATCCTAGGCCCCCTTGACACTTTGCAAAGCTATCCACTGAAGAGTGGCCTATTTCTTAAGGAGCAAATGGATCAGGAGTCTGAAATCGGACATACTGGATCCTTATCTCCCACCAAATTATCGGTCGGTGGCCCACATACACATTATACTGTTGGCCACCCTTGTTGATATTGCTGAGGTCAGCTGACATTACTCGTAATATGTATGGGAGAATTCCTCTAGTCTGAGTATCTGGCAGTTGCTGCAGTTTTTTTCTCCAATTTTATTTGTTGCAAAATTCTTAAAACACGGAAATTTTGGTGCTCAAATAATAGTAAGGCAATATTTGTGTTAGCTCTTATAAATAATGCAACCATTTCCCTAAGGCTTGAATGATTCAGATCATCCTAATTTTATATTAGGGCTTTCTTAAGTTTTAGGCCTCACAATGTATAAGCTAAGTGGATAGGTTGTACATTTTGTGAGATACTGATAGCGGGGTCAAGAGACTCCTAATGAAGACGAATGAATAAAATTGTCCATTCTGGAGTCACATGTACTAGAAATTGTGTTTGAACGTGTGATAGAAATTCACAGCTTCATTTATCAGTGTCATATTTGGGCCTAAAGTAAGCCGATACTGCTCTCCTTCTTCTTAGATGTATAGGTCAATCTTAATATTTCTTTCAGTGGTAGAACATTTGTTTGATGGGTTACTGTTAGGCAAGCAATAATAGGAAACCACTCAAGAGAAACCGTAAGGAAAGTCCAATCTATTAATTCAATTTTTCATCTTGATCTACTGTTCTGGAAGTTAAGGGTTGGCTGAAAGTGCTAAGATATATGCATATGTTATTGGTTAGTGGGGGTTGGTGATTATACTCCTTGATTATTTGCAATACTAGTATCAAAATGTGTATTTTACAATTAATGTGAACTCCCAAGATTATATAATATCTTTAGTATATATTACTGGCTTTATCTTGTATCTCGATTTTGCATCTTATCAGTACAATGATGGGATTTACTGTTATTAGTTTATTACTTTGGGCAGTAAATATTAGTAATAAAGCTTTTTTATCTAAGAATTGTATTTGTAGTCAATTTTAAGCCATTTTAAGTGTAATCTCAATAAATATAGCGCCCCCTGGTGCTGGCATTTAAATTGGCATTTGGCACATGTGCTTGACTGAGGCGCCAATGGGGCAAAGCTATCATCTGTGGGATTATGACTGAATGCCTCTTAGCAAAAATCCCCCTAAATATGACGAGACATCAGTTCTGAGAAGCCCATCCCAGCCAAGGATAGCCAAGGTTCTCCACACCCGAGTAATGGCGCACCCACTGCCAACTGAAGAGCGGTCGGAAGCTCCGCCGCCTCTCTCCTGAAGTGCACATCGAGTTTCACTGGGAACCTGGTGCTAAATCATTTGCAGATTATGCATTCACTGATTAAACAACCTTGAATGTCGATTGACTTAAATTAGAAAAAAAGAATTTCAGAAATTTTGTCGTTGTTGTCCATGGGCTAAGTCTGATGTTGCAGCTCATCTAGATTTAATTGTAGGCTTTGATGAACCCTTTAAAGGGAATCTGTCACCCTAAATTGGCGGGATATTTAAATGATGGCAGTCAGGTCAGATGGGCGGTGTTTTGGGTACTTGCCTTAACATGTTGTTCGCCGCTGTCTCCATTATTTCTGGGAATTGTAGTCGTTGCCCTCCATATAACGCACCTACGCATTGCAATCTTGAATTGCGCACGCGCAGTATACTTTGCCCGCAGATTGCAATGCGCAGGCGCGTTATATGGAGGGCAACGACTACAATTCCCAGAAATAATGAAGACAGCGGCGAACAACATGTTAAGGCAAGTACCCAAAACACCGCCCATCTGACCTGACTGCCATCATTTAAATATCCCGCCAATTTAGGGTGACAGATTCCCTTTAAAGGGAGCCTGTAACCAGTTTTCGCGTCTGAATAAATCCCACCACCTTTACCTACTTCGGTGCTGCATTCCACAAACATGTCCATCTCCTGACTCCCCATGTGTACCTCCAAAAATACCATTTTAGTTTCTCCCGCGCTGTGTTAATAAGTTTGTGTCCGGTGGTCGCCCTTCCTGTGGCATCTGTGCCTCCTCTTCCTGCTGCTATTCACCATCCTGTGGCTTTGATTGACTGCATCCACATAGCCAAATTAAATCTCACGCCTGCACCGTAGACTTGCAGGCACACTTTGCTCTGCCCTACAGTGAGCAGAGCATAAAATATCAGTGCACAGTCGCCAAGTGATATCATTCTGCTCATTTATGAAGGCAGAGAAAAAAACAATGAGGGTTGAAGCTTCCAGTACATTGGAGCCGGAATGATGTCACTTGGTACTTGTGCATTGATGTTTTATGCTCCGACCACAGTAGGGCAGAGCAAAGTACACATTCGCGGACCTGTGATGCTACTGTGTAGGCATGAGACTTCATTTTGCATTGTGGTTGATGCCGGACGAATCAGCCTCATCAATCAAAGCCAGAGGACAGCCATTGGGAGCAGAGAGGAGGCATAGACAGCGCTCCGATGATGGCCATCTGATGGACCATCCTCATTTACATATAGTGTGTGATCAATTAAAATGGTATTGTTGCACGTGTATATGGGGAGTCAAAAGATGATGGACATGTTTATGGCAAGACAGGAGCAGATAAAGGTGGTGGTGTTTGTTTAGAGACTCAGAAACTGATGACTGGTTCCCTTTAAGCAAATAAGACTAGAGATGAGCGGATCGACTCTCTGGATTCTGGCCCATCTGCCAGGTCAGTAGTTACTGGCCACTAGATGAGAAGCTCGAGAATCTCTTAACTTCCGGGATCCCTAGCACAGCCTTTGATTAGCCGATGCTGGTGTGATGATGAATAGATGACATGGGACAAGCCCTAGCTAGTCAGACTCCCCACTGATCTTAGATGGTAAGACCTTTGAAAGCCAAACACTACTATTCTGGTCGATGAACCAGAGCCTCGAGGATCCCTCCCATCTATAAATAAGGTTTTTTTATTTTTATTTTTTTTTCAATATTCGCAAAAAAATATATTAATTGGCACTGTAAGCGCAACATATTCCATACATTATGATGTAACTATTAATCTAAAAAAATACATCTGTACGAAAAACTGCAGCTCATATTGAAAACTGCCCAAGGGATTTATCGTACATAGGTCTTTTCTGGAGAGCTGAGACAATAACTTGAGATGTAATCTAGTTTTAAGAACTGTCCTATACATGCCTGCTGTATTAGCAATCCGCAATCCAATGTGTTTAATGGCTATCCCTTTTGATCTCCCCACACCGTCCATCACTATTTTTTTGCAAAAGGCAGGTGTTGCGATAAGTGCAAAGCAAACAACTCAGCCATATGTTTCTATAATTTAAATTAATTTGGTACAGTCATACTGTTAATCTTCAGTGACTTGTTGATTGGCACTTTGCAGACATATTTCTGGATGGCACCCAATACCATTTTCTGCAGTTTTTCTGGCAGTAGCAAAGAGTAACATTTTCACAAATTGGAATCTTGCACAGCTCCGGGAACGGAGCCAAGATTTAAATTGGACAATAACCTCTGCTCTGTATATAGCTTCTATTCTTCAGCTGTGGGTAGAGCGATTTGTTTAATGCAGTTAGCCTAGTAGCATATAATAGACTGATATATGAGTCACTCCTTGGCAACGTGTGTTTCTAAAATTTATATACATTGAACAACCGGTTTGCACTCTACCTGGTGACTATTGTACAAACAATACCAATTAACTGTTCCATGGAAAAAAAGCCTGGTTGTTTCGAATGATTCAGGAGATTTACACAACACGGTTTTGGAGACGCGTTGTCTTTTATGATTTTCCTTTTTCCCCTTTTTTTTTTTTTTTTTTTATTGTGACTGTAAAAAATTTTATCACCTTCTCTTTCATGTTCCTCATGCTCTGTGTTTACCAGAAAAATAAACTGGGAAATAAACGGATCCACTAAAATAGAAATGGAAACAGATTAAGGTTCCAGTCATTTACAACAGAGATTTTAAGAAAGACGTAATCGTAAAAAAAAATCAGTTTCACATCTGTTTGTTTGTCCTTGTTGGTTTGGATAATTCTGTCTTTCGGTAGTGTAGATTAAAAAAAAGGAAAGAACTTGGCTTGAACTTGCATTAAAAATGAAAATAACTTTGTAACCTAAATCCAGTTTTAGGACTTTATACATAATGGAATCTATGTACATCTTAGTCTTCGTAATAGAGAGAATCATTTCAGAGGACTCTGGTCAGGTTGGTAATCCATAACCACGGGATGGGAGTCATGTGACTCTCCTTTTCTCCCGGAATTCCTGGCACTTCCTTTGATTAGCCGGTGTGACGTCCTTATTGCACTGACACACATGACGTCATGCAAGCCCAGCTATCAAAAGAAGAGTTAGGAATGGTGGGCCGTGAAGAGATTCACAGGTCTCTCATCCGATGATCACAGATTACTGACGTGACCTCACAGATGAATCAGAGTCCTGCTAATTGATTTTCCCAATGTTACTTCTTAAAACACAAGGGAAAGTCAGTTCAATATAAGTGTGCCCCTGTGTTCTAAAAAGCTGCAATGCTCTGAGATCAAATTTGTCACCAATGGAATCTTTGGATATGTATCGTTGATTTATCTCATTATAATTTTGACTTGAAATATACTTAAACCCCTTCACGACCTGTGAGGTATAGATATGCCATAGGTCATGTCCCTGCATTTGATGCGGGCTCCGGCCGAGTCCGTATCTTTCTTGGCACCCGTGATTAACAGCCACAGGTGGAATCGTGATTTACCTGCTGCTGTTAACGTGTTAAATGCCGCTGTCAATTGCTGACAGCGGCATTTAATACAAGCGCTCCAGAAATGAGTCACAGACCCCGCCCTATTAAATAATCACAGGGTGCTGATTAATTGACATGACAAACGGGGTCTGCAGATGACCCGCATGCTTGTCATTGAACGCCGGCCCGTGGAATTTCTCTTTTTCTTGCAATTTCACCTCACTTGCAATTTTTTTCCCGTTTTCTAATACACTATATGGAAAAATCAAAAATGTCGTTCAAACGTACAACTTGTTCTGCAAAAACCAAGCCCTCACATGGCCATATTGATGGAAAAATAAAAAAGTTATGGCTCTGGGAAGAAGGGGAGCAAAAAAAACAAACAAACGCAAAAGCGGAAAATTGCAAGGTCATGAAGGGGATAAGTTATGGTTCAAAGATATTAATCGAGAGATATGGTAAAACTGTGACTTTAATGGTTCTCTATGGAAAAAAAGTCTTAAAGGCAAGCTATCTACAGAAAGTGGTCTATTGTTAATTTCTGGCTTGGACAATACTGTCTTTCAAGAGGAGTTTTCAGCAGGCTCCTTATGAAGCAGCAGGATTACAGTGACAGGTAACACTTTTGAACGAAGCTGATAACACAGGATCCACCAATCACAATAGGCAATTTTAAGGCTGACCCTGGACCCCCTCCCTTCACTTTGACCTTTGCACATGCTCATTTAGATGCTTCAATACAAAATATACAATCAGAGTTCAAGCAATTGTGGCTAATGTACATGTCTTGTGTTGTTACCTATTTTAATGCAGATTGTGATATGCAAAAAAAATTGCCAAAAATATTTTAAAAATACGTTCAGCACTAAAAACCAGATTAAAACAATAGTTCATTGTCCATTGACCACTTCCCTTTGTGACTTTGAAAGCACTACAAAAGCTCTGAGGATCAAAACCTGATTTCAAATGTTGTATTATATAATTTTTGAACCCTCATCTGTTGGGTAGAGAGATGAGTAGCGTAGAGATAATTTCTTACTCTGGATGACCCCCACCCAGTCATTTGAATAGAAGCTGTGCAACATGGAGCGCCCCGAAGGGCCGTGGGATACTCGGTACCGGGCTGGTCCTTCAGGGAATTTTGCGGCAACAGTGACCCGGTCTGTGGCCCTGGGCGTCCAATAAAATAAATCAGGAGGAAAGTCTATAGGGTATTAATTTGTGATGCCATCCGTGGTGTTCGGCAATATGGGGATGGCCGACGCTGCCTAAGAAGACCGCTGGGGCCGCTGGTGATGCAGCAGAGTTGTTACAGCTTTTCACGGGTAGAGGCCCCAGGGCAGTTATAGTTCTTATGAAGGATAGTGACGTTGGGGTGCAGGACTGAGGGAATATTGAATAACTGCAGACACATGAACTGTAGTTTCTTTTACTTTTACTTGATGATTTGGAGTGCAGACAGGAGCACTGCTAGCAGATGGAAATGGAGATCCAGACAGCCTGGAAGCAAGTTAGGATTCCCTAATCCAGATGGTGTTGGAGGCCTCCTTACTGCTCTGTCCTCTGAGGTCCTTGCTGCTTAAAGCTTTGCTCGAGCCTCTGTTTCTTATTGTCCTAGTACTTGCCCATATGGCAGGCAGCATGAGCCTATTGCAGGTGTTGCTCCGTTGTGGCGGCTCCTTGCTCTGATATGCTGCTGTGCCCCGTGTGTTTGATGGGGCAAGAGACTTGCAGTTCCTTGCCTCCAGATATAGCTGCTGGGACTGTAGTACCCATGCAACCACGGACTCCGGTGTCCAGTTCTTTAGCGCTCTACCCTGGGGTGAGCTTGGTCACAGCTCCACTCCCAAGGTTTTCCTAGACTTCTCTCTTCCTCTCTAATTCTTCTCTGACTCAGACTGCAACTCTAGTCTGGGGACGAGCTCCTCACTCTTCCAGTCCCCAGCACTGACTTACTAACCCCGCCCCGCCAGAATTAATAGGGAAGCTCCCCCTAAAACCGGGTTTTGAGCTCCTCCTTCTGGTCTGGAGTCAGGAAAAGTGTTGGATGCTGGTGTTACCTGATCAGGGAACTCCTCCTTGCTTCCAAGCATGACATCACCCCCTGTGAGGGAGGCAATGCCACTGTGGAGACCGGACTCCTGGAGTGCCACAAACACATTTCTTCTCCTGTAGTAGTGCTGCAGGGAAATTAAGCACTTATTACCTACATAGTCCAAAGATTACAATTGATTATTGAGGCTTCCAATAGGAAACTTGCCACAATAGCAAAAATGCCATAGCTTTTCTGTGGCTTTCACCCTCTCCACTAAATGTTTTATACCAAAATCAGAATTTACCTGCTATCTGCTCCATTCATTGACTATGGGAGTACCTAACAAATCCAAAGATTGTGCTTGGCTATTCGTGGCAATGAATAGAGAAGAGGCCAAGCATATGGACCTCTGATCTGTTCAGGATGGGGCCACAGACTAGAGTTGAGTGAATTTTGCAAAAATCGGTTCGGATTATGATACCATATTGGCCAAACACAGCCGAACGTCAATGGAGTCAATGGGACTAGAGTTGAGCGAATAAGTTTGGAACCGATAGTCAAACATAAATTTGGCATGAATAGGGTACAAAAATGGCACGAATATGGCAAATCCGGATTCGGCGATCGTTTCCGAATACATTCGCTCAACTCTAACATAGACCCCTGATCATGGAAGAGGCGATAACTTGCGATTTCGGGCTTCACCCTTCTATAGTCTAGTCTAGTTCTACAAATAGTCATGCAGGCAGTGGTAAAAGAGATTTTTAAAATAGCTGCTGGAAAGCATGTATCAAATTATAGGAGTTGTCCTTTATTATACTGCAATTTTCAATCCCTGGTATCTTTCACCCTCGGTTCCCTGTAAGAATCTAATAATTTTTGCATTATATGACTGGAGATTTTCTTTCATCACGGTTCACAAATACCAGAATCGGTTTAATGCCCATACCCCACAAGACATCAGATTTAATATCTTGCATTCTACTCCCTATTAAAAGTCAAGATTCAGTTAGAAATCTGAATTTATTTAATGTTTGCAAAAGCAAATTAAAGCTTGACGATTCTCCATCTGGTGGAGGTGTCTCTCGGTGGAATTTAAGCAATCATGAAAGACGTAGAAAAAAAAGCAAAAAAACACATATGTAATCACAATTTTCTATTCTGCATAGTTGGCAAAACCTTTTTCTTTTCTGTTCCGAAAATGCAAAGCCTTCTTTGACATATCATTATAAATTTATACCGCAAGATTGATTCATACAGATATCTGGATTTGATTCAAATGCTATTAAAGGCTTGTCATCTAAAATGTATAAGCTGTTGTAATTTCCATCTCTGGGTGAGAAAATAGAAGAAAATAGTCTTTTAACTCCCAGTAATGATGTGTTGGCTAATGTACATTTGAGTAACACAGCCTTTCTCCTATTAGGTTGAAGTCACTTCAGTTATACGGTATGCTGTCTATGTGCTGTATTCATTAGATAGTGCAAAATTACAGATGTAGCTAAAGTGAATTAGCCATTCAGTGCAGCTCCCCATAATGGGGAAATGTATAAAATGTGGTAATTCTACCTAAAGAAAAAGAAATGTAGGATAAACAAAATGGAATGAATCTATAATAACTGACCTATAATTATGGACATTTGCTGTTTCTTAAAGGAAAATTTGTACATGTGTAGTTTTCTGCATCACTATTTGTAAAGGTGGTGGCCTTAAAGAGGAACTGTTGCCAGTTGAAAGTGGCCTGCTTTTGATCTTATTTTATTCCTACTGGTCCCCTGAGTATTCTGTTTTGTGCTTTTTTAAAATCCGCCTTATGGTTCCAGAGTTATAGGCTTTTTTTTATTCTGTGCTCATTTTGATGATGTTTGCAGAGGGGGCGTGGCTCACAGGGTCATAATGCAAAACAGCTTAAAGACACGCCCCAGAGGATCCTGCTGTAAAGATCATAAAAATTAGCACTAAATAAAAAGGCCTATATTGTTGGAACCGTATGAGTTATTTTTTAAAAAAACAAAAAATTTAGAACAGTAAGTGAAGCAGCAGGAATAAATAAGAATAAAATGTGCCACTGTTGATCTTGTGACACATCCTCTGTAAAGAGAGCTTCCTATCTTAAGAAGAGAGTGATAGTCATGTGCTGTACTCTACATTTACTTCTATGGAAGTTTCAAAATGGCTGAGCACTTCCATCATTTTTGCAGAACTCCAATGTGTTATTGCCTTTCTAATCCGGATGATGTGAGATAGAGCCCGTTCTAAAGGTAAGACATTGGCGCCAGAGGTGGGACTTGCACCTATTAGATGGATGTGGATTTGACATGAGTATCTGAGATGGGACGTCCCTGTTAAGGGCAGAACTCCGCATCATCTTTTGGTTGCTTTAGGTATTTGTGATATTTTCAGGTGACCAAAAGTTACAGTAGAACAATAGTTTAATCTCTGTAAGTTGTCATTTTGAGGTTGTCTAAAATTAGAAAAAGAGGGCTGATTTGCTGTTAAGACAAAAGTTGACATAGAGTGATGAGCGAGTATACTCGTTGCTCAGGTGATCTCCGAGTGTTTACCTGTGCTCGGAGATTTAGTTTCAGTCGACGCAGCTGCATGATTTGTGGCTGCTGGACAGCCTGAACATGTGAGGAATGCCTGTTTATTAGAGAATACCCACATGTATTCAGGCTGTCTAGCAGCCACAAATCATGCAGCTGCGTCGACAAACTAAATCTCAGAGCAATCCCAAATACTCGGAGATCACCCGAGCGTGCTCGGGAAACCTGAGCCACGAGCATACTAGCTCATCACTATTGACATATCATTGGTGCATTTTGTGCAGCCGCACAGGGGCCCAATGGATAAAGGGGCCTTTTGCTACCTCGAAAGCTGGTGAAATTGTGTATTATGATGAACTATTAGACTTTAATGGACTCTCATACTGTTCTTTCACTGGTGCCCTCTTCTTTGTGTGCATTCTTGAGTTAAGGACCTTTCATTTGAATATTGATGAGATATTCAAGACATTGCTCTTGGACGAACAGGAAAAAAGATCAGACCCTTTTTGTTAATCTTGGACAACACCTTTAAATCTACTGGAATCAAACATCACGTGGCGCCAAGTGTAAAATGCAGAATTCCTCATCTAACGTACAACAGTTTATGGATCTATTGTACTACATGTGTCGTTAGGAGGCTTCTGTCCACCTATCCTCCGATGCTTCCCTCCCCATTCATTTCGCCAGTTAGCCTCCTGCATGTGACCCTGGCCACATTGTAGGTCTTAGGCACGCAACAGCAGAACAAGTCCAGATTTCCATCTTTTAATTAGAAGGTGTATTGTTTGTATCGTCCTCTATCCACATGGATTCCCATCAAACTAGCTAAACCCGGCATTCATCATTAATTGAATTTGTCATCTCATTCAATCAGCCATTCTGTTAAACAGCGATTAGACAGTGACATGGCTTGTTTTTCCATCAATGACCTTTTCTAAAGTGCATTGGAAATGACATCTTACGGAGAATTGAGTAATGTGGGCGCATTATAAAATATGTACAGTACAGTATGCAATTATGCTGAAGTGTTTATTCTAAATGCAGCTTGTAATTATTCGAGTAGCTAATAAATAATATATTATATGTGTATTCCAAACAGAAATTTAGTACGGAATTTAGAAAATATATGTAGCAACCAATGAATATATGTACAAATGCAAAGAATGTGAGCAAAGAGTTTTCCACTACATCAAGACCTAAAGCAGCCAATAGGGCAGCATGGTGGCTCAGTGGGTAGCACAGCAGCCTTGCAGCGCTGGGGTCCTGGGTTCAAATCCTACCAAGGACAACATCTGCAATGAGTTTGTATGCTCTCTATTTGATAGCATGTTCTTCCTTCAGGTATTCCGGTCTCTCCAAAAACCTATTGATCGAGAATGTAGATAGTGAGCCCCAATGGTGACATTTGATCATAATGTAGGTAAAGCTTGAATGATATTTATGGCACTAGATCAGTGAGTTAAATTAGTTTTATAAACCTCTCAGGTATGAATTTTCCTGTTTCTTAGCACTCCTAGTATAGAATGACAGCTGTTATAGAACTAATCTTTATTACAGCAAAAGCAAAATGTAGAAATAATTCAATTGATGCTAATATGGATCTTAATAATAATGTATATTGCCCCTTTTGTGACTCGCTATGCCTCCAGATTCAAATCTGGGCGCCCACAGATTGGTACAAAACGATGAGAAAAGTGACATGTACATTATTAATGCGGTACACTCTCCTAGAAGCATTGTCTATGAAGAAACTTGGTGTATGGCCTACTGATCTATACACACACACACATGCATACATACGCACACACATATATACTCATGCTCGTGTGTAAAGCAATCGTATGGCAGATAGAGATATATATATATATATATATATATAATTTTATTATCTTTTAAAGGGTATTTCCTCAATTGGGTACCATTTTTTTTAAGTAAATGCATGTTATTATTTTCCATAAACACTTTTGCACCATTTTGCTTTTATAGACACTTTGATCACATTGACCTGGTCTTCAGTCATAAGTCAACAGAGGTATACTCAGAAAAAGGCTAATAAGTGTTACAAGCAAGCTCAGTGTCAGATTCTCCATTAAAGGGAATCAGTCAGCAGGTTTTTGCTACCTAAGAGCAGCTTGAAAGAGCCAGTGATTCCAGTGATGTGACACTTAGTTTTCTGGGTATAGCAGTTGTTTTTCCAATAAATTTTATTAAAATTTATAATAACCGGAAAAGGGAAATAATGCAATGTCATACAATCAATCCATAAAATACATAGAACAGGTAGATATTTGTCAGATCAAAAACATAGCCAAAGATATTACACAAATATAAACTAGAAATACAAACCAATGCCCTTATGGAAATAGTTTAGGTATAGCAGTTGTGACACAGAGTTTCTAAATCTAGCACAGCTCAGAAAGCTTCCCCCTCCCACAACAGGCTCTCTATGTAGCTAATCTATCGACATGAGCCTCTTATCAGAGGAGGAGGCATGGACAGACCAGGGCTCACGTGAGCTGCAGTCCAGCATTGATAATGTTCTGGTGATAAAACATTCATTCTATGGAAACAAGTGACATCTGTGTCTCAGCCCCTGCCTCACACCGCCTTTAGACTACGTAGCAAAACCTGATGGCAAATTCCCTTTAACTCATTCTGCATCTGGCAATAGACCGTGCAACACAGAGATTATAAAAGGCAAAAAGTACAAGATTTTTAACGAAACCCAATTTTTAAAAAATAGCCAAAAATTCATGTATTTAAGAAAAAAAAATGTTCCTAAAGGTTTGTTAATTTCTAAAAATGTGTTTCTGAAGATGTCCAAAGAAAGAAATGTAAATCAATTGGAAGCATTGTGTTTTTTCTATTTTATTCGATGGGGAAATTAATTGACCTTTTTTTTAATAGTAGTAATTTAGAAAGAAAATGCCCTTGCTTTAGTCCGGCCGATGTAATTGTGCCTCATTGGCTGTGCATCTGTCTCCTGTCTGTGGTGTTTACAGCATCCAGGCCTTCAAAAGCAGTTTTGTTCCCAATCTCTTGTATTGACTTTATGTCTACACTCAGCCTCCGTTGTTGGGTTTTATGAAGAGTCTGGTGAATGTTTACAAGTCTACGCCGAATATTTATATAGATCTAAAGCTCAGTGATCTCATAGAAATCTCTCGGCTATTTTCAGTAAGTGCCTTTTGCATCTGATTTACACAGTCTCGGTTACATAAACCATGCGTGCTGTAATGGCCAAGTAGCTTTATTTAGAGTAATTACATTTATAAAGAGCTATCAAATTTCTGTTATCTTTGCTATAAACATGTAGATTATGTATTCACTTTATTCACATTGATGTTTCGGTAGAACGCTGTTACTAGACACTCTGTTAAAAATAACTACAATTAAAATGCTTTATTTTATATACCGTAGGTCAATAGGGAAATATTAAACACACTGTGAATTTTTTTCTGCCGCATTTTTCATCATTTGCCTTTAAAATGTTGGTTTAGGCTAGAGAGAGGCAAGTCTGTTAGTATAGGCACCCATCTAGAGAGGTCACCTCGTCACTGGCTGATGGGCACACACAGTTTGATCGAATACTATGCCAAGAACCAAAATTTTGTATTTTATTTTCTATATAGTAGAAATGCAATACAAATTTCATATATTTAGTGTTTTCATACATTATTACAGTTGTATTTGTTTCTATGCTAGTACAAAGCAGTCAGGGTAAACTGCACTTCTACATATATTTCTTTCTTCAGAAACACATGAGCCCTGCACTCAGTGAACAAGCCTGTAGAGACACTGTTCACACCACCAGAGGACTGAAAACACAAAAAAGCACAGTAAAACCAAAAATACTCTGTTTCAAAAAGAATATAATATACCAGTAAACGGCAAGTGGCAATAAAGAAGTGAAAAAAACAAGGGTATTTGGTTAATGCGCTTTTTGCAAAAAATGTATATTAAGCTGCTCTACCAAATCGTCAAGGTATACCTGTATCAGAGCAGTCCCTGACTAATGTATGTAGTCACTATCTGATGTATTTAAAAACCTGGTGTTTTCATATATTTATTTCTTCTAGTTGTTCGCATTGTTGGATGGTAGGCATTTTTTTCTTTAGTTTAGGGCATTTTTTTCATCCCCAGGTGAAAAAATGCATGTGTTTTATGTGGCTTGTGTCATGCTCCTATCTTCAGGAGCACACCACTCCCAGGCCTCTTGGCTTCCTGACGAGTAACAGAGTGCTAATTGACCATTTAGGCTGGTGAGCTGCTGGCCCCTTCTGCCTACTCTCTTTGTCTCTGCTGCTTCAGGGGAATGTAGGGGCACTGATACTGTCCCTAACCAGTGATTCGACAAGCTTTAGGTCAATGCTTGCAAGGTGGTTAGGAACGTGGCCAACTTTGAGATGGCATGTTCGTCTTAACAATGAGCAGTGCAGTGTAGAATTAAAGGTGTTGTCCAAAACGTTAACATTAATGCCTTATCCTTGGGATACATCATCAATGTCTGATCAGTGGGGGTGATAGTCAGCACTCCCGGCGATTAGCTTTTCCCGGCGTCGTAAGTGGCCGAAACTGCTCGGTTATGACAGAATAGTGGCCATGGCCAGGTACGGAATGTCTGTACCCTATTGTTTTGAATAAGAGGCAGATAAGAAACATCAAGCTGCGGCCACTATACAGTTGATGAAGCACCCCCACCAATCAGATAGGTCATCAATCTTAAAGTCCCCAACAACCTCTTTAAGTTTTTTTTAAGTAGAACTAAATTGCAAAATTAATGCATCTTCAAATTTGTTCTTGCATGTTTGTCTCTACAAGTGTGATTCTAGAAACTTTGATGGATATGATCAATGAATTCCATGATTTGTAATGTTAAAAAAATGCATGAGAAAGATCTTGTAAAGTGCTATACACCGCGCTACTACTTTAGTTAGCCACTTCTTTTCCATGATCAAATCCACTTTCCCCAAAAAGGGAATTTCTAATAGTTTTTGCACCAGAATTTGGGCATAATGTGTTACTGTTTTAGACAAATTTACCGAAGTCTTGCACCATTTTTAAAGTCTATAATTTTCATTTTGAGCTTCTCAAAAAAGAGAAACATCTGTCATTTTTTATCATTTTAGCCATAATTGTAGCATGCAACTTTTTTCTAGAAAGAAAAAAAATGAGGTGCAAAATGTTGCTACATCCCTCTAATAAAGGTGGGTGGCCTAAAACGTGGAAAATCGGTTTCAGACGGAAGTTTAAATGCACACAAAATGTACCTAAAAAAATGTAAAAGCCATCCAGCCGCCGTGACGTCGTGGGATGGCTTTTACATTTTTTTAATGAAAATTTGTTTCACTGATTACCCAACATTATTTTCATGCAGTATTGCTGTTTATTAATTTATATATTACTAGATGGTGGCCCGATTCTAACGCATCCTGTATTCTAGAATATGTATGTAGTTTATTTATGAAGATTTAAGAATAATGCAATGAATACACGTTACTGTATATTACCTCATGTCACTGTGTATTACCTCATGTTACTGTGTATTACCTCATATTACTGTGTATTACCTCATATCACTGTGTATTACCTCATGTTACCATATATTACCTCATATTACCTCATGTTTCCTGTGTATTACCTCATATTACTGTGTATTACCTCATATTACTGTGTATTATCTCATGTTACTGTATATTACCTCATTTTACTGTGTATTACCTCATGTCACCTGTGTATTACCTCATGTCACTGTGTATTACCCGTGTTCAGTAAATGTGACAGAAGTACATCAGACACTGTGACTGACAAAACATGTTCAGTACATCATGGGCAGTTGGTGAGTCACATGACCACATGGGCAGAGTTTGCCCTGTGTCGCTGATGTTACTGTGTATTACCTCATGTCACTGTGTATTACCTCATATTACTGTGTATTTCCTCATATAACTGTGTATTAAATCATGTTTCTGTACATTAGCTCATATTACTGTATTACCTCATGTCACCTGTGTATTACCTCATGTCACTGTGTATTACCCGTGTTCAGTAAACATGACAGAAGTACATCAGACACTGTAACTGACAAAACATGTTCAGTACATCATGGGCAGTTGGTGAGTCACATGGGCAGAGTTAGCCCTGCGTCGTTGATTGGCAGCGGCCAGAGCAATCAGCGACGCGGGATTTCCTGGACAGACAGACAGACGGGATAAGACAATTATATAGTAGATTTGTATATTATGTTTCAATCTTGGGTTTTGTCGGTTTATTGGCCAGTGTGAACACGCGCTTACACGCTGCATGCCCAACTTATATTCCATTTAATTTCTTTAGTTTTCTTTTATTAGAAATATATTTTGTATTTTGTTGCTTAGAAAACAATTATTATTTTGACTATATATTCAATGACCTTGATAAATACATTGTAGGAGACCGAACACTTAAACGGCAAAGCAGAACTTAGTGTATTAAACTCTCCGCCATGTTATTTCATGTTTTTCTTTTTTTTACAACTTGGCCTCTTGTTTTTTGCTCTTGACAGACAATTTATTGGAAACAGAGAAAGCATTGGAAATGAGAATAAATCATTGGGCACCCTTGAGCAGAGTTGGTTGTTATATACTGAAATTTGTAATGCCGACTCTCAATTATTGTCACCCAGTCACTTCACATTCACCGGTTAAACATTTGTTTTTTATCTGAAATAACACAATCAAACATATAGACCAGAGGGAGAAACATATTGTTCCATTACAGAATGGTTTTGTTTCTTGTACACATGAAAAAGGTGCTTGGTTATGTTCAGAACATTGAGCTCTAGAGATGTTTTGTTAAACAGATCAATTTTCCTGCTGCTGGGACATAATACATCAGTTTATTTATAACCTATTCCAGGAGTCGGTGGACAATACAATGTAATGTTTCTTCAGTATGTGCGCTAGTAAGATTTATTTAGTTAGGGAAAATGACAAACCTAAAAGTATGGAAAGTAATTTAGTTGTTATTTATTTGCTCAAAAAAAAAATCCTATCCAAGTGCAGGTTTCTGCCTTAGTGACCAGAAAAAGTGACTTAGATACCTTGTGTTAAAAATAACAATAATAAGGCCGGTGTCTCACTTGCGTGTGTGATGCGAGAAACCCGCACAAGTCTCTTGCATGAACACCCGGCACTGCCACCGGCACTCAGACCGGAGTGTGCGGCTGCATAGAAATACATGCAGCCGCACACTCCATTCCCAGTGCCGGCAGTTTCTCGCATCACACACGCAAGTGTAACTCGGGCCTAATATATAATAATAGCAACAAATGTAATTATATTATTAGATAACATAATCTAATAGGTTTGAGAAAAAAAATTAGGATGAAAAATATCAAGATCTGAAAATCGTAATTTAAAGACTATGCACAAATGAGCAGTCAACGACAAACTGGGACTATTCTCAAAAACATCAGGAAGCACTTCCAACAACTCACTGGTAAAGTAGCCCTACCCTGAACTTATTTACCCTACACCTGTGTATATGTAATGTAGTGTGTGTGTTGATATACTCGCCTACTGCTGCTTTATCCGGTAAGCCGCACCGTTCTGCTCCTTTTCTCAGTGACATCACTGCCCATCAGTCTCTACGAGTCATGCGGCGCTCTGCGTGACCTGGAAGTGACTTTCACATTTAAGACTATAGAGTGTTAGAGCGAGATGACATAGCCTTATATTGTGACTCACACATAAGGCATACAGTGGTCCAGCTAGTCTGAAGAGTGGTGACATCACTGAAAAGAGGAGCAGAACAGTGCTGGACACTGGAGAAGGCGGGAGTAGGTGAGTATGTTAGCAAACTCACTACATACACATATACACATGTTTGGTTAAAAAAAAGGTTCTTTGGAGCTTTCAAGTGCTTCTTTAACAAAACCACCAGTTTTCAACTGAGGAAGGCAGCTATTCTGGGATCTTTATATATCTTATACCAATACATTACAACATCTTATGTTCCTAGGAGGTATATTTAATGTAATTAAAGCCCACGCCAACTGGTGATCTGGCAGTTTTGATTTTCACTGTACATATTAATAATTATTAATAGTTTATAATAACCATTGTTCCACTGTTAATAATTCAGTAATAACTATATTTTAATCATAATTAAATGTTAATTATTTTTATTTTAGTATTAATTATATGAAGATCCCAGAATAGCTGCCTTCCTCAGTTGACCACTGGTGGTTTTGTTAAAGAAGCACTTGAAAGCTCCAAAGAACCTTTTTTTTAACCAAACGTGTATATGTGTATGTATAGGAAAGATGTGTATCTTCGTACCGTGTTAGCCAGATGAAGAGACCTGAGTAGTCTCGAAAGCTTGCAATTTGTTACCATCTTTTCAGTTAGCCATTAAAAGGTATCAACCACTGAGGACTCTCAAGTCTAAATATTTTTTTATGTGTATGTAGTGAGTTTGCTAACATACTCACCTACTCCCGCCTTCTCCGGTGTCCAGCACTGTTCTGCTCCTCTTCTCAGTGACGTCACCACTCTTCAGACTAGCTGGACCACTCTATGCCTTATGTGTGAGCGGTCCTTGCTTTAAGCTTGCAGCCTAATTCCCTGAAATCGTCTTTAAGGACCTTCCACCTACCTCTAACTTTGTCATTTGTGCCAATGTGCACCATGACCGCTGGGTCCTCACCAGCCCCTCCCAGTAATCTGTCAACCCGATCAGCGATGTGTCGAACTTGAGCGCCAGGTAGGCAGCACACTGTTCGACGATCCCTGTCTTTGTGACAGATTGCCCTATCTGTTCCCCTAATAATTGAGTCCCCCACTACCAGCACCTGTCTGGCCTGCCCTGCTCTCCTAATTCCCCCCTTACTGGAGCAGACACTCCCCCGGCTTTCAGAGGACATGCCTGGCTGCAGCAGTGCTAATCTAAATAATCTTTCCAATCTACCATAAAATGTATAGTCTTCACATCATATGGGTTGTAAAACTTGTATGTAGCTGTAATGCCGCAATAATAGAAGTCTGTTACACTGCACCTCCAATAACATACAGAATTTGCATACTACATTTTTACATGGATTAATACAAAAGCTAATCAAACAAACAGCAGAGATATTTTTCCTTAGATGCTTTGCTTACACCATTGAAGGCTATTTCTCCTGACCCATCCTACTTGTTTCGGCCATGTGTGCATGTGTCTTTACAATGAAGTGTAAGCCATCCGGAGACATTTCTGGTGGCAGCTTATGCGAACAGAGTATCAGGCACGTGAAACTTCAACACTTTATCTTTTTTTCCCAATACATATGTCGGGTACAAGTTGAAAGACCTCTTTACACAAGATGGTCAGCGTATCCAAGGAAATTTGGTGTATTTGGTTGACTTTCCTCTACCATGTGTAGGGGCCTTGAGAGAGTGTTGTTCAAAACACCATATATTGGCATACAGTGGTGCAGAAAGAATCCTCCTCTGGTTAGGTTAGAAATATTTTCCACTAGATTTTATATTGGTGTATTGTTTATCCTGTTGTATTCTATTGAGTTACAAGTAGGAAGATTGATTAATTTGAATATTACCTTTTTCTTTTAGGATTTTTTTGTATTCATAGATATCCGTAAAGTATGTTTTGTTCATCTGTTTGGAAAAATGAAATTTTGTATAATTTTGTTAATTGGATGCGTTGTCTAAGAAATCCTTTTTAGATAGTCTAGAAGCTAAAAGTAATGATTAACAGAAGTAGAAATAATTGAGTGGTCCTATAGTCAAGTTGTATATTCTCTTTCACATCCATAAAGATTTCTACACTTGCTGAGAGATATCCTGACTCTACGATATGCACGGATTACCATTGTTACATATTAGATGTGATTAAGGTTTGTGGCCATTGTCAAGCACATCTGCTCCAGAGGTTTGCACCTGCAGGTGGCTATTCGGAGTGATGCCGAGGCTCCACCATAGGGACCCATTAGAAAAAAGCATATAACATGGTATATACATCTTAGCAGAAACTTTCTGAAAAGAAAAATGGAGTCTGCTGCGCTTTTCTACACAATTAGACATATGGTATGCCGGTGTATACCTGCCCGATGAAGGCCGAAAGATACATTTTACCCTCCAACTGGTGAATAGGGTCCTATGGCAATATTAATGTATACATCTGGGAAAGTTCACAATGTATACTGTAGTCTTAGTGCACAGACACAGGAGTCAATGTATATTTCCTGTTCAGCATCATTTCTTTTGTTTATTTTTCGTTGGGAGAAATGTTTATTTTTATATATATTTATTACACAAAAATATACGAACCAAAGTCTGCACCACTTTACTTCAATTAGAAGTATGTAAAAATAGTAGTGCATTGAGGTTCTACATCACTTGGATTAATTTAGAAAATTGATTCTCATTGTAGATATTGAAGGTGAATTTAATGTACCTTTTGAGCTCCAGGGTCTCCCAAGGCCCCCTCGAAGCATAACATATGTAGGGATTTTAAAAGAGTAAGTATTTTTTCTTCACTGCTCACCTGTCCCAACACCTCTGCATCCCGCCATCCAGTCCTCCGCACCTCTTTTTTTCACCTTCCCGTCGTGTGCTTGTTCGTTGGTCAGCTTCACCTTGGCCTGAGGCTACTGGACGTCTCTGTGTCTGATGTGCCACCCATTTTGGGACTCATCATGATGCCACAATATGCACTGCAATTGCAAAGTGCGCAGGGAAGTTAGAGGCCTAATCATATCGCAGAATGTGGCCCAGAATGAAACCGGTTGAGCAAGATGCGCAAAATGGAGGATGGCTAAAAGATAAGGCGTGAAAGAAAAGGCAATGAGCTGCGAGGAAAGCTGAGCAGAGAGATGATTACCGTATATACCCATGTATAAGCTGTGATTTTCAGCCCATTTTTTAGGGCTGAAAGTCCCCCTCTCAGCTTATATGTGGGTCATATACGGGGGTCGGTGGGGGGAGGGGGAACGGGGGTGTCGGATCATACTCACCCCTCCGCCGGCGCGGTCTCTGCAGCCTTCTCCCACGATCTCCGGCTCCTTCCTGCAGCGGTCACATGGCACCGCTCATTAAAGTCATGAATATGCACATATTCATGACTTTAATGAGCGGTACCACGTGACCGCTGCAGGACTGAAGCGCTGCGGAGAGCGCCGGGAGAAGAGGAGAGGCTGCAGGGACGCGCGGCGGAGGGGTGAGTATAGTGATATTTACCTGTCCCTCGGTCCACCGCAGCGCGCTGCTCCCTCAGTCCGACTCCTCTGGCTGTGACTGTTCAGGCTGAGGGCGCGATGACGTCGTTAGTGCGCGCCCCGCCCCCTGCTAGATCATTCACAGCCAGAGGAGTCGGACCAAGGGAGCAGCGCAGCGGTGCAGAGAGGACAGGTAAATATCTCAGGTGCCGGGGTCCTGAGCAAGCGGTGACACCGGCACCTGTCCCCCATAGCACCGGTGTTACCGCCTGCTCAGGACACCGGCACCTGGCCCCCAGCGACGAGAGGTGAGTATGTCATTTTTTTTTTTTTTTTTTTGCAGCAGCATATGAGGCCTATACTATGGGGCATAATTGTGCAGCATATGTGGGCATAATCTGGAGCATATGGGGGCATAAGCTGTGGAACATATGGGGCATAATCTGGAGCATATGGGGGCATAATCTGGAGCATATGGGGGCATAATCTGGAGCATATGGGGGCATAATATGGAGCATATGGGGGCATAAGCTGTGGAACATATGGGGGCATAATATGGAGCATATGGGGCATAAGCTGTGGAACATATGGGGCATAATCTGGAGCATATGGGGCATAATCTGGAGCATATGGGGGGCATAAGCTGTGGAACATATGGGGCATAATCTGGAGCATATGGGGGCATAATCTGGAGCATATGGGGGCATTAATCTGGAGCATATGGGGGCATAATATGGAGCATATGGGGGCATAAACTGTGGAACATATGGGGGCATAATATGGAGCATATGGGGCATAAACTGTGGAACATATGGGGCATAATCTGGAGCATATGGGGCATAATCTGGAGCATATGGGGGCATAATCTGGAGCATATGGGGGCATAATCTGGAGCATATGGGGGGCATAATATGGAGCATATGGGGGCATAAGCTGTGGAACATATGGGGCATAATATGGAGCATATGGGGGCATAAGCTGTGGAACATATGGGGCATAATCTGGAGCATATGGGGGCATAATCTGTGGAACATATGGGGGCATAATATGGAGCATATGGGGGCATAATCTGGAGCATGAGGGGGCATAATCTGTGGATCATACGGGGGCATAATCTGTGGAATATATGGGGCATAATCTGTGGAGCATCATATGGGGGCATAATCATTTTTCATCCTAGGCTTATACGCGAGTCAATAAGTTTTCCCAGTTTTTTGTGGCAAAATTAGGGGGGTCGGCTTATACACGGGTCAGCTTATACATGAGTATATACGGTACTATTTTTATCCTTTGCTGGCCCTGTGTTATTCAGCAAAATAGCTGCCAAGTGGCTGCTATTTTTGCCGAATTCTTGTGGAACGAATTGGAAAAAAAATCTGTATTCTGGACAATGAGTTTTTGCAAAATTAGAGTAGAATCTAATTCCACTCAACAAATTTGCTCATCTTTACTACATTCTGGTGGGACAAAAAATAAAAAGAGGCGTCTTTTATGAAGCAACCTAGCTGTAACTGACATAATAAACCAGCCCTGTGTGCACTGAGCGAGCTGCAAGGTAATTAAAAGAAAACCACATGCAGAAAATATGGGCATTTGCTTTTCTTAACAGCTGAGAGCTCTTGGATCCTAAGGGGAATCTGCTTACATTCCAGCAAAGCTTATGTCTTTTGTGAATCCTTTTTAATCATCCCTGAGCCAACCACAATATTATTCTTAAGTAAAAGAGAGCTCCTGCCAGGAAGCTGCAAGATATATATGTGCGTCCCCAGCTGATCACCCTGCTCCTAAATTATAAGCTATTAATTATAGACTGATAAAGATGCAGGAGATATGTCACCGTACTTCAGGTGGATGCTTTTCAAATTAGACGGACCATTGAAACCACCTGCTAGTCTAAATGCTGAGGGCCTCATGTCCCTCATCAGTACATTGCAGTGTTAACATTGTTACCAATTTTCCTAATTTCTCCAGGGCAAATACTAATTAATGGATACAGTTCGCAGCTGATTAGCAGTAGTTTCTTCAGTAATTACCTTCGCATGCTAACTGTTCAGAAGAGTATTCCTAACCCAGTTCTTATTTCACTGAAAGACTAATTTGTTTTCTGAATTGTTCTGGCCCTTGAGATAATAGCTCCTTTTTGTTCCTGTTTTCAGCCATTGTTACTCGTTGCAGATGTTGTTAATTGAGTTTAACCTTAAAGATGTTTTTATTCTTTAGTGTCTATGTTTATTTCTTAGCAACAGGACATGCCTTCAAAAATCAAATGAGTACAGTCATGTCATAGATGAAAACTTAGCTGGCTAGTGGTGCCAAATCCCAAACCACTGTTATTGAGTGCCATTGACCCTAATCATATTGACTCATTGAAGTTATGAATTTTTGAGGACTGTGATTGTGCAAGAAACTAAATTGAATTGCTACAGCTTGAATCCTTGAGATTACAACAATTAGTGTTTCCGTCTTTGGTTGAAGGCTTTGAATGCTTAAGATTTGGGTCGTAAGGACTGAACATAGACACTTTTTGAAAGGAGATGTAATTGTCGAGTCTTAAAGTTCTATCGTGAACGAGAGTTCCTAGGAATGCTTGCTTCACAGTAAGCGTGCATGGTAAACTACCCCACGAGCAAAACGCTCATTCACTGGGCGAAATTAACTTTAAGCTGCACAAAGATAGGGAAGGAAAAAAAATGGTTGTCAGCTCAACTTCCAAATAGGACAGTTCAATGTGAAAACCACTTGTAGCGACGTAGGAACCCTGGTAGACCATGTTTGGTCAAGTTCTGGTGCAAGGAGTGTACGAACCATCAGGTTGGTATCCAGGTCAGATAATTAAGATAGGTCCATGAGGACCCTTCATAGCTGTGAATAACGGTTGCTAACCAGAAATGTGTAAGCTAATGGCTCCTTAATCTTTATCTTTTTTATTCACCATGTTTTTAATCGCACAGTAAAATTGATGTTTTATCTTTAATCCATTGGTGCTAGAGCCCAGTCCTCATGGACCCTTCTTCCACCTGCACAGGACTCACTCTGACAAGAAGAATGGCGGCCTTTCCACTCTGAATGATCTTTTCCTGGCCACTCATTGTTCAGATATGCATAGATTAGCCTGTGTAAATCGCCTGTTCAATAACCGCAACCATGTTTTTGGCCGTCTTACATTGCGCTATTAGCATTATGTATGCATCGTTGGTTTACGCCTGATCCAGTGTTCTTGTGAGATTCTACAAACTATCAATAACATTTTTTAAGAACTTTTTCCTTAATGAAGAACTTGAAGCCTGTTAAATATGTTTGTTATTATCTGAAGTAATGGTATCCAAAAGGAAGTTAGAATTCTTAAAGGCAAAATTATGTAAAAACAATTTTTGTTTTTATTTTCAACTCTGTTCTCTTTGCTTCCTCCACTCGTAAGAGATGTTTCTTACTTAATTTTAGTCCCTGAATACATGGATTTTAATTCCCTAACCAATACTGGCCCAGTACACAAAGCAATATTGAATACCAAATACAAAGTACATGCAAGACCAATAAACAGCCAATACACATGTATTTATTAATGCATGAAATAAAAAAATAAATAAAAAATAATACGTAAGAAGATTGGAAGACAATTTGGAAGAAACCGGTTTACATTTCCAGTAGGATAACTTAATCACATGATTCCTAATATGTTTAGTTCAGAGCTCAACCGCAATAATTCAAAAATGTTCAACCCCCTTCATCAGAGTAATGAGAGGTGCAAGATATCCAAGGAATAAGAAGCACTGTAAAAAAAAACTTAAAAGGCTAAAACCAAGAGGAGCATTGTTGGTGAAATGTGTGTCAGGAGTGGCGGCCTTCCTTGGATCCTCATGATCTTATGTGAAGTTTGTTTACCATGCCATCCATAATCCAGACTGTTTGATCTAGAAAAGGAGAATCTGGACTGAATGTTGTATACTATTGTGGGAAATATTCTTTATAACTTGTAATGTATTCATTGAAATCCCTTAATGTTTGCAATTATGAGTCCAGGAGGTGGTTATATTAGAGATTGACAGATCTCTTTGCAGACACAGTCATACATGGAATATTGTCGATTATTGAATAGGGCCATCCCCTAGACTTATATGCATACAAACATCAAAGATTTCAAAAATTGAAATGCAAGCTTTATTGTAACTTTTCTCACAGAAATGTACGTCGGATCAGCTCCCCTTCTTTACAACATCCTTCCTGCAGATCAGATACCATTTTCACTACGATAGGTTTCTTATTAGGAGCATTCATACAAGTCATCTCAGCCTGTTAACAAGTGTTTAACTGTTATAATATGCAAATTGGCTCTTCAGAGCGGAAGAAGGCTTGAACTCTATAGCGCTACCTGTTTGAAGCAGGTGGCGCCACAGAGTTCAAGCCCTCTTCCTCTCTGAAGAGGCAATTTGCATGTTAAATTTTCAAGAGGAGCATTGCTTGATGAATAAGTCTCCTTACTTTGGCATGCCAGAGCCGGTATGTCACTCTTCATAAGGAGAAACGTTACCGCTTAACTACTATAAGTCAGTTGATGCTAATTTTCTAGCAAGTTTACACAGATCAATGAGTACTGATGACCAAATAACTTGATGTTATCAGCAGCACATACCCTGTATACACAGGATAGTCTGTAATGGAGCATGTAGGCATCAAGTGATCGGTCCATGGGACTGTCATATCTACGATATATTCACTATTACATATCTATGCTCTTTCATGTTAAGAGATGGAAGGGTTAATTTTTTTTCAAGTCACTCCATCTTATGTGTGTGAGTAACTGGCACATTACTACAAAATGACATATTTTATTTGTTGAGTGCATCTCTTAGACTTTGAGGACCTGCTTGTCCAAACACAAAGGGTTTGGGTGGTTTATTTAGTAATTATAATGGCTTTTTGCCCAGTTAAGTAAAATGGCCCAGTGTAAAGTCTAATGTATTTTATCACCATGCACAAATTTATTAATGTTGGCATTTGCTCATCCCCTACAATGGATTTATTGAATATGCATTTGGAAAAAATAAAAATGTTACTTACTCTTCTACAGCTCCAATTATGTTTAATTATGCAGTCCTGAAATGATTTCTGCCAGATAGCAGGTGACTTTCCCTTTGTAACATAGGTCTTATGTAGTCGCTTGCCATTTTCCTATCCAAGATCGCAGATGTCTGTTGTCAGTCAACTAATTACCGACATCATTATTTTAATTATTGAAGCTATCAACATCACATCTAATTGGTTTGATTCCATCACTTGAAGACTTCAAATCATAATCTCAGATGTTTCTTATTAGGACAATGATTATCTAGAATATATTTCATTCATTTTTAATAGAAACACAACTTGGTATTTATTTATTTATTTCAAATAATAACCTATAATAAAAAGAAGCGCCAACATTTCATTAATCCAAAATTGAATTATTTGTAATCATGGACACGTTGAAAATTCCTTTTGACTATATTAACTATTATTTTTATAAACGAAGCCACACATGGCCTTACTCTTATTTAGGGCTCATTCAGATATCTGTGTTTGTTCACATGCACAAAATAAAAAATGGTGTGCGTGTCATCAGTATTTTTGGATACGAGTATCATCAGTGTTTGGTCAGTTTTTATCATCAGTGATTTTCAGGTATGGATAAATAAATTAATATATTACAAAAACGTCCTCTATTCTTTACAATGTGAATAATCATGGACAGAACTCGGATACCGTCCATGTGTTGTCCCTGATTTTTACGAATCCATACACTTGTATTGGTACTTTTCATCGATTTCGGTAAAAAATGGACATGTTTCACATGGACCACAAAAAAAATACATGTGAACAGCTCTAAAGATTATAATAGGCACATGTCCTATCCATAAAAACTACAGATACATTACGAACTTGGAAAAACAGATGTCTGAATAAGTCCTTATGCAAAGGATTAGAACCCCTTAGTCCCCGGAGATATTTTAATTTGGCTTCTGAAATATTTACTTGTACAGAATTGTCTGGTTTAAGATGTGACAAATTAAGTATAGGTATCCAGATACATTTTATGGCCAATTACTGTACATGCTCAAGATAAGTGCATAGATATCTATGTAAGCTCCCGGTCCATACAATAATCTTCTTCCTCCGTAATTTTACTTCTTTAACCTCACTGATGAGCAAGAGATTGGTCAGGTTGAATTTCAACTCTTCTGACTTTCCCTGAGATAGGAAGAGCCACAAACCTTCTATCATTTCCAGAAATAATATGGTCGAAGCCAACATACGTGTTATTGGTGGAGATGAAGGGGTTGTCCAGTGAAAACAAGTTATGACTTTTCCTTAGGAACGGTAATATCTTCCTGATCAGTGGATGTCCCACCACTGGGATGCATAACAATTGAAAAATTATGTGATTTTGGAACCTTTTTCTTAAGTTAAAATATGGAGCAATATTTTTGATGCCCTCCCGCTGCTCTAATAATTATTTTTTAGAGCTACTGTAAAAAGGCAGTGTGCATCGCTCGGCAGCCGTATAAGGAATAGGAAGTGGTAGAACATGTGCAGGGCTGCTCCATTCTGAACAAGGAATTGAGCCAATTTCAAAACAAATTGCTTTTAATAAACTTATTCATCCAGTACCTGCGATACATGCAACCTTGCTGGCAACGCTTGGACTCCATTGCCGATACTTCTCTTACACTAAGTTCTGCCAATAGGTTCAGGTCCCAGTGGTAGGACTCCCAACGATTCACAAGTTATCACTTCTCTTGTGAATATGTGATAGCTTGTTTGCATCAGAAAACCCATTAAAGGAAAGATACTGGTTGTCCGACAGCCAATTATGTCTGACTGACTTAGACAAGTCATCTAGGATCGGTTAAAAATTGATGCGTAGACAATGCTTTAAACATTACTTATCTGTAGAAGCCTCTTCTGCTCCAGCACCTTTTCCTCTACGGTTGTCTTTGTTTACAGTGTTGTAATGTTCTGTCTACAATTCTTGACTGATTTGAGATTGGTTGCGGAAGTCACATGTTTTAGACCGGATGATACCATTGGGTGGCTGGGGTATTACAAAGTAATGGTTATTTTGTCATTTTAAAATATTACTTGGACAAAAGTTGGTCAATCGTTGACAAACCCCAATCCATATAGCCATAGAAAAACATTGAGGCAAGTACAAGGTATTAACTATGTTTACATGTCTCTATTTTCCTATGGACTCTCAAATTGGTGTTTAGGTGAAGACCATCGATGTCAATTGTTTAATACGTGCAACACAAATTGCATACACACATGAATATATACACTGTACATATAATATAGGATATATAATGAGCTAAAGCATGTTGTCCATAAATGTGAATTACGCTATTGGAGTGGAACATGGTAATTACATTTCTAACGTAGGATGACTTTCTCCCTGCATGCTTTCATATTTGTGTTTTCTGAGAAACAACATCTATCTTCCAAGATATGAAGGCTGAATAGAAATGTGTGTTATTGCTTGTTTGGATCATTATGAGCTGAAATATATCAAACTCCAGATTTGCTAAGCAAACCAATCTTCTTTGCCTTATTCTTTTTCAGTTCGGAAATAATAACAGCTACATGAATATGGCAGAAGCCAATAATGCATTTCTTGCTGCAAATGAGGTAGGTGTACTTTTATCTCTTCTCATATACATCTGTTTGCTTAGATAATTTAGCAGACGGGGGATAAATAAGATTGAAACTCTGCATCTGAATGTGTTTCATGAAGCACAAAATAAAGACTTTAATGAGAAAGAAAATAACCTGACAGTACTACATTACCACTCAATTTAGCTGGCCATAAGGCAGTTGCGCCTGTAGCATGGCAATGCCGGAGACACATGTCTAATGGGAAATCAAGCATATAGAGAGGGGCGGGTGTTTTGGCAAACATATACTACACATATGGATTTTTAAGAAAATTCAATGGTCTCAACTAGAGATAAGCAGATTGATTCAAGTGGAATTAAATTCTCAAATTTTACGAGAATTTGTATTTTCGAGAGTACGTTTTTTGTAATTCACTCACACTAACTCCGCAAAATGGAAGTAGAATTGAATTATCCTCGAATTTGAACAAAAATGTATTTTCCAGAATACGTTTGATGTAATTTGGGGGCTAGATGTGGCCGCTGTGTTGCTGAGCCACAGATAGGAAACTATTGAAAAAAATATATCATCTCACCGATGCCAACTGTCTCTGCATTCCACCATCCGATCCCCTACTTGTCTATTCCTATTTTACCATCGTATACATCCTCTTCGGCCTCTTAATTCCAAGTAGGGACTTCTAGCATGACTATACTCTTCACCTTCCTATGCAATGTGTCATCAGAGGACTAGTAAAGCTAGAAATCCTGGCCTGAAGTAACGAGGCCCAAACAGGATGCAAACGATGGTGGAAGAAGAAAAAAGAAAAAGCACGTAGTAGTGCAGGTGGACTGCAAGGATGGAGGGACAGGTGAGTAATGAGGTGAGCATTATTATTTTTTCCTTTTTTACATCCTTCGTTTAGGTTTCTCAAGAGACCCAAGAGCATAACAATGAACATTCAATTTCATCAAATAAGTTTGCTTGACATTGAATTTCCCTGTAAAATTTGCGTGATTTGCTGAATGTGAGTTCGCTCATCTCTAGTCTCCAGACATTTTTTGTCATACAAAATATTTTTTTGCATTTTTATCAGGAAAAACTGCTATTATTAGGAGAAGCTGCATAAATATAACTGTCTATCTGGTCACTATAGACTCTGTCTATCTAAAGAATTAGCCACTCCTGAATAAAAAAAATAAACTAATAAATAAAAACAGCCCAGCTTGGTGTAAAATTGTAAAAATAATAAAGCTAATTTATCAAGTGTTCGATGAATTTGGCACATCCTTTAGTGTTATGTTTGGGTAGCTGAGGAGAAAAAGCAAAAACAGTAATACACCAGAGAGGCTGGAACCTATTGGATTGCAGTAAACTGAACTAACCACACAACTAGAGGTAGCCATGGAGCGTTCCTACGTTGATCCTAGACGCCTCGTCACAGCCTGAGAGATAACTACACCTAAAGGCAGAAAGATGAAAGCTATCTGCCCCAGAGCAGATCCCCAAAGAAAATAGGAAGCCCCCAAACATGTAATGGCGGTTAGACAAGAAGAAGCACGGACACAGACAGAAAATAGAATGAGCAAACGCTGGGGCCCAATCTGTCTAGACAGAAAAGTACAGGAAAGGATTCTTACTGCAATCCAAAAAAACCCCTAAAAAATACCAACACTTCTGATTGCAAAAACACCTGAGATCACACGATCTCTACCACCTAAATCAGATCTCTGGTCTAACAAAACTAAGCCGCAGCCACTGAAAAAACAGGAAAAAGCAAATGAACAAATAACAGTGGCTTCAGATAAACTGAGAGGAGCACAGGCCCCCAGGAGGGGACCCGGCTGACCTCCACAGAAGTGCAGGGAACTATGCAAAAAGCAAGCACAAAAATAAAAGCAGAAAATATCTTTTCTGAAGCAGAAGATGCAGGCAAGACTCAGCAAACTTCCAAATGAACCAGGAACCACAATTGAGACAAGAACAATTGATCACCGGTGACCATCATGGGAGGGAACCTCCCTTATATTAGTCCAGTTCGTGATCCCCGATTGCCATTCCTCGCTGTGAGGTTCAGTACTGTCTGCAACCACCAGAGGGAGCCTCTGCTCAGAAACCATCTCCAGCACATTCATAACACTTTAGACCTGTAAAGTATGTTAGCACCGCTTTTTAGTTGACTTATTTTGTGCTGGAAACTGGCATTAAAGTCTTGGGAATGATGGCGCATTTTGCCCACTTTCTAGTGAGTCCACCCCATTTTATGGCATATTTGGTATTACAAATCTCTACTAATATCCAATCCCCTACCAATTTGGTAGCTCAGTGGTTTTCCAGGTACTCGGTTAGTTCAGTGGTCCTCCAAGTACTCTGGTTTCCTCCCACACTCCAAAAAACATATTGATAAGGAATATAGATTGTAAGCCCCAATGGGGATAGTGATGAAAATGTCTGTAAAGCGCTGCAGAATTAATGGCGCTATATAAGTGAGTAAAATAAATTCCTGGTGCTCCTCTCATAGCACTACATGACTCTCTGTGCTCCCTCTTCCAACTGTAGCCAGTCACTGCCCTGTAGACTCGTTCTTGTTTTACAAAATGCTGGACACCCCTATAGTGAGTGTTGCAATGTCCATATGCCATCCTTTCCAGAAGAGGAATTTTAGAGACTGGGGACTTGTGCAGTTCTAGAAGAATAGTAATGGGGATTGTAAGGTGAGTATAATGCAGAGCTGTTTTTTCTTTAATAGATGTGAATAACCTCTTCAACCTAAAAAAATTGTCTCATTACCCTGGTGGCACTTTTAACAGGTTTGACTGTGCACTCAGTTTTATGTCTGAATTCTATTTGTTTGACTATCACATATGGCAAATTTTTGACTTGTTTCTGGAAATTCTTCTAATATGTTAATGTCCCCTTTCATGCCAAATACAGTAGATGTGCTGATCAATAGGACTATTTCAAAATTAGAATTCCAGTCACTCGTTCCATCTTTCCTATGACCATCCAGACTCGCTTAGATAATCAAATAATGTTTGGCATGGGGCCCACCATTTATTTGTGATAATGAACACAGAACCCCATCTGTAAAGATAACATAATGTTTCATTCTGTAGAATTTCTTCCTACATTTGAATCGAGCATTGATGAAAAGTCCGCTACTAGCAGCTGTTAAGAGACAATTTAATTCCAGCTGTGATAATTCACCGTGGCAGACATAGGCTGTTATATGTTGATACAACAACCTCTCTACATTTGCATTTTTATCAAAAGGAACAAATGTTTTCAACATTTCCGTACAGATGGCATTCAGCCATCTACACCCTAGTTAATGTATTTCTCTTCTATATAGCATTTTTTTAAATTTAAAAGCATAAACATTTAAATGTATTTTATATGCCCTAATCATAAGAAAATGATGATAGATGAACCTTTTGGTTTATATCTAAGAACATTTTTGAATTACGGAGATTTGAATTGTGCAATTTCTATTTTTTACTTTTTCTTTCTCTGATTTTAATCTGATTATTACAGTGTGCAGGATTATCGTAGATAGCAATTTTACTGTGTTTGTAATTATATCAATGCTTTCTTTGTGCAGAAGCAGCAGTGGACTGATGAATGTTTTAAGGTACTCTTTGTTTCATATTTTTTTCTTGTTGCATTTATGTAATTTACAAAATTACCATCATTAAATTTTATATTCAGTTACTAACATATTGGCTTTTTCATCTAAGTGAATAGTAAAATGTTTGAATTTAGAATTGACTCTAAGAGCTTTTACACGGTTGTGTACAGTGTTCATATTACTTATGGTGTATTGAACATTACATGTCTTATGTCTGATCACAAATTGCAAATAACTAAAATATTTATTTTGCAATATCTTTGTTATCTCTCAGACATATCGTGCAGAGCTTGTAAACATATTAGTCAAGTCCGCTAAAAAACATCTAAAGGGTTCTCCTAAACCAAGTGGGCATCAGTTATACCTCTACATTCCATCACACACTCTTTAAACCATTTCTATTAGAGGTTATGGAGAAAAAAATGGGTTTTCCGTAGAGATGAGCGAACATTGTCGTCTCTCTCCTTATTCGGCAAGCTATAGCGCTTACCGAATAAGCTGCTTCGGGAACCTGGATACCTGGAGCACTCCCGATAATCAACTATTTGGCACCGCAGCTGCATGTGTTGCGGCCGTGTGACAGTCACAACACACAGGCTCTCCATGCATGTATTGTGAGGCCGGGATCACACATGAGACAAAAACGTCCGTCGCTCGCATGTGAAATCCCAGCTCTGGCGCCGGCACTCGGAAGTGGAGTGCACGGCTGCATGTAGTTATATGCAGCCGCTCGCTCCACTCCCAAGTGCCAGAGCTGGGATTTCACATGCGAGCGTCGGATGTTTTCGTCGCATGTGTGATCCCGGCCTGACTGTTATACAGCCACGACACTTGCAGCTGCGGCGTCGATCAGCTGATTAACGGAAGTGCTCCGGGTATCCGTGTTACTGATGCAGCTTGTTTAGTAAGCGCTATAGCTTGCCGAATAAGGAGGGAGCCAGCGATGTTCACTCATCTATAGTTTCCAGTAGAGATGAGCAGATCGGTACACGCAACCTCTTATATACGGTCCATGTCCGTGCTCTTCGACCATTGACAGGGGCTAAAAAAATTCCCTTATCCTTTGGGATCCTAGACTTGGCTTACAATTAGACGGACTGGTTAAACATCACCTGTGCCATACACACCGCACAGATAATGTCACACCAGGCTGACGAATTGAATGCCACAATGGAGGACCCACATGTTCAGAAAATTAGTGCAGCTCTTATCTATGAAGTTGGTCAGGGCTGTGCGAAGCAATCCACTCATCTCTAGTCATCAATGGGTATGCTGACTATGAGCTGTGAAAACTGTAAGTGTCCATAGAATTTAAATAAGTGTCTACCGAATGCATGTTTGGCCAATGGCTCAGTTTCTTGATTCCCTTTATATATACCCTCTCAACTCTTTCAAGTGATTAGGTATTTTCAGTGGGGAAAGGGCAATTGCCTACTGCCAGACAGCTCTAGATGTGGCTTAGGGTTACTTACTGTAAGAACACAAAGATCAGTCTTTGAAATTCAAGTAGACCAATCCTTTTTCTACTTACCATATCTGTCAGGAGAAATTCAGCTGGCCCCCATACACATGGAGATTTTCAGATGATCCCGGTGATAATAAGTCCATTCATTTGACTTTTTTCTACTCTATATGGAGGCCTTATATGGTTAAACTTAGTTTCACCAAATTTATTTACTAGTACATAATTAGAATATGTTGGGCAAAACAAATTGTTTCTCTATCAATGCTTCAACTACATAATAAAGCGCCATATAATACTAAATATAGAACAATAAAGTGTTCACAGTATTTTGATCCAAGATTTGATAACATAATGCTATCTCCCTGATTCATCGGTTTGCACCAGAATTCTGGTTTAAAACTTTCAAATGTTGCAGTCTTGTTCAAAACGATTGATTTACACAAAAATGTAGCGACATTTATACTTTTACACCAGCTCTGCCAACTTTTTAAAATGCATAGTGGAGCTTAACAGGGAGAGGAGTGTCTGAGAGCAGACTACAAATTTATCATACTCTACTCCAAAATAATGGCGCAAATTATGTCAGAAATGTACTTCAGTAGTAGGAGTACATTTTTAATGATGGCACAAAACAGCTAATTACTCTTCCTAAATACATTGAGAGGAGCCTCTTAGTCTCATAGCTCCTTTGCACACTTTAGGGCTCATTCATGCATCTGTGAAAATCGGTTCAAGTACAGATCACAATGTACGGACTTGCCACCGCTCTCCTTAGAGCATCACAGTTTCATAGATATATATATGAAGCTATCACGCTCAGATTGGGAGACCTGAGGGCAATCGGTACATTGCGGTCCATGCTCGGAGCGATTTGCACGGACGTCTACATGAGCCCTAAGGCCGGGATCACACATGCGAGGAAATCGTCCGACGCTCGCATGTGAAATCCCAGCTCTGGCGCCAGCACTCGGGAGTGGAGTGCGCGGCTGTATGTATTTCTATGCAGCCGCTTGCTCCACTCCCGAGTGCCGGCGCCAGAGCTGGGATTTCACATGCGAGCGTCGGACAATATCCTCGCATGTGTGATCCCGGCCTTACTCTAACAAACCCTGCAAGACTAGTGTAAAACTCAAGTCTTGTTGATCCAGGGCCCAAATATTCAACATATCTGAAGGTAAAACTACTATTATTATGACTAGCAGTTTTCCGTGGGATGGGAAAGCAGCAAACAACAATTCTCTTGTGTGTTTTTTGAAACTTTGTATGCTTTGACCACTCCTTGTGCATCAGTTTTGTCTGTAGAATCAATCTAAACTACTTACTGTGTGTGTTTTATGTTTCTGCATGTTTATGTTTGTTCATACTTTTTTTTTTTTATAATTTTGGACTTTCAAGCATGTTGGACAACAGTACATTTTGGAAATGTGCACTGTAATTCATACTATTAGTTTAAATATTGCTTGGTGCTAGATGTAGGGTCTATTAAGTACTAGATAAATACAATTTTAATTTTTGGTAAATCCTATTAATCTATTTAAAATTTTAATAATTTGCTAATGTCACAACTGAGTGATTGCTATTATTTTAAAAAAACATAATAATATATTACTATTAGGTAAAGTTGGGTGAATTTGTTTAAGCAGAATAAAATTCTTCTCGAATTTTACTAAATTCATATTCTTCAAAATTGCTGATTTGCTAAACTGTGAGGGCGAACTAAAGGTTTAAACAAAAAAAATGAAAAATGAATGCATATCTCAATTCTCAGCTCTCCAGCCACCTGTACTGCTCGCTGTCGCCCATATGGCCCTTTGTTATTTTGTTGCTGCCACCCATTGTAACACCAAGCATCTTCACGTTAGTTGGAGATTTCCAGCCATGACTTAGTCCAAGACATTCTGACAGAGTGTACTTCGTAAGGTTGTGGCTTACATTGATGATATCGCTGCTCCCTTATAGTGAGCATGTGCAGAGATATACCATGCCAAGTCGCTGTCCGAAGTTCCAGCCTAGGGTAAAGATGCTCGGAGTATTAGCACGCAGAGGTATTATGAAGAGGCGCTGAGGGCTGTATGGGGGACTGTGAGCAGTGGAGGTGAATATATGATTGTTTTTTATTTTTTTCATTTACCTTATGTTTTTTTTTTTACGGAGACTCATGTTATGGGCACTAAATTTGCAGAGAATGAATTTGCTGGGAATTGAATTTCCCTTTGGTTTTACCAATTTGAATCTCATCCGATCTGATTATTTTTGTACATTAATTTCCAACTCTTTAGTAATTTTAGTAGCTCTTTTTCAAACGGGAAACTCCACTCAATCAAAACCAAAAAAAATGGTTATGATTGTGTAGTAACTCACTTGGAAAAATAGATAACAGACTAAAAACTGCAGCTTACCCTGCCGGTTCCTATACAGAGTGGAGATCCTGACTCCATAGTCCCTAGTGGTTCCTGCATAAGCTGAGCTGGCCCTAACCAAAGAGTAGACAATGGCAACTTGGACCAAAGGCTGAAAGGCTGTCGAGCGCTTCACGATCCTCCTAAAGAACTAGAGGGCAGAGCAGAGTGCAATTACTTACAGGATGAAAAGTATTCTGAAGTAGAAAATGATCCAAGAGTACGTAAAAACAAGCCACAAAATACAAAATAAGGGATTAATTATATACTGTTAGAGAATTTACCGCCTACTTCCTAAAAAGAAACAGAATATAGGCGTTCAGTAAAAAGATAAACAGCAGAGAGAGAAACCCTAGCTGATCTTTCACAGTATGGCTGGTCATCTAAATTATACTATTAATAGCAGGGAATACCAGCAGGGGGAAATTCTATAAAGCTGCACCCGAAAGGTGACAGGGCAGACAACTGATTAAATGAGAGCACCTGTTACCCTAAAAAGACTGAAGCAAGGATAACAGAAACTAAACACCTAGAGAAAAGATGTATCCTGTGTGGTTCGGCAGACGGAGAAGCCATCCTCAAAACACAGGCACAAGGGTTTGAACCAAGACGCATGACAAATATTTTGTTATTGAAGATATTATATAGTGTCCTCTCATGGTAACAGCTGAAAGCATAACAAGCAGTTGCACCTCCACCTACATTACCACCAATCTCTCTAGCACCGTAAATATTTATTGAAATAATATTTCTAAGGTTTAATTACAGTGATAATGAAAACAAGTTAAAACGTCACATAACAAGAATGAGTGTTTACCCACATTGTTAATGTGATGTGTTAGATTTCATTAAGCAGTAATGGTGTAGCAAATGAGTCACAAATTACTGTTGCATCTGTTAGAAGACCACATTAGTGCCAAATAACTGCAAATGCAGCCATTGGCTTATGTTCATTAGCCAATTGCTTCTGATCATGGCCAATCTATCTGCGGTGGATGAGAGATTTGGAGTTTCTATGATGTGAAAAGTGACAGTTTTTTGTCTAAGCAAAAATAAAAAATACATAAATAAATCTACACCCCAGTGCACTGGCTTCAGTATAAATTGTGCTTTGCATCAAAAGTGATTATTTGAGCTTCAACAGTCTATCCCAATAGCATCTTCCTATAGAATTTCAGGGCTCATCACTCCTGACTTCTAATGACAGCTGACAGGTTGTATATGCAAGCAAAAGGATTTTTTTGCTTTTTTGGCCACAGTATACCTCCCTCATACAGCTTGCGGTTATTAATTTCTATCATCATTAACAGTTTGAAGAATGACCAAGTATTGCAGGCAGCTAATGAGCTCATTCCTTAGAATGCATCTTTTTTTTTTTTTCATTTTTCTTTTTCTCCTATTAACCAGAATGCAAAACTCTCACATAATATCTTATGTTTACTGCACAATGGCGGAATAATTATGTTTTATTATAGTTAGAAGACATGTAATGAGGACTGTATCTGTCATCTGTGCTGCCCTACATCATTATTAAGCATATTGTACCCACTGATCTTAGAGTGGTCAGGGTGCTCATTTTAATTTTTAACAATATATTAGTTTGAATAATGACTTATTTTTCATACTTTATATTTTTGTCTTGAACTATTTTAATTTATAATTTTAATTTTTTTTTAATAATTTTATTTTTTGCACTTTTTTCTGTTTTTACACTTTAGTTACATTTTTAATAATCTAATATTTCTGTTAAGCTGTTAATAATACTATTTTTGTTGAATTGATTTTAGACGTAGATCTAGAACTTGATTTAGATTTAGAAGTAATATTTTATTTGTACATAAAAACATGCTTAAATCCATGTAATATATGTCCCTGTATATATACAGCTCTGGCAAAAATTAAGAGACCACCACATCAAAACCCTGTCATGGGCAGCCCATACTCTAGACCTGAACCGTATTGAAAACCTCTGGAATGTGATCAAGAGGATGATGGATAGTCACAAGCCATCAAACAAAGAACTGCTTACATTTTTGCGCTAGGAACAGTGTGAAAGACTAGTGGCAAGCATGCCAACATGCATGAAAGCTGTGATTAAAAATCATGGTTATTCCACAAAATATTGATTTCTGAACTCTTCCTGAGTTAAAACATTAGTATTGTTGATTCTAAATGATTATGAACTTGTTTTCTTTGCATTATTTGAGGTCTGAAAGTACTGTTTTGTTTTGTTTTTTTTAAATTTTGACTATTTTTCTTTGTCAGAAAAAAAATACAAAATGTATTGCTTGGAAATTTAGTGACATGTTGTCAGAAGTTTATAGACTAAAAGAGCAATTTATATTTTACTCAAAAAATATACCTATAAAGAGAAAAATCAGACGAACTGAACATTTGAAAGTGGTCTCTTAATTTTTAAAAGAGCTGTAGATCCAGGGGGTAATGCTTCTCCATTTGGAGAGTGACATGTCAATTTTGACATGCCAAGGTGAGGAGATTTTTAAGCACAAAGCTCCTCTGGAAAATATGCAAATTGTCTCTTCAGAGACGAAGAGGGCGAGTACTCAGTGCCACCTATAGGAAATAGAAATCTTTTTAGGATTTAGACTTTTAGAATTGCTACTTGCTATAGCTGGCACTAGAGTTCTATTCCTCTCTGAAGAGACAATTCCTGTATACATAAACATACGAAATAAAAAGGCAATACAAATTCCAAACAATGGCTTATGAGCTCACCTGTAACCCCTCTTGACCACCAATATGTATTTTTACTGACCAGAGATATAAGTGAATAGCATACTCCAACGGATGAAAACAGGGTGAAAACGCAGCAGCTATACGCTATAGTGGACACCCTACTGCATCAGCCACTATCACTTTTGACCATGTCCGTTTAACCTCTTAGATGCTGCTGTCAATAGTGACTACGGCATCTAGATGGTTAACAGAGTGTGTGAGCTTCGTCTTTAACCCATTGGTGCTGAAACCATGATTGTGTAGTTGTGAAGGTGAAATAACATTTTTATTTCCTGTCATGCCACTTCAAATTATTTCCTGAAAAGCACCTGAATTGATAAATTACCTGACAGCATTTTTGAGTATGTTGAGGGGCATTGTTCTTAAAATTTTATCACTTGTTGAGGGGTTTCCAGTATGTAGGTCCCCTCAAATCACTTCAAAACTAAATAAGTCCCTTAAAAGTAGCTTTGTAAATTTCCTTGAAAAACTGGTGTATATATATATATATATATATATATATATATATATATATATATATAAAATGTTCTTCTAACATTATAGCAAAATAAAAATTCCTTTGACAAATAGTGTTTATGTAGGGTAAACATATGGAAAAAATGTTATTTATTAACTAGTTTGTGAGGTGTTACTATCTGGATTAAAGGGATGACCGTTCAAAGTTTGAAAATTTCAATTTTTTAAATCAAATTTCTGATATTCTTTTAAATAAACACAAAACATATTGATCCAAATTTACCATTAGCATAAAGACTAATGTCACAAAAAAGCCTCAAAATCATTGGGATATGTTGATATAGGAAAGATGTGTATCTTCGTACCGTGTTAGCCAGTAGATAAATAAATATTTTTCTATTGGGATATGTTGAAGCATTCCAGAGTTATTGCCAAATAAAGTGACAGTTCAGATTTGAAATATTTGGCTTTTTCACTGAGGAATTAAATAAAAAAGACTTATTTACACACACACAAAACATGCTCAAATGCAATTAAACCAGGATATACTTCATCTACCGTTGAGCGAAAGTGTTTGCTACTCGAGTTTGCATCGGATGCTCTGGTATGTGCCGAGTATCGCGGGTGCTCGAGTGACATGCTCAAGTCCCCGCCCATTTCACTGAAATTTAAACATGTGGGGATTGCCGGCTATTCACAGGCAATCACTGCATGTTTTTTGGCTGCCTTACAGCCGTGAAGCTTGCGGAGTGGGGACTCGAGCATGTCTCTCGAGCACCAGATGCAAGTTTGATTAGCGAGCGCTTTCGATCATCAATAACATCATCCTAACAAACGGATAACCAAAAGCATGACATTTTCTAAATCTTGGTTATTATCGTACTGTTTGTACTCTAAAATTCAAAATTCTTTCCTTTAGAAATTGTGATTGCAAGTTACAATTTTCACCTTGTCTTTGTTTAGTACAAATCACAGCAAACCTCAATGTTTGCGTCAGATTCTATTGTAAATTGGAGTATGAATATGTCTAAATTTATAGAGCATGAGTATTCTAAGCTATTTTTTGCTGCGGTTAGCTATCAATAAATGGGCCATTTGATATGCACTAGACCTAATGTATCTGTTGCTGAAACAAACAAAGACAGATGTTGCTAATTAAGCACACATTAAAACACTGTTAATACTGGTAGACTATTCCAGCAGTATGATAATTGCACTTAAATCTTTGATCAAGAAGATCTGTTTCTGCTGAGATTTCAAAATTTACAGAACAAAGATTTATCTTCGAATTAACAGCTTACGTGTAAAAATGCTGCATAACATCACTGGGTATGAGGGTGTATATCTACGTCTAGTTATACAATGGGAACATATAGGCACTGCATAAATTATTTTCCCTTTCACTCACTAGATGATGTGTTCTCCGTGTATGTGGCTATACTGTATACACGAGGGGTACCCCAAAAAAATGAGAATTATTTATTTTTCAAATTAACATCTTGAAAACAATATTATCCTTCAAAATACTGTCCATTGGATTAGTAATATAATTTATTATTATAGCGCCATTTATTCCATGGCACTTTACATGTGAGGAGGGGTATACATAATAAACAAGTACAGTAATCTTAACAGTACAAGTCACGACTGGTACAGAAGGAGAGAGGACCCTGCCCATGAGGGATCACAATTTTCAAGAGATGGGTGAGGATACAGTAGGTAAGGGTAGATGGTATACTCTTGTCCCAACGTTTTTTCCACTGTTTTTAACATTTGTTTTATTTTTCTGAACTAATGTTGTTAAGTAGAGATGAGCGAATTTGTTCGGATTTGGTTCCGAATACGATCGGAATCGAATATTGTTTTTGCAATACTCGTCGAACGTCATTAGAGTCAATGAGAGTAGAAATTACCAAATATGTTCAGAACCGATCATAAGACAAACATTCGGCACGAATAGTGTTTGAATATGTCAAAATCAGATTCGGGAATAAAATCCCAACAAATTCGCACATCTTTATTGTTAAGTGCCTCCAGCTATTTTTTCTTAACCTCTTCTATGTCCTGAAAAACCTAAAGGGAAAAGGTTTTCAGGATGTAGGAGTGGTAAAGACAAAATAGCTGGAGACACTTAACAGCATTAGTTCAGAAGAGTTTTAAAAAATGTTTCAAACATTGGGACAAGTGCATATCGACTAATGGACAGTATTATGAAGGAAAGTCACGTTTTCAAGATGTTATCTTGAATAAAAAAATGTTTTTTGGATGCCCCTCATGGCTATATAAACGAGAGGGTACCTTCAGAAAACGAGAATACATAATATAATGTAAGGCGTATCTTTTTTTCTATGGCTTGATAAAGGCCCTGCACGACCAAAATGTTGTGATTTCTTTTTTTTTGTACTATTAAAATTACCAAAAGGAGGATGTCTGGTCCCCTGGTTCATGGATTTCTCTGTAATGTAATATTACCATACAAAAAGAAGCCAAATTCAGTTAGTTGAAAGAGATATTATGTGGAGCATAACTTGATCACATGATACACCAAGAAAAATATACAATGTGATGTCACATAGTTGACGTTATGATATCACACAACACAATATTAGATTACACAGTTTCTTTGATATTCTTTTTAAGTCTTTTTACATGGAATTGGGTGGACATGGTTTTAATAGCTCAGTAATACAGTATCTAATACTGTTGCCTGTCCAAAATGGAATAATTGCATTTAATAATACTGATATTGAATTTATGTATTTTTTTGGGTACCCTTTTATATATTTAGAAAATTAATAACTAGTAATTAAAATCAGGTAAAAGTCAGCTTACCGGTATCTGAAAATTCCCCTGGCCGACCAACGCCCAGCTCGGATCGTGGTGAGCAGTCACAATGATCAATGAAGCTGAAGGAGGAGTGATCCAGCTCGAGATGGAGGTGGCTAAAAGTCTTTTATTGAACAACCTTTAAAATTTCCCAAAATATACATAGCAAGCACCGGGCACACCAGTGAATGAGATCAACGTGTTTCAACTTTACGTCTTACGTCTTTAAAGGTTGTTCAATAAAAGACTTGTAAAGTTTTTGCCACCTCCGTCTCAAGCTGGATCACTCCTCCTTCTGCTTTAGTAATTAAAATGGTTGTGTTTATGCATAAGGAGGAAAATGAAGAATGTTTGAAACCTAAAGTAATTAAAAAAGAAAAAGTAACATACCAAAAAAAATCAGCTAATATTTACCATGAAAAATGATACACTGTGGTAGGTTAGAGAAGAATCTTAAACTGGTTGTCCAGTCCTGTGGTGAAAGCCTACATTCACTGTATGTGACTGCAGTGATTTGCTTACTTCTGGCCACATTTGGACTGGATGTGCTTTGCCTTGCTCAGTACAAGTGAATTGAGCACTACTGAGATTGTCTAGTTGACACTTACCCATGTTTTCACCAGCACTGGAGAACCTTGACAGCATGCGATGTGTTTTGTAATGATTCAGACATTTTTAATCACAGAGTGACTGCAGACTTTCATCAGAAGACCAAACTTTATGTCTATGGGACTGGTTGAACATTTAATATGTATAGGGCCTCCTGACTCTCCCTGACAAATAATATTGGTCGAGAAAAGGAACAGGAATTTCAAAGGTCAACCCTTTTGTTTTCAGGAGAGATAAACCACCATCAAAGTTGTCTAGCAGTGGCATTTTTATCTTTTCCCTTGAAATCACATGAATGCCCGGCTGAGCCAAGTGATCATGCATATGGGGAATCCAAGAAATTTTACAGGGAAATTAGATTTGTAGTTAAGTTATTCTCTATGAGTTGAATGTTCCTTATTTCGAAGACCTCAGAGCATAATAAGTATAGAATGTAAAAAAAAAACACCACCTCACTGTCCACCTATTTTGCTACCTGGTCCTCAGCACTTTTTTTCTTCTGCAATTTTACTCATTCTATTCAGCTTCCATCACTCAAGACCTTGACTTCCAGCATGACAAGGCCTCTGAATGACATCACTGTGCCTTGGGCCATAACTTAGTGTTGTGTGTTGCAACATTGTGATATCATAACAATTTCCTCAAAGGCATGGCACACCATGACAGCCAAGATTTTGGCCAGCTGGAAGATGGTGGAAGAGAATTGGAAGAAAGGGAAGAGAAAATCCTCCTAGGAGTAGAAGGCAGGCTATGGGGACAGGGGAACAGTAAAGCATAGAGGAGAAATATATATATATATATATATATATATATATATATATATTTGCCTGGGCTTCTATGGTTCAGCAAAATAGTGGATGGCAGCTCACCACCTTTTTGCTAAATTCGCATGGAGCAATTTTCAAAAAATCTTTTTCTAGAGAATACGAAATTTTCACTCAAATAAATTCGCTCACCTCTGCTGTCTGTCATACAAGTTTTGGCTGACAGCTCTCTCAATTGTATGGCTGGCTTTAGAATGGGAAGATGTTTTAAAGACCAAGACTTATTCTATGAATTGCCTATAATTGACATTTAAGTTGTCCTAGAGATTATATCATCTTCCAGCAATCATTTATACTAATACAAATTAATATCTAACAAAAACATAATAGTTTTGCTTGTTATGTTACTATTATATGCCAAAAGTTACAACCTATTAGATGGCTAACTGAAAAGATGGTAACAAATTGCAAGCTTTCGAGACTACTCAGGTCTCTTCATCAGGCTGAACTAATACAAAATCTGAAGAATCACATATTTATACACAAAAACACAGAAAAAATGCAATAGGTAAGACAAGTGACGTGAAGCAGAATAGTCATTATGGCAGAGGGATGAGCATAAATATTGGAACAGTTCATAGATAAGGAGAGAAAGTTTTATACCCTCTGATTGGGGTCTGGTAATGTTTTGTGATGTTTTCACAGGGTATTTGGAGTAAATTCCTTAATTGATGTAATAGGCCATAAAACCATGTGACAGGTTCATTCCAGCATTAAGAGTGTCAAAGGTCACCATCAATTTGTATTCGCAAATTCTTCTCTGTCTCTGAGATGTGAATCTGCTTCTTAGTACCAGTATTTTCATATCTGACATGCTATGATCAGGGGAGCAAAAATGTTTTGCCACAGGTAGATCCATTCTTTTTTCTCTTATTGCGTGGACAGAGACAGAGAAGAATTTGCGAATACAAATAATGGATCTACCTGTGGCAAAACATTTTTGCTCCCCTGATCATAGCATGTCAGATATGAAAATACTGGTACTAAGAAGCAGATTCACATCTCAGAGACAGAGAAGAATTTGCAAATACAAATTGATGGTGACCTTTGACACTCTTAATGCTGGAATGAACCTGTCACATGGTTTTATGGCCTATTACATCAATTAAGGAATTTACTCCAAATACCCTGTGAAAACATCACAAAACATTACCAGACCCCAATCAGAGGGTAATAAAACTTTCTCCTTATCTATGAACTGTTCCAATATTTATGCTCATCCCTCTGCCATAATGACTATTCTGCTTCACGTCACTTGTCTTACCTATTGCATTTTTTCTGTGTTTTTGTGTATAAATATGTGATTCTTCAGATTTTGTATTAGTTCAGCCTGATGAAGAGACCTGAGTAGTCTCGAAAGCTTGCAATTTGTTACCATCTTTTCAGTTAGCCATTAAAAGGTATCAACCACTGAGGACTCTCAACTCTAAATATTTTTCTATCTACTGGCTAACACGGTACAAAGATATACATCTTTACTGTAACCTATTAGATGACACTTATCTACTTCTTGCTTTACAGACGTTCCACACTCCGAGTCTTGGTGATGAAGAATTTGAGATACCTCCTATCACCCCACCTCCGGAGACCGACCCTTCTCTTGGCATGACTGATGTTCTTCTCCCATTTCAAATGATGGGTGAAGCTTTGGCCGCCCATGGAAGTGAATTTACACCTCAGTTTCCACCTCAAAGTCTAGAGCTCCCATCTATCACCATTTCCCGTAATGCAGTAGACCAAGATCGAACATTGCACTCTAATGGGTTGACCATGGTGAGTTTCGTATAGTAAGTCAAAAAATATCACCTATGAAAGAACTTATTCACTTACTTTTAATAAGACATATAAATGAATAAATATGGTAAGTGCCAATATACTACTGATATTCTGTAGTGTTTATATAAAGAAAATGATTTAGAGGTTGATACAGATTCTACAATATTTAGAAATGGCCATGAACTCAACCCATGACATGTAGACATGTTGTGCTTCATTGCATTTTGCTTAGATTAAGATATATCACTTTATTGGTTATAAATGCGTAAGGCCTACTTTGTGTGTAGCAACATAAATATAAAGCAGATTAGTACATTTCTGCATTGGGGCATTTCAGTTTCATAAGGAGCCCCCGGGGTCTGGATTTCTACGGAGAGTTGAGAAATGAAATGAATGATAACTATAATCATTGCAGGAAAGCAACAGGATCTAATAATGGCTGGATGTGAAAATTCTAATTAAAAACAAGAACCACCGAGCTATTTACTGTTCTGTGTGAAGTAAAATGTTTGGGAAGACATGAAATTTGTGTGATTTGTGTAATATTACTACATATATTCCCTTTGTTTCCTAAGTGTGCAGCGATGTTAACAAATTGCAAGCGTGTTGACTATATCAAGCTGAGGATTATTATGAACAGAATGGTAGTTTTTCAGATCTATAGGGCCTGTGACTGTATGTATAAGGCCGGTGTCCCACTTGCAACTGCAATGAGAGGAAATAGCGCTAGTCTCTCGCCTCAATACCCGGCACTGCCCCCACTGGTTCGGACTGGAGCATTTAGCTGCATAGAAATACATGCAGCAGCACACTCCGATCCCGAGTGCCGGCGGCAGTGCCAGGTATTGAGGCTAGAGACTCGCGTGAGTTTCTCGCATTGCAGTTGCAAGTGAGACGCCGGACTAAGTAGCACATTTTATAACAGACCTTCGATTAACCAATTTAGAACATATAATGTTTATTTAAGTCCTATGTCATTTCCCTAACTTTGATGCGGACTAACACGCCATTTACGCATCTTTCCAGGCAGATGATGGCTGATTTACTCAGCCATCATGTGCCTTTTAACAGCCACAGACAGAGCAAAGCTGCTGGCGGAGCTGTCAATCTCTGACAGCGGCACTTAACATACGCCGGAAGGTGTGTGCATCATGTGTCGCAGCTTTCGTAAAAGTCTGATCTATCAAAATATGAAATAAATTAATCCGATCAGTAAACAGCGTAAAAAGAAAAGCAAAATGACAGAATTGCATCTTTTTTGGCCACAGTAACATTGCAATAAGATGAACTAAATGGTGATCAAAGCATGAAATCAACCCCAAAATAGTATCAGTAGAAAGGTCCGCTCAGGGCTCAAAAAATAAGCCATAACACAGCCCAACTATTATGAACATTGAAAATGTTACAGGTCTCGAAAAATGGCAACAAAAGCAAAATTATTTTACAAAGTTCAGAAATATTTTTTATCACTTTAACCCCTTTACTCCTGAGGGTGGTTTGCACGTTAATGACTGGGACAATTTTTACTATTCTGGCCATTGTCCCTTTATGAGGTTATAACTCTGGAACACTTCTACGGATCTTGGCGATTCTGAGACTGTTTTCTTGTGACATATTTTGCTTCATGTTAGTGGTAAAATTTCTTCGATATAACTTGCGTTTATTTATAAAAAAAATGGAAATATGACGAAAATTTTAAAAAGTTTTCAATTTTCGAACTTTGAATTTGTATGTCCTTAAATCAGAGAGTTATATCACACAAAATAGTTACTAAATAACATTTCCCACATGTCTACTTTACATCAGCACAATTTTGGAACAACAATTTTTTTGGTTAGGAAGTTATAAGGGTTAAAATTTGACCTGTGATATCTCATTTTTACAACATCACTTTTTTTAGGGACCACATCACATTTGAAGTCACTTTGAGGGGTCTATATAATAGAAAATACCCAAAAGTGACATGATTAAAAAAATTGCACTTCTCAACGTGCTCAAAACCACAAAAAAATGATCATTTAACTTTATTTTTTTTTCGTCCCATACTTGACAGGTAATGGCCAGGACCTGCCTCTAACAATTGTTAACCTGTTAAATGCTGCTGACAAACTCTGATAACGGAATTTACGATGTACCGTCAAGGTGCCCTTCGGCCCTTGTGACGTGATTGTAGGTCACTTATGGGTTGCTATGACAGCAGGAGGTGTGTTGAAGGCCTCCGTGTTTGTCACTCCCTTGAAACCCAGCCTGTGGCCATGCCTCTAAGAAGACCATGACTCATGACTCGTGCATTATACAGCGATACCACAGTATTGCTGCATACACTAAAAGTGATCAGATGATCACATGTTCTAACGGCTACAGTGAAAAATAAAAGAAAATGAAGAAAAAAAAAAGTTTAAATCGCCCTCCTTTCCCCCATTAAAAAGAAAAGTCAGAACTATGAAAATATAAAAAGAATAACTTGATCAGTAAACACCATAAAAGGAAAAAATTAAGGAGCGCTAAAAGTATGGCGATGTTTTTGGTTGCTGCAATACCACAATAAAATGCTGCAACAAGTGATCAAAATATCATGTCTATCCAAAAATGGTATCAATAAAAATGTCACCTCACCCCACAAAAAATAAGCTCTCACACAGCTCCATCAACTGAAATGTAAAATCGTTATTGATCCCAGAAAATGGCATCAGAACCCCCCAAATTTTTATTTTTTCAAACTTACGATTCTTTTTTCACCACTAAAATAATTTTAAAAAGTGGACATGTTTGGTATTTCCGTAATCGTACTGACAAGCAGAATTATATTGCAATGTCATTTTCTCATACAATGTGCATCGTAAAAGCAGAGCCCAAAAAACAATATCAGTATTGCTTTTTTTTCACAATTTCTCCCCACTTGGAATTTTTTCCCCCTTTTCCAGTACGCAGTATTAAAATGAATTTTGTCATTCAAAAGCACAACTTGTCGTGCAAAAAGCAGGCCGTCATATGTCGATGTGGACAAAAAAATAAAAAAGTTATGGCTCTCTGGGAAGAAGGTGAGAAAAAAACCTGCAAAAATGGAAATTTCCTCGTCTTGAAAGGATTACGGTACTGGGTTTACTTATTTTCCATAAGACACTCGTTTATGAGAGTGATGATAAAGTTCACATCCTAAATTTAATTTGCCAGGACAAATATTTCCTTCCCACAGGAGAATGTGTAGTAGTGTCCAACATTGGGAATATCATGAGAAAAATGTGAAAAATTGATTTATTTCTAAGGGTTTTCCAACTTCTGAAAAAAATGGGAAGCAATGTTTTAAAATAAAATACTTATATCTACTTTCCCCTGAGTCCTGCTAGTGTTTGGTTAACACCAGTCAAAATGTGACCACTGCAGTCAATCAGTTGCTTTATTTAATGCTTCTCTGTCATCACTGCTCAGTATATAAAATATGAAGTAGTCACACTATGTAGGATGTCGGCTCACTGTCAGATTCCTATCCTGGATGGTAATGCCTCGGTGGTTGCTGGATGGAGGGCATACTGTGCTAGTGACAGGTGTAATCACTTACGACTGCAGAGCTATGCAGTAGACCATGTGACGGCAGCACTGATTGGCTGCAGAGGTCTAACGCTTGTTATTTGTTAGGAAAAAAATGCAGCACGAGGAGCAAATATTGTAAAAAAGTTTTAGTTTAAAGGATTATAAAAAAAAACCGAGTTATCCTAAATCCATTGGATAAAGATAATTTGTGATCACAGGGCATCCCAAAATTGGGGCTTTTGAACCATGAAAACAGGGATATACAAGGAAAAGAGGTTTTCATTCAGCTCCTCTGCACTCACCAGTCCCATACATGATATATAGAACGGAGACCACACATGCACATCTTCGCTCCATTTAGGACTTTGTTGGAATCGGTTGGACCTCCTGTGATCAGCAAGTTGTCACCTATCCAATAAGGAATAGCTTGTTTTTTTTTGTGAGAGGCGGGAAATAACCCTTAAAGTGAACCCTCTACTGAAGACCTAAATTTTTGAGATCAGAGATATTTTTTATTGTTTCCGTGTTCAAATAAACCTTTTTCTCCTCTGTAAAATTATAAACATGTTGGAATCGGGACTTGAACACTTTTCCAAAATGCCTTTTAAAAACATTGTTCTGCTCCGCCTAGCAGAACCAAAATACATTAATACAGGCTTAGCCTTGTTATTGTACACAAACTAATGTACGTAACTAATCATTCCAGCACTTCACCTTTCTCCTGCATCTGAATGTGGAGCGTGGTAAGAACAAAAGGCAGGCGTGAATTAATTTACACCTGCCTGCGTTAATTTGCCAATTTATTATCTAGATTGCTTGGCCTTTCTGTTTGTTACACAGTTCATTAAAGTCTCCAAAATCAATATTTTGACAGCTCTTAATAAGATGTCTATCTGTTCTTACTAGAAGGGCAAATATTTATCAATAGGCTAGCAATGAATCATTAAATTAGTTATTGAACAAATTGTTTTACCTATAATGTGAAAAGGACCTCTGGAAACTATGCCTGTGTATAGCTATAGGATCTCCCAATGGGCATTGGATATTACAAAAGTGATTCACTAAAATGTGTATAGATTAGTACCAGGTATGTAAAGTGTTACATAAAGTACAATAGATATATATACTTTTTAATTGTTTTGTCCTTTATTATAGCTAGCTAGCTATTTTAAAAGTTTGTGTCAACAGACAAAAAGGACTTTTTAGAATGCACCATAATCACCATCATAAGTCACCATAGCTTAGAGTACTCATCTTTTATTTTTTTTCCAAATAGGAGGTATAACTTAAAATTCGTGGCAGAAAGGTGGTGTCCGAGTCATGAGGCTCCCACTGATCACTCAAAAAATTGCTCTGTGTATAGGCTCATAGGGGCCAAAGCATGAAAGCTTCTACACCTGTATTCTGGTGTAAAAAGCTTTGAAAAGTTGCTAAATTTTGGCACAACTGGTGACTGCACTAAAATTGTTTACTTTTGGCTTTGTACAACATTTTCACCTAGTGCCGACAAAGTGGGCTATGCTTCGGCAGAGATTAGGTTGATCGTGCTTGATGAATGTCGTTCAACAAATTCACCGGTAGGAGCTGCCGTAGGATTTGTGATGAGGCTCTCATAGAGGTGTACTCCACTTCATTCTCTTTGTTGGAATATTCAGAAGTTGTCGTTAATCTGCACTACTGGTATTAAATCCAACAATGGAGTCCAGTCGAGAGAGGGTGACAACAAGGCAGTCTATTCTCTACATGTTTCAAAGTGTCCTTACCTCTTCAGGTAAAACACAAGGTACCTGAAGAAGGAGAATTCTCCTTGAATCTTTCTAGCTCTCCTGAAGATGAAGTAAGCTTCTGCGAAATGCATGGAGAATAAACTGCATTCTTACCCTTCTCTCGATAGGACTACTTTGATATATGTAACCAGCAGATTGTCCACAACTTCCGAATGCTCTAATGTTACATTGATTTGCCAACTGCTGTAGCTGCACCACCTGGGATCCTTATTTGATAACTTTTACAGTGTTGTGTCTCACACAACCGCATCAGGTGAATGAGACCGCCTTTTGCCTAAACACTGTAATTTGAATAATGCCCTATAGTGCTCTTACTGTACCCCCAGCCAACTTCTAACAATACTCCTCTTTGTGAATCAAGAGCTTCTGACTCCAGCACATCTCATCATCACGACAGTCATGTCCATCTACTTTCAATTGAGGCTTTTTAAGAAATTGGTGGAGGTCTCCGAATCCAAACCTCACTGATCTTCTACCAATTTTAATTTTAGGTATACTTAAAAAAATATAAATAAATTAGTTTTTATACCGAGTCCTGGAGAGTTATTGAGCCAGCAAGGAATGTTTTGAAAAATTAGCTCTATAGCTGTTCAAGGATTTGAGACTAGTAATTTAATGACTTTGGTCATTCTTTTATGAAAGATTTATCTAACCTTGGCAAGAAAAATTTGTTCAACGGTTATAGAAAAATATTTCATATAGGGTTTATAAATTGAAATATGTAGGGCAAATAATCACTTTCTGTAGTGTGGCTCACACTATGATATATAAAAAATACTTGGGTAGGATGAGGCAATTATAATTTATGCGTCTGACATTTATTGATATATATGAGGTTATTGAGTCTAGTTCAGGAGACCCACAGCTGGTACTGACACTGGGGTCCATACAGTAGCCTCCAACCATTGGTCCTGCGGCAGTTTGCGAAACCTTTAAACATGCTTGAAGTTGTAGTTTTGCAAGAACTGTAGAACCAAGTGTTCAAGTTCACTAATATACTGACAGACAAGACTCCACAGAAAACCAACTCAACAATTTGGCACAAGTCAAGCATCATTTGCAGTGCAAAAGTTATCAAGTACATTTTAAAGTGAAGATAAGTAGTTTAAGAAGTATAAATGCAACATTTGGGGTTAACAATTGGACTTTATGCACATGACAAAGAGTGCTGGTGTTGTGATACACTGAGGACACAAAGACTTCATGTGCGATCGTTCATTTCTTTGGTGTCCTTTTTATGGTGTTATTCTGCACAAAAGCCAAAGCTCCAAAAACACAGCGTTCAATAGAGCTTTCCGAAAGGCATGTGTACATATGATAAAGACCCAATGCACTTTTATGGATGCATTAAGAGTGTGTGGCTTTAAAGAAGCATTCCCATCAAAGATGTTATCTTCTTAATATATTGCAGTCATCATATTATATAGCACTGTGTACTTACAATTGCTCATTTTGCCTTTTTACCCAGCTAATTCTTTTTTTCTGCTCTTTGTAGAAACATTAAGCCTCTTTTCCATGCATAAATCATTCCCCTCTTCATGTCCTGCTCCCTCCTCCTCCTGCCGGGGACTTTTGCAGTCACTCATGAGTCATATAGGAAAAATTGACCTCCTGTTTCTACATAGAGCTTAGAAGGATTCAGCCAGTCAGCTTTTAATTATGTGATGTCATTGACCTAATGGAAAAGATGAGAATTAGCTGGTAGAAAGGTAAAATGAGCAATTGCAAGTATACACTGCTGTAAAATATGATGATTGCAATTAAAAAATTAAATTAACCTCCTAAGACCTCGCGTACACTGTTGTGTACAACGGATTCTGGGTTCTGGGATTTCTGGGTCTGAGGAGGATATGTGGATAAAGACTTTTATGGGAATGCTTCTTTAAACAGGATTCTCACAATTGTATTTCACTGTCTGTATGCGGATCAAAATATCAGAATGATCGTGTCTATAAGGCTATAAGTTTGGACCTGGAGACCCTTGCTGTCAAGCTGTGCTTTGTGCCACATATTTGGAATGTAAAATATGCTCATGTGAACCTGGCATTATGGTTATTGCACGTAAATATGAATACAATAAAATTCTGTAAAACACTTAAGATTCTGGAATTCGTAAGAATTTGAAATGTGATAAAAAAAATCTTAAATCTCAACCCAAAATATCTCTAGTAATCCTTAACTTGGCAAGAAGAGTTATGAAACAAACTAGTTAAGAAGTTAGACTTAAATAATAGTAGATGTTAGGCTGGTTTTACACTTAACGTGTTTTTGCGGCCCCAATGCATTTCTATGAGGCCGCAAAAACGGGCCGCAAAAAATTCTGAGGGCCATGTGCCGTATGGCCGTGCGGGCCGTATATACGGCCGTGAAAAAATGTCGAGCTTGCTCGAAATATTTCACGGCTTGCGGACACGGTCCCCATAGAAAACTAATGATTTCTGCAAAACCGGAAGTTACGGTGTTACGTAACTTCCGGTTTTGCAGAACGCCGTTTTTTTTTTTTCCAATACTTTTCTATAGTATTGGAAATGGCTATCCGCAAGTTTTTTGTGGTCCGTTATTGTGGCAGACCTTAAAAATTGCGGTGATACGGCCCGCAAAAAAGGCCCGCAAAAACAGACCACAAAAAACACAGCAAGTGTAAAACCAGCCTTAAAAAGAAAAATTGAAAGTCGGAGCAGCAGTATACTCTGGAGTTTCTCTTGTTTTACAGCTTGCTAATATTAAAATAGAGTTAAGGTTCTAGAAACCTGTCAAACAAAAATATATTTTCTTTTTCAAACAGGCTTTTTCAATGACTTTGCCATTTTGACGATTAGGTATCTTCTATAGTTTCTTAATACTTCATGTTTCCAAAGGGATATAATTATCCTTGTTTTCCTTGGAAATATTTGAGAAGATTTTCGAGTGATAAAGAAAACAAATGCATTTGATGGATTTATGAGTAATATTGTATCTCTTTTGTTCTGTGGTCTACTTGACACGTTCACCTATAAACTTGAATTCGCAATTGCCTGAGGAGCAGTTAAAAATAGGTTATGTCAAAGTTCCTCAATCCTTCCCTCAGGGTTTGTGTTGGCTAGATAAATAATAATATTTTTGCACTACCATCATATATTTCCCAGTGGATGACTGATAAAAATGAACGGTGACTTCTCTTATTGCTTCATAGACATCTTGAGATCCATAAAGTGAAGCCAAGTCGCTTGTTATCTTAATAACTATAGGTTCCGGTAAAATGATTGCATGTTACAAAGGAGCTTTGTAGAGTGGATGTTGCATGATACAATGTTGATACGATTTAGATATGAAATAATACAGGTACAATACTTTGGATATACCGTCATTTCTAAACTAATAACAATCATAATAAGTCACAGGAGTGGATCAAAATGCATATTGACTTGATAATATATTAGCCAGCTCCAAACCAGGCCATATACCCCGTTCCTGAGCAAGCACAATTTTTTTTTTTATACATGCGGTTTAAAGAGCTGTAAACATTTTTCCTCATTCAGATCTTCACATAATGTTTGCATCTTTTTTATGATACGTGGATCCTAATTTTTTTTTGTTATTTTCATACTCTATTTTTTTTTTTTTTTGCAGATATTGAGTGATATTGGTGGAAAAATAAAGGAAATGTTTTACACATTTTTTTAATATTTTTATAATTACAAAGGACAATTGAAATATATTTTATAATATTCTTCTGTCTGTAACAATAATTTTTATATATTGAGCAATTTTTTATTTTTATTTACTTTGCGAGGCATGGCTAGTAACAGCAATTTGAATTGGTAGTTGCTTGTTATTTACATATTTATTTATTTTTACATTATTTCACATATTGTGCCCCCTCATAAGGTTGTAAAAGACAAGTCAACATTTATTTTTATTTTTATTTTTTTTACCTGATTTCCTCTGTAACTGAGATTGGTATATTAGCCCCAGTTACAGGAGAAATTGTACATGGCTGAATAGCAGAACTGGAAAATTCAGAAATACTGTGGCGCTCCTAGAGGAACAGAAGAATATAAATGGAGGAAAAGGCTGCTGGTGTCTGGACAGATACTGTGCCAAGGTCTGTTGTCTAGTTAATGAAACATCAAAAAAATGAAAATGGACACCGCGCTAGGGCTAATGTGGATGATATGACCTGTTAGCTTAAAAAGTGAAGTAAAACTTACATATAACAGCCTGGAATTAAGATACCATACGCGACCTGAGGATTGCAGGATGGTATACAGTATATAATTATATGGGAACTTGAAAATAGCTCCGTAGGTATAGTTGTGGAGCTATGCTGTTAGGAAAATCCTGTTAGGGATATAGATTATAAGTAATCTGTGCAGGGACAGTTTTAGAGCAGCTCTAGAGTTCAGTGCTTCCTATTACATAGGAAACATGCATAGCAGAACTTATTGAGCCTCCTAGGACCCAGCAGGTCCTCCTTCCCCTACACTCAATGTTCACATGACTACTAAATCCAAAGGAGGAAATCCCATGAGCGCTTCCTATAACTGTGTATACACTTGTTTAGTGATGTGTATACAATGATCATAAAGGCAAAGATGGTAATAAACCCAGTCTGCCTTTTCTATGGGAAGTCCGGCTGTGTCTGAGTCATCTCCCCGCTTCTGCAGCTGCTCTACGATGCAGTGACGTTTTAGAACATCACTAAGGGCAGTCCAAATGTATAATGTAGTTAATAGTGATACTGACCACGAACAGTTCAATCAATTTCATCCCACCATCAACTTAACACTTAACTACTCCAGCACTGAAATTAACTTTTTGGACACCATCATTAAACTGAAGGACAATGAAATAGAGACATCCCTGTATCAGAAGCCAATCGACCGTCCAACATACCTTAAATGGGACAGTTTCCATCCAAAACACATAAAAAACTCTATTGTCTACAGCCAAGCCATCAGATACAACCGTATATGTTCCAACCCCATGGATAGAGATGAACACCTTGGTCGCCTTAGAAAGACCTTTTTAAATCAGGGCTACCATCCAAGAACAATTGAAAACCAAATTACAAGAGCCACCAGAATATCAAGGGATCACCTGCTACATTACAAAGCTAAAGAAGAAAATAACCGGGTGCCTTTAGTGGTCACCTACAATCCAAATCTGGAGGTGCTAAGGGGAGCTGCACGGAAACTACAACCTTTACTACAAAAAGATGCCCGGTTACAATCCATATTTCCAGACCCCCCACTACTGTGTTTTAGGCAGCCCCCAAATCTAAGAAGCATCATTGTCAGAAGTTCCCTGTCCTCCCCAACAGCTGCAGGAACCTTGCCTTGCAATCAGAAGAAATGCAAAACCTGTCCATTTATAATGACCACGGACAAGATAAAGATCCCCAACTCACATCAGGACTACAAGATACCAGGTACTTTCAGCTGCATCACATCTAATGTTGTGTACCTAATTATATGTACTAAATGTCCAACTGGGGTCTGTATGTGGGGGAGACCGGGCAAAAACTGAGAACAAGGATGAATTCTCATCGCCACGCAATAAGAGAAAAAGAATGGATCTACCTGTGGCAAAACATTTTTGCTCCCCTGATCATAGCATGTCAGATATGAAAATACTGGTACTAAGAAGCAGATTCACATCTCAGAGGCAGAGAAGAATTTGCGAATACAAATTGATGGTGACCTTTGACACTCTTAATGCTGGAATGAACCTGTCACATGGTTTTATGGCCTATTACATCAATTAAGGAATTTACTCCAAATACCCTGTGAAAACATCACAAAACATTACCAGACCCCAATCAGAGGGTAATAAAACTTTCTCTCCTTATCTATGAATTGTTCCAATATTTATGCTCATCCCTCTGCCATAATGACTATTCTGCTTCACGTCACTTGTCTTACCTATTGCATTTTTTCTGTGTTTTTGTGTATAAATATGTGATTCTTCAGATTTTGTATTAGTTCAGCCTGATGAAGAGACCTGAGTAGTCTCGAAAGCTTGCAATTTGTTACCATCTTTTCAGTTAGCCATTAAAAGGTATCAACCACTGAGGACTCTCAACTCTAAATATTTTTCACACATACATTAATAATTATTAATAATAATAATAATAATAATAGTCCCTTCTAAAAACAATTTCTACAAATGTAAATAATCTGCATTATCACCAAAAATGTTTTAATCAACATTTGAAAGCTACATGTTTATTAAAAACTTTGTCCTTTTGGAAAAATCATTCTTTTTTTATTCCAAAGGTTCCCCAGAATATAAATGTATCACACCTGTCCTGATAATATCACAGCTTCATGACTTGTTATAGTACAGTTATAGAGCTCTGTCTTCAAATGTTTGAAGCACCTGTATATCCATCTGGACAGGCTGTTTTTCTGTTACCAGTATGAATTTTTGGTTTATGATGCAATAAACCACCCAGAGTCTTTAACCACACGTGTGCCTGTGTCTACCTCGAGGAGCAGCTAAGTAAGCTGACCCTCTACAATATATATCTATTTATATAATTGCCTTGTAATGTTTTCATTTCCTGTTCTGTCCAGATGTCACCGTATCTCAGAATTCCAAGTGGAGGAAGTTCACTGACCGCCATATTGAGACAACCAAGTGATGGGTGTCTCAATATGGAAACTGCTGCTGGTACCAACCGATTGCGTGGTACTACCAGCGGAACACCGTCGCACCACGCACACACACACACACACTTTATATGCCGTATGTACCACACTC